>BSBK01004106.1:220000-532500 GCA_027943335.1 Chamaecyparis obtusa
TTTGATTGCTTTAAGTATTTACCGATTCAGTAAAAGTTTTGAAAAGTGTTTGTGAATAATTGATTCATCCCCCCTCTCAGTTATTCAACTTGTTCATAAAGGTGGATCGAGAGGTAGAGGCAGTAGCGATGGCAGAGGAGGCTAGAGCACAAGGAGACCCATTGGACCTTGAGACTAAGAGTATGTCGATGAGGATGTAGATGTCACTGAGACTGAGCCTCAGACACAAGCAGAGAAGAAGGTTATAGAATCTTTCATGACCTATCTTAAGCGTACACATAGGAAGGTTGTGGGATCCACTAATCACTTATATAGGCTACTCTAAGCCTTAGTCTCCTAGGCTCTAGATTTTATTTTGATATATGTTTTGAACTTTCGATTCCAAGGATTTAATATTTCATGAATATTGTAGACATTTGACAGTGACACTATTTATATTTCTAATGTGTTATTTAGTTTAACTTATTTCCTTCCGAAATTCGCAATTTATACTTATGTAAACTTGTGTATGCATGCAAAGTAGCTTCTGTTTATCTCAATTATTGTGTCTTTGAAGTTAATTTATTAAATGATGCATGAAAAAAGTTTTAAATCCTAAAAAATCTTTGAATTTCTTAAGTTTTTTCAATTTGTCAAATCCTTGTCGAGTTTTTGCCGAGTCTGAGTTCGAGTCCAAGTAAAAAATGAGCTTTCCAAGTCCGAGGTGAGTCCGAGTCTTGTTACTATGCTTTAAACTGAGCAAAAATCTTGATTTCATTGTTTTCGTGGATCAATTGACGAAGACTTAAAGCTTTAATATACAAGTGATCCTGAGTTTGTTTAACCTGAAAACTTGTCATGTTGACTAAGATGTATAAAAAATCATCCTGTGAAAGTAATTTCTATCACCTTATACTGCTTTTGAGAAACAATCATTTTCTCAATTTTTCTTATGCAATAATCTGATGATTCCAGTTGAATCACTATTCTTGAGGTTACTGGCTGAAGAAACGGAGGTTCTACTTCGAGACAGCAATGAACCCAACATTTCAGGATGATTGGAGATATTTTCAGCTACAAGATTCCTATTTCAAGGATTTCAATGCAAAAAGTTCAAATTTGTCGAGTTTGAAATTGGAGCTTACAGGATCGCTTGGCTTGGTCATAGCCCAAAAACAGTTTTTGAATATTTACCTTATTTATTTGAGCCTTGTAAATAGCCTCATCCCTTGCACAAATATTACGGAGCATAATATAACTTTACCTATGAACTACCAACAATTGATAATAAAAAAATATTATTCTACAATTGTGTCTCATGGAAAAATTGTGATGCTCATAAGCCATGATACCGAATATAGTCTGAGAGATTGAAGTGGAGTAATTTAATTAAATAATGTCCTTAAATTGATCCTCACGTACCTACTTTGAAGTAGGAAAAACACAGATAAGTACTAAAATTATTTAGATAATTACTCCGTAAACTCGTGAAAATGGGACCTCTAACAACAAAAACTTCTTTTCTATTATTTGGAAAATGGGATTTACAAACTAAAACTAGTAAAATATCTAGCAAATTGCTTATATATCCACAAATTTTCGCATCTAACAACAATAATGTTTTTAACAGTTTATTTGGAAAATGGGCTTTACGAGCTAAGACTGGCAAAATGTCTAGCAAATTGCTTATATATCCACAAATCTACAGACAGTTATATCTAAACAAGAAAAAATCTAAAGAATACTTCAGAACACAATTTGAGTAATTATTTAATATTACTAAGGCTAATTGCTCCTGAATATATGTAGTTCAGACATAATAGCTACCATTAAAATTTGGCAGGATTTTTCCACGATAAAAAAATCAGGTATATGACATGCAATTCAAAATATGATATGTTAATATAGACCATTAGTTCATAGTTAAATCATTTTCTGCACCATAGTATTTGACACATTCATCAGTTTGAAAAACATGTGTTCCATATGAATAATTTGAATTCTTACAGGAATCTTTGCCATGTTAAGCTTCAGGGAGCTTCAGACATCGAAAAACTGAAACATTGTCTAAACTCTGCCTATTGGAACAAAACATACTTTGAATATGACAAAAAGATTTTTCAGTCTGTAGTTGTCTAACAAGCAAATTGAATCTTGGAGAAATCCAAAACCATGATTCTCCCAAGAATGAAACAATATTATTTCTAAAATATGTTTGATAACTGTTCGATTGGGATATTCTAAAACACTCTCATACAATGTAGGATTGCTGCTGAATTCTCTCAGAAATGTTTAACATTGCAATATCATTAACAACATCCTTTTCAGAATTAGATGGAGATTGATTTGCACTTACATCATGATGGATGGCTATAAATTTTTCTTCAAGTCTTTTAACCTGTAAATCATGTAGAAGTCATAAAAAACAAGGTGCAACAGAAATTAACACGTGTGATAGTTAAGAAAACAACATCATGATTATAAAATACGGAAGTTCAATTTAAACAAACAGGAGATAAATGAAGACAAATATATAGGATTGGAGGAACAGACCCTTTGGAGCTCAATCTCAAGATCCCTCTTCCGATTTGTTAAATTTTGTCTTGCATATGCCACATCAAATACGTTATCCAAGCCATCTTCAAATGCAGCCTCTAAATCTTCACACAGAAGTGCTGGAAACTTGTCCACTACTGGCATAAGGAAGAAGCAATTAAACTGCATGGTGGTACTTGATGTTGTTAGCCACGGGAATTAACAATATAATTTTAAATTTATTCTTTAGACTGCATATAATAAAAAATATTTTACTTATGACCTTGTGACAGAAACAAGCTGACAGACACAAACTTAAGTGCAAATTAAAAAAGATCATTTACAAACTGTTACTCGTACATAGCAATCTTCTAGAACTGGATAATAAATATTGGCTAGATAGGCTAAGACAAGACTCAGTCTCCCTAAAATATACATTAGGTGATCTAATAATTCCACATTACATACCATAGAGCATGGGAAGCCGGTATCTTGCCAAGGTCCCAATCAATGGGTCAGAAATACCTGGTATAAAGACCTTTATATGTACAAGCAAGCTGCCCAAAATTTATACAAGTAACATCTCTAAGCATTCAATTCAAAAGAGGATTCAAATAACATGGATTACCCTATGGAAAGTCCTTTTCTCTTTTCTTATCATCGTAATTATATTTTTTCTTTCTCTCTGTCTTCCCAACTTCATTGCCATTGTTCAATGTTTGTCACTTGTTTACATGATCTAATGTTCACTCCTTCACACAAGCTCCAGTTCTATTCATTTTTCTTCTTCTTGTTTTAGTCCTTTTTCTTGCAAGTTCTTAAGTCTCATTTCTGGAGCAAGTCACATTTTCATCTACCATAATTTGTTTCTCACCTAGACTGCTAACATCATGCACACCAGCTGTATATTCTCACTTGACATTTTTCTCATCTTTGTAAGCTGCAATGTTACAATACATCTCCTCAATGCTTAGCAACAATATCAACGGATCCTTATATGTTCTGTCCATAAACCAAGAGGAAGAACTGTGTAGTCAACGTGATTTACTTGATACAAATGCTTTGCACTGGATGCTTTATTGATGTGTGAGACAAATACATAAAGAGAGAAAAGAGCAGTTGGACAGTTACAGTATACATGCAAACTCCCCAACTATCTCATATGGGTTATGTTAATAAAACTAATGATGTGATGTACATCTTTCATCCCCCCCGCCCCCCTCTTAATACATTATTTGCTCAAGAACACACATAGTTGGAAGTTGTGAAATATCACAAACTTCACAAGAAGCAAATGATTTGGTGTAAATATGTGTTACTTCAGTAGGGCACACCAGGAGCTCAATATTATGGTGTTGAACATGTTCACAAACAAGATTCAGCACAACACACATAGCAGGAAGTTGTGAAATATCACAAACTTCACAAGAAACAAATGATTTGGTGTAAATATGTGCTACTTTAGTAGGGCAAACCAGGAGCTCAATATCATGGTGTTGAACATGTTCACAAAAAAGATTCAGTACATTAGATTGTCGCAAGGGAGGAGCGTACAAAATATCCATAGTATTCCCATGCCTGTCATTTGTCAATATGTGACAGCCATAATGCTTCACAGACAGCTCCCTCTGTGGCACAAGACCTTGCCTTGGTGGAAGAAAGCAATTGTGGCTGGCTTCTTATTTCCCTAGGAGATTGGATTGGACCTCATAAAGAAGGCAAATCCAAAATTAGCTTGTCCATCATCCATGGATCCTACATAATTTGCATCCATGTAACCCGTGAAAAAAGTTGATCATTTTGCTTATACAACAGGCTATGCTCCATCTTCCACAGGCGTACCTCAAAAATTGCCTTCCAATAACTGATGTCTAGTATAGTCTAAACCAAGTAAATGTGATTCCCAATTGATTGAAGATATGGAGTAACATCGGCTGGAGGTGATGGATTTATATAGAATATCTGGAGTCCTATTTCCATGAGCATGGGCTTGAACTTGCAATTCATAATTTGAAACCTCTCAAGCAATGCCTTCACATACTTCATTTGTGTCACATTAGTATAATTCTTGGATCAACAATCCTCTAATACAAGACAACAGTGTAAGAGCCTGAGATCAGTCGTGTCAAATGACTTCTTAAGGTCAGGCTTTGGAATCGACATAAGCTTACTTTCTATGAGGAAGATCAACAAAAGCCATGCATGTTTTTCAGTAACGATTGATACTCAACATCCTTAGCATAGTCCTTCCATGGCTTTGAATCAAGCGATTCTTGAACTATTACAAGTTCATTTTGCTTATACAACAGGCTATGCTCCATCTTCCACAGACATACCTCAAAAATTGCCTTCCAATACCTGATATCTAGTCTAGTATAAATCAAGTCAATGTGACTCCCAATCAATTGATGATATGGAGTAACATCTACTTAAGGTGATGGATCTATATAGAATATCTGGAGTCCTGTTTCCATGAGCATGGGCATGTACTTGAAGTCCATAATTTGAAATCTCTCAAGCAATGCCTTTACTTATTTGTGTCACATTGATATAATTCTTGGATTAACCTTCGCAACCCCTAACTGCCTACCCCTCGGTTACACTAACAAACATAACGACACTTAATAACATTATTATTATTTTCCACAACATCATCCCCCCCAAAAAGAAGTCATCTCCAACAACGTACAACAAAATGGAATGATGCCAACCCAACAACTATACAAGACAAAAGTAAATCAAGATCAAGGAAGCTGAGAATGTGTCCCTGAGGATGTAGGCTCCAATGGTGGTGTAGCAGCTTCCAGGCGAGCCCACAACTCATACACCTGCTGCGTCCTCAGCTGCAAATCAGTCTGCTACCATCTTCCGCTCCATGGTGTTCTTTACCATCATTGCTGCCTCTAAGAGTTTCTTTTCTTTTGCATCCATGGTCTCCATAGAGCTGGCTAGGCGTGACTCCGACATAGCTCTATCCGCACAGGCCTCCTCTAATTGTGCCAAAAATGCATCCCTCTGTCAGTCCTGCCTCCAACTGCGACCTCATGGCTATCCTCTCTGTTGCCCATGCCTCTTGCTCCCTAGCCACATCTATCCTGAGCTGAGCCAACTCTCCTTGAACTCCCTCCAACCGGGTAGCCACCTCCTTCCGAGCTGACTCATGAGTGATAGAGACATGCTCTGTCCGCCTAAGTGTATAATACTCCTCGCAAAAGGCTTGCTCAATCTCCCGCATTAGGGCATCCAGCCAACTCTCTCCTACTCTCCTAGAGAGCTCAATCCTCCAACATAGTTAGAATCTCCATAAATGGCCATCCGCGGGATTCATAACATGCTGCAAATGCCTGAGCACAACCACCACGTCCAAAAGTGACGCAAGGCCCTTGACTAATCAAATCTAACTCCAATTAATTTGCAAACTTCCCTCTTTCCTTTGATACAACTTCTCACATCAAGCCCATCTTTGGCTTGCTCTATCAGAGATTCTAGGGGAACTAGTCAAGGGCTCACACCTTTACATTCCTTGTGAGTCTTATAACATCCTATCATCATCTCCATACTCCCTTGCTACTATTACTTGCAAGATCCATGAACCAAACCTAATGCAAGCCAAGGTTCTCCACTTGGCACCTAAGTGACCCTAGAGGGCAAGTGTGCCAAGGATATGACAAAGTGTCCCAACAACTGAATGGGGTGAAATCACTTCATATATCGTCAATTTGGACCCTATGGAACATGATCCAATAGAATAATCTTTCCTATCAAGGTCTTAGCGGGGGGTTCCTTCTTTAAGGGGGGTACTAGACCTTGTAGCCCTTCTCAAAGAGTTTTTCGACTACAACTGCAAGCAACCCCAAGGTATGATTACTGTTCCTACGGTTTTGGATACCCTTTATGGTCAACACAAAAGACCTCTAAGCATTAGACTTGGTCATGAGGTTTAGGGTACCTACCCTTTGATTCTTTGCTAGGCCTAATAGACTTAATGGGGCACATTTACAAAGGAAGTGCACTATGTTTTTACTCTAGAGTTTTCTCTTCCATTCAACTAGTTAGGATAGGTCTAGAAACTTCTAAATCCAAGCCCTAGGTCTTGATTCCACCCCAAGTTCTTCCGGCCTCTCAATCTTCAAGACTGTGTATTGGTAGCCACATAGAGATGTCTACCTAGTTGTTCTCAAATCCACACCATACACCTTCCAACCTGCAAATCATTTCCAAAATCATAAAATACATATGCCAAGGTCTCATCCTACCAAGACTTAGATTTTTTTGATGGTGGCAAGATGAGGAATCGACATTTCTTTGTGAAACCCTAGGTAGGCAAGGGTTTGAGACCTTTGCTGACAGAAAAATCGATATCTATTCCCAGGCAACTCCTCAGAAGCCCAAACCAGGTTCAAATGAAAGCTACTTCAAACATTCAATTTTTGCAATAGGTCTCAAGCCCTCATTCATCTGTACAAATCTGTACCACTAATAGCACTCACAAAATTACAGGGAAAAAGTGTGTATTTTATTGCTCAAAATGTCAAATTGCATCATCATGCCTTTGACCCGACCAAATGGGGTACAAATAGGCATTTCCCAACATCCACAACTGATTTTCAAAAGGTTGTGACCATTGGGGGTTTCGTTACAAGAAGTTGCAAAGTTGACAACTTTGCAAAGCAACTTTTTGTGCACTTTTTGCACTTTTTGCTCCTAATGAGCAACTCGACCTTTTCCTTCACATTTGGGGTTCCACATGAACCAAAACTAAAAAAACATGACTAAAGACTCTAAACATAGCCTAACTGACCCTCTAAGTGATCCTTTAACCAACTTGACCAAGAGGTTTATAGAAACACCTACTTGGTAACGTGTCTTACAAAATGGATCTTATTACAAACTATGAGTCCCATGGACTTCTTATTGCTTCATCATGGTCCTAGGAAAGATAGACATCCCAAGAGTTCAAGGATTACTTTCATGTTGTTAGGGTGCTCTTGCACCAAAAAGAGACTAACCTCTCCAACTCCTGGACAACTCCCTCCAAAGCCTGTGGCTGAGCAGATGCCACAACCCGCTTGGTTCATGTGACCATCTCCTACAAATATTTCTCCAAGCCACTACCACCAATCTCCCTCAAAGTTCATATGCGGTTGTGCTCAAAAGTCAGTGCCATCTGTCCAGCGGGCAAGGTGTCTCTCTCTAGCAAGTGCTCGTGATCCAACTCTATCTCAGGCAAAGTGTTTCTCTCTGGCGAGTGCTCTTGTGCCAACTCTATCTCCCTAGCAGGTGAACTCCCCTCATCGAGATCCTGTATCTCGTCACAAGGAGGTAATGCTCGCCTGGGGAAGTAAGAGTCTCTCAACCAGTGGCATCGATGTCATATTATACTCACTGAACCAGGAGTTCACTACAACTGCCTCCACCTCCGTCATAACACTACTCCCCAATATCTCTGTCCCTCTTGCCAACTCACCAAACGGATCTACTCTCTCAGACTCTGTCCCAACTATCTCCATCTCAGTATGTGGCTTTGTCGCTTCTCCCGTAGGCATCTCCACACTCTCGCCGCCAGGCGACTCTCCACTAGGCAACTCCTCGGCCATGGACTTTGCTCTAGTCTCCACTACCTCCTCTGCTACTGGAGCTCCCTTGGCCAACCCCACTGAAGGTAGTGCAACTCCCTGCACTGCTATTGGTGCTACACTCACGGGTGGTCTAGATTTGACCAAACGTGGGAATGGGCACCGTGGTCACCAAAATCACTATCGTCAGTGGAGTCAAATGTGTTGTCTCAGACAGAAGAGGTCGAGTGAATAGAACCGAGGCAGGAGTAGTCGCTGTTGTCCCGACGGCTATAGACTCCACAACTTCGTCCTCCGCCATCTGGCTACCACCATCTCCAGAGGTGTCAAAAGTCTCCGAGGTAGCCTCTCTGCCACTGTCTACATCCTCAGACTCAGACCCCGAAACTATCTAGCATCTCCTCTTCTGTCCTACTGGTGCAATCCCTATATCCAAATGCCTCCAATACAATAGGGGGTCGCCAGGTGTCAAGGTGCCCTCGGGCTTCACCTCCAACTCCCCATTGGGAATTTGTACTCGTGTGGCCTCGAGAAACAAACCAATAGTGTAATGCGACATGTAAATCGTCCTATGCTGCAAGGTAATAAACTCATACATGCGCTTTGCCAAGAGTGACGCCCAATCATATACCCTACCATTCCTGAGACCATTCATCAGGATAATCTGTGCAAGAGCTATGTCTGAGGCATGGCTAGACCCTGTCAACCGACTCTTCACAATGTCCATAATGCATCTCCATGACCCTTCTACAATGAAGGACTTCTTCATCCCTCACCCCTTAGAAGCTTTTGCCACAGAGCCCATCTCTGCAGGTGTGAGATTTCGTGACACCAATTTGATCCAGTGTTCTTTCTCATCCCTCGTCATCTTCTTCGCCTTCAAATCAATCTTCTTGCCATTTCTACCAGGTATGCCAAATATTCTCGTGAATTCTGTGGTCGTGAAGGAAACCTTTACATCACGCCCCAAATACTCAAACGTGCTCAAGTGTGAGAACTTGTCAAAAGTCTCTATCATCAATTGAAGGGGACCCTCGTAGTTGCAAATGCAAAAAACTGGCATCTGAATGGCCCATTGAACTTCCACTTTCCTCAAGCTTTGTTTTATCAAATCTGTGTCGAGAGTATCCTGCCACCATTCTCGACACTCTAATTTGTTCAACCCTTCAAACACGACTGCCTGTGCTATCACGACATCTTTTTGGGCAGCCATTTTCACTTTAGGCCTCAACTTCTTGGTACTCGCGCTTGCTTCTACTTTGCTGCAACCTCTACGCCAGATCGTAAGACCCTTGCATTTTTATCCATGCTCGAAATACTTGATTGTGCCTGCAACTATGTCCTCCAATTTCTTTTCCCTATTGAATCCATCAATAATTGTCTTGTTTTTATCATTTTGTGCACGATGAAATGAAGAAACGATTAGGGCTATTTGTCTCTATGCTCCACACGGCTATATACGCTGCGTTATTTCCTTCCCTATAGGCGTGCCTTGTCCCTTCTTCGCTGGTCTTTGTTGTCTTTATATTGTCTATAGGTGTAGTGATTGTACGACCTCCACCTAGTGTGTGGCTTCGTCTCCTTTATCTCCTCGTCGCTCCCTCCTTTGCACAAACTGTTGACAAATGAGGTCATACAACTTCCTTATGCGTTCCCATGGCTTGTATTTTATTTTTGTGTTTCTTGTTTGGCCATATAGCCTTTTCTTTTCCGAGTGGGGGGATCCTATACGGTGGAATACCTCCCGTGCGGCCACCATCGTCGATGGTCTTACTGTGCGGTGGCCACACCACAAAGTGGCCACTCCGCATGGTGGCCACATCGTACGGTCTGTTCTCCAACAAATTATTATTATTATTATTTTGTTTTAACAGTAACAACTTCTACCATCTACTCCCTTATTCCATCCAAGAGAAGTACATATATAGACCAGAGGGGGTGTGAGGCAAACCGTTGCAACCCGTAACTACCTATCCCTCAGTTACACTAACAAACATAACAACACTTAACAACATTATTATTACTATTAAGATCAAGCTTTGTTGCTTCAACCATATCCTAAAAGCTATTCATGATAACCAAGCCACCAACACAAGCTATAAGAATCAACATAAGCTTACTTTCTATGAGGAAGATCAACAAAAGCCATGTATTTTTCCGTAACGCTTGATACTCAACATCACTTAGACTTTGGATGATTGTGCACTAGAGGACCAGATATACTTCTCTATGTTTTGCTATGAGTCCTTGCTCCTATAGTTGACATGTCTAGAACTCCATTCAATTTTGTATCTTGATGGTATTTGCATACCACTTGAAAATCTATTGCGTAGTAGTTGTGAATGGAAGTAGAGTTAGGTGAGAAAAGTCTTCATCACCACAATCTTCTTCTTCACATTCAATATCTTCAACTTCTCCTTCTTGGGGCATTATTTTAGGAGAAGCGTCTCAAGCAAGAGAATGTGAGAAAGATATGTTGGGCTCATCTTTCTCATCAAAGATCACATCTCTATTGATGTACAACTTCATCATATCAAAATCCATGATAGAGATACATGTGTATCTGACAAAGATACATTTCAATGACTTCTCATCCAACTTTTTTGTTTCTCTTTGGGAAGATGCAAATAGAATGTGCTGCCAAACACTCAAAGAAGTGAAATAAAGGGCCTAGTTCGTGCAAAATCAAATCAAGAAAGAGAAGATGAACTCAAAGTAGACTTAGTAAACTGTGGATTATATTTGTGAAGGAACATGTGTGGAAGGAAGCTGAATGAAGACAAGTTTCTCAAGAGGTCATTTGTGATAACTTGAAAGTAAGTGCAGAAGTAGACATACTCCTCAATCATATGCTAAGTCTCCTTTAAGGCATCTTTTAGTACTTCAAGACTTGCATGTCAAATAAGGTAATGAAGTATAGAGACAACAAATAAGGCAATGATACAAGGATAGAAGCCAACAATAGGAAGAAGAACGAAATAGAGATTGCAATCAGATTCCATGAAATTAATGGCCTTATACCCAAACAAGAACAGGATGACACCAAAAAGCAGTCAAAGAATGGAACAAGAGGCAAGGCAATCCTTGACAGACTTGAATGAAGGAAGAGACTGCAAGAAGTAGCTGAAGTAAACCCAACTATACAAGTCCCAACTCAGAGCCCATCCTGAGAATAGAGTCAAAGTTGGAGAGTGAGTTGAAATTAGAGCCCTAATCGAAAGAAAAAACACAAGAACACATACAACGACATAGTGGGAAGAGTTAGCAAGGAATTTACCACTACATAATGAAGTGTGGATAGATATTTCTGACCAAACACAACTAGTAGACTAAGAAGAATGGGAGATAGAGTTATAGATTCATTGATAGAGACGTACGAGAAAAATCTTCACTATGTTGAAGAATTAGTGGTGTAAAAAACTGAGCAAAAGACTCTTGAACCAAAGGGTGTACAAGCAAGAATCTAAACCCAACTTAGGTGTATAAAATGTTGAAGCAAGACAAACTAAGGATTCTAACAACTTGAAGAAAGGTGGGAACTCCCAGAAGAATAACATACTATCCATCAAAAAAATGAAAGAAAATAGAAAAAAGATTTGAGAAATCAAGACATAAGCAAGGAAGAAGCTTCCTAAGATCAAGATTGAGACTCCACAATCTTGGGCCAAAGAAGGAAAAAGGTCCAATGGACCTGAATGACAAGGGAGTCGATCTAAAACATTTCTCTAAAGATGAAACAAGATCCTTCAACAAATTATTCTACTAGCAATCAGAAGATTATGAGTTATTTCAGCAATAATGGAATATGACACATCGTGGAAATTAGGGAGGATGAGAAAGGTAAGAAAAATGTGCAAATAGGACTATTTGGCACCAATAATTCATACATTTCCACCAAAATATGGAAAATACAAAGTAGAAAATGCGAAGATAGATGACACAACTACATATAAATCTGAACCTACAACTACAGAAAAATATTTGGGACAAGAAGGTAGTTCAGACGTCATAATGGTCAATGACAATTGGAATCCAATGCTCAACGCTGCTATATTTCAAAATTTTCCTAGAATGTAAGGACATATTTTCATGGGCATACATGAACCTTAAAGAAGTAGCGCCAAAATTGTGTCCATTGAATTCCTTAAATACCTAGAACACAACCAGTAAGAAAAAGACCCAACATGATGAATCCAAACTATGCAGTAAAAGTTTATTAAGAAATAAAAATATAAAGAAAATATTATTGTTGAGATAATCAGTAGTTGTTAGTTGTTGCCGAGAGGTCAGCAATTGGTCGATGGTTGGCACTCTGACACATTTCTATATACCATTGTACTTACCTTCGGGTGATATTATTATGTTGTGATGTTATGACACTATTGTTGTGATTGTCTTGGATATAGATTGTAATTTTGTAATCAATGAATACATATCTGTGAGTTTTCTATACATTGTGCACATGTGTACTGTTATATTTTATTTGCATTATGTTATGTTCTAAACACTACCCTACAGACCAAACATTTGGCATCATTGCCCAAACAAATCTGAGAATGAACTACCCAAGGGGAGAGTAGACATATGACATGGCAAGAACCCTATAATGGATCAACCAGCAAACAAACACCAATGACAAAGAATTCAAAGGGGAAAAAGCACTGAAGGAGGATTGTGCAAATATACTAAAGGCATCCATCGGGACTTACATCCAAAGGGAGGCGGAACGCAAGGAAGTTCCATAAAGTGTTGTCTAGGATACACTCGGGGTAAGTCAAGCAATGGAGTGTCTTATGTACCACTTGCCAAGGCTTTTGGCACAACACTTTATTGCCTTCCGCAACCTACGAGAAGAGGAAAACCTAGAGGATCACCATCAACAGTTATTACAGGGACACGAGGTTACAGGGACACGAGGAGAAGACCCAAAGGGAAGAGGAGCATGACGAGAGTCTCAACGACAACGGATCCTCTATCTTCATGCAGTATGACCTCTTTCGTACGGGTCATGCACCTAGCACAAGCGAAATCTGGTGGACACGCAACTTTGGTGGTATGCCCTTCAGATCCTTGTATGTCCAAGAAAACACATCTTCATATTCTAGAAATATTTTGAATGTCTTGAGTACGGGGTCCTAGTCGTCCCCAACCAAAATTACCTTCGGGTCATCTTCCTTCCCTAAGTTCTCCTTCTCTATGCTTGGTTCTTCGTACTTCACCCCCTTGTCCCTCTCGAATCGGTGGGCGTGCCATTCACCCTCGTCACACCTTCCTTGTATTCACCGTACTCTAGAGGGAACGTGTCACTCTCCAATGCTACTTCAATTCCCAACCTATTGGAGTCTGAATGGAAGACTTCATAGTCTTTTATGTGCTAGTGAAACAGCCCATTGAGGGAACTGGTTTCGTCCTCTGAACAATTTACCAATTTCAATATCCCTTCGTCATTGAGTTCCATCCCTCCTTCCATGTAAAATTCTCCTCTACACTCAGAGTCTAATTCCAACTCATGGCATATTGCCTAGCTCTGCAAGTCAATTATGTACTTACCCACATTCTCGATCAAGAGTGTGTTCTGTGAATTGTGGTCATCCTTTGTTGTAATCAGCCAGCCTCTTCCAAGGAGGGCATCATACCCCTTCACCAATGAAATAACCACAAAGTCCAAGAAGAATTGTTGGGTACCAATCATTACCTTCTGGGCCATGAGTGTTCCAATTGGTTTGATGCCATGTTAGTCGGCACCCACCAAATGGAAGGTTGGTGGCAATAGTGTTGGCTTGCCAAGGGCTTTCCATGTTTCCTCCAACAATACATTTACGTCGGATACTTCGTCCATGATGGTGTTCATTAGTCTTTGTCCAATTATTTCCATTTCGATCACTGTCGAAGTCCTCCCGACACCAACTGCTAGTAACATTGGATCTGTGGTGGGATTATTTTTTGTTCCTCGGTCGGCCTTCCATTGTCCTAGTTACTAGTGTTGTTACCAACAACGTTGGTAATTGCCACCTTTAATTGTGGCATGGTATCCAAAAGGTCTGCCACCCATACAGGGTGGCTTGGAACATCTGCCACATAATGCTTTTGTATGACACTAACTACAGGGGGTGCTAGCAATGCCATGTGACATTTTTGATCCTCCTCCATTACTCATTCAATGTCGGTTTTTGCTTCCCTCAACCTTTCTTTCTCTGTATGGGGGTTAGGATATGTCGCCTTCTTCGCCTGCATCCCAATGATTTCTAACACCTCCTCTGGGTTTGTGATGTCTAACATGTTCACCCCTTTTTGTTTGGGACAATCAGTCTCTTCATGGTTGCTTGGACCACACCATTTGCACAGTATACTTTCACTTCCTTGCCCGCCTTGATAGTCACATACGAAGTGGCCCCACTCATTGCATCTTTGGCATTGTATCATGGGTTGCCCTTTCGAATCGTACTAGATGCGACTTCTAGGCATATTGTTATTGCTATTATTGTTGTTGTTTCTGCGCCGATTGTTGCGGTACCCACCCAGCAAGGCATTAGAGTTTGCAAGCATAGATGGTGTGGTAGGTGGGGTTGTCTGTTCTCCTTGAGTGAAGAGAACTTGGGTGCTCCTCGATTTCAGTTTGTATTGGCACTCCTTAATGGACTGTTCCAATACTTGGCAGATGTCGCAGAAGGACTTCTTTGGACAGTTTGCCTTTGTGTGGCCTTCAACCTTACAGTTAGTGCACCACAACTATTTGCCATCTCTCGTAGCTTCTTTCCCAACTCTCATCTCCTTCATCATTTGCATCATATCCCTTCGAATAACCTATATAGTATTCGATTCTCCATCACTACTATCGTTAGTACTGTCGTCGTCACTAGCTTTTTTCTTCCCTCGAGATGTCTTGTTCTCACTCTCAATGTCCATTGCGCAATTATAAGCGTTCGTGTAGGAAGGAGTTACCACTATCATGGGTCACTCTTTCGCATCATACTGGATGCAACTTCTAAGTGTATTGTTATACTTATTGCTATTATTGTTGTTGTCGTTTCCTCACCGATTGTTGCGGTACCCACTCGGCAAGTTATTAGAGTTTGCAAGCCTAGATGGTGTGGTAGGTGGGGTTGTTTGTTCTCCTTGAGTGAAGAGCACTTGGGTGCTCCTCGAATTCAGTTTGTACTAGACCTCCTTCATGGAGTGTCCCAGTAGTTGGCAGATATCACAGAAGGACTTCTTTGGACACTTTGCCTTTGTGTGGCCTTCAACCGTACAATTAGTGCACCACAACTTTTTTCCATCTCATAGCTTCTTTCCCAAGTCTCATCTCTTTCATCATTTGCATCATATCCCTTCGAATAACCTGTACAATCTTCAATTCTCCATCACTATTGTCGTTAGTACTGTAATCATCACTAGCTTTTTTCTTCCCTTGAGACATCTTGTTCTCAATCTCAATGTCCATTGCGCAGTTATAAGCATCCGTGTAGGAAGGAGTTACCACTTTCATTTTCTTCCATAAAGACGAAATCAATCATTCAATGCACCACCTTTTATTCAATGCACCACCTTTTATTCAATCCATCCCCTGGGTGGTTTTCCAATTTACCGATGTATTCTCTCAGCCTACACAGTGGTAGGCCTGTACAGTCTCATTCTTCCCTTGTCTCGTGTTGTAGATCTCTACTACTACCTCATCATCATCACAGAGTAGTTTGATTTCTTTTCAAACACCCTCCTCAAGTCATTCCAAGATGTACTACATGTTCTTGGTAGATCTATGTACCAATCGATGGCGACCCCATGTAAAGTGGCAAGGAATGCCTTCAACCAATAGTCATGGTCGTCTTCACCATTAGCCTCCCACAGGGTCACACATGTTTTGCAGTGGCGGGTAGGGTCCTCTGATCCATCTCCAATTAATTTAGGGAGTTTCTGCTTCTCCAGTGTCATTCGGTTAGCACCATCCATGTTGCACTAGGATGGATTGGCTCTTTCTCTACACCTTCAGCCACGCGCAAGCTCTCAACGCCTCCACCAATGTCATTCACACCTTAGTTACTTCCCTCGTACCAGTGCTCCCTTCTCCCTGGAGTTTTTGGTTATGGCCCCTCTATTCTTCATACCCTTGAAATTACTAGGTTCTTACAGCCCAATAGGGTGTTTTCAAATAGTTTTGATACTTCCTTGTGGGGTTTCTTTCTTCATGGTCTTCCTCCCGGGAAGAGGACGGGGACGGTTCACTCGGTACAGAGTCAAACTCCGAACTCTCTTTGTCCATCACTTCCCGTACTGAAGGGTTGCTCACCTGGTCGGCAAGTCCTCTTCTACCTCATCAAGGAGTGGTAAGTTTCTTGCAATTCTTTCCCACTCTTGCCTTGTGGGTTGTGTTCTGCCTTCCCTACCAATAGGCCTCTACCTTTTGTCACTTTGGCTTCGGTTGACACTCCGACTCTTGCTTTCGTAGGGGGCTTAGAAATTCTTCAACAATTATCTACAACCATCGTCACCTCTCACTTTGCTCCTAGATACGCAGAGATCTTACGAATGTTTATGCTTCCCTTTCCACTTTTGTCTCTGTCCTAGTAAGTCTTCTTTTGTGCTTGTTCGAAAGAAGGGGCATTAATTATTTGAATTGTCAAAGGTGCGACGCCTACTCATGTTACACTCATCTTCCCTCCAGTTCCGGCCCTTGTACTATTGTAGTATTTGTTGCCTTCGGTGTTCTCTTTCTCTTGCCTCACATCATTCTTCGAATTTGATCAATGTGTGAAACAACAATCTTAGGAGACTTCCCAAAAGATCATACATAGGAGTGCTCACCATGAGTTTGGCACGTACCATGTCAATCAAGACCACTCTCTCCCAAGCCTCTTGTTGCACATACTAGTCAAACAAAATGTCCCACGCCTTAACCAAATCCTTTGTCAACTAGTTTTCTCGGGTCTTTTCCCTACTATCCTCAATGTCACTGTCAATCACCAATACTTGTTGATCAATGGTGAGGCCCATTATTCCGCCATCCCGCCTATTGGTACTTTCTCATACCTCCAAATTCGAACTTGGCAGTGACACCAAAATGTCTACTCCCTACGGGTTATGATTATTTACTTTACACAGAGTAAACAAGAATATTCACACAATAGTATAAGAAACATGATAATCCAAAATAGAAACCATACACATAATATTTGCAAAATGATAAGATTTATTTCGTGTAATGTCATATCAACTGAAAAATATTCTTGGTATTGGATTACATTTATAAAGTACCCAACTGTCTATTGAGCATACCAACCGTTGGTTCCTACAACTACGCAAGAACCAACTCTCATTACATTGCCAACATTAATCAAAACATAAAACATAAAGTATTATTTTGACAAACTAAACAACGGCTAACGATGAGTACCTATCCACCCCATCCAAGTGGATTTTGTGACGCACAAAGAGATGTGTCAATCATGCCAACCTATCGTGCACAAGGTAATTACCTATTAACAATTCATCTAAAGAAACTCCTATGTTTGCTAATTTGAGTTACCACCCACAACAACGTTTGCCAAGGATTTCATTAGGCAAGGGTGGAAGTGGGCTTTACATCAATCTCTTACATATTCTTTTTCAGAACTTCCTTTTCCGTACAATCCATCGAATGGACAAGTGTTAAAACACAGCATCCATTGCTTGCATGCCACTAACCCTTAGGCTTGCATGCCACTAGAAAAAAAGCATACCTTATTTGTTCTCTCGAAAGCAAGTTGTTTCCTCAACCTTATCTTGCTCATGGTTCTAAAGAGGGTGCAATGTGACCCAAGCAAGCAGATATAAATCCATATCCACCCCATCCAACTGAATTTGTAAGCTTGGGAGAGAGATGCCAATCATGCTAGCCTTTCATGTGTAAGGTAATTAATTCCCTATTAACAATTCAACCATAGAGGTTTCTACCACTACTAATTTGAGTTACAACTTCCCACAATAGGGTTTTCCCAAGTAGGGGACAAGGCAGTTACACCAATCTCTTACCTGTTAATTTTTAGAACTTTTTCCCTCCAATACATGAAAAACAAGTGCTAGATAATGCATTGCCCCTTAGGCTCGCATGTTGATGGTGAAAACAATCCAAGCCTCTTACATAAAATTGTGCATCCATTGCTTACATGCTACTAACTGTAAGTCCTGCATGCCACTATAGAAAACCATTTAGGCATCTAGAGTGACACGAGGAATCCATCACTTGCATGGCATTGGCCCTAAGGCTTGCATGCCACTGGTGGAAACCATCTTGTTATCCATGACATATGACTAAACAATCTATAGGTAGAACATGCCCTTGACTCTCACTATGTTAGAGCATCAATAAGCTTATCATATTTAGGTCATAAGATTTATCAACAAATGATTGCCTATACCCTCCTAGAGTCCTTACTCCATCCATCGTATGTTGACTTAGAAGTTCGTCCCTATACCATGCTTAGCACTATAACTAGAAAAGAGACTCCTAATTCAAAACGAGTCAACTTCAAGACCAAGGCCATGCATCACCTATGACCATCCTATGAATTTCCAACATTGGTATGATAGGAGAGACACAATAGTCAATTTATTTCCACGGTATTTTTGGCTAGTACTCAACTAGTAGGAGGTATCCAATGAATCCAATGAAAAGTGGGTAAAAGTAACAGCCATACTAGACTCAAAAAATAGAGTTCACTGCCCAACCCTCTACGCATGATTAGGTTAAACGTGGTTGAGAGGTTTATTATTGTGCACTATAAACAATGAAAGTTTTGTGATAGTCCTTTCAGCTAGTACTCAACTAGTAGGAGGTATCCAATGCACCCAACGAAAGGTGGGTAAAACTAACAACCATACTAGACTCAAAAAATGAGAGTTCACAGCCCAACCCTCTATGCAAGATTAGGTAAAACATGGTTGAGAGGTTTATTATTGTACACTATAAGCAACATAAATTTTGTAATAGTATTGGAGAGGGAGTCTACTTGTTGCAACGATCCTAATAGATTAAAGATTTATTTATACTCTATCTTTGTTTGTCAAAGTTCAAATAAACCTCATAATTTGACATTATCTCATATCAACTATCAAATATGTTATGAAGCTATGTTAAATTGATAACTGAATTTCACAAGATCAATTTATCGAACTGCAATGCTTTTTTATGGACTTACGTGATAGAATTCAATCAAGCTTGGATATACTCCTATGCAAAACATTTAATATGTTATGCCATGAAATTGATTATGGCAACTAGATTTTGGTTCTTAATCACACATATAACTTGTATGCATTTTATTGGTGCATACATTTCCATGTCTATGTTTTCTAGCTCTGTTGCCTAAATTCAACTGCAAAATAAACCGTATGATTCATAAACGTCTACAATTTTAGCATTAACCCAAAGCTCTAACCTCTCAATCACATTCTTAGTAAATGTTTTTGTTTCCAAAGAGAGCAAAAGACTATTTGACTCGAGAATCTTGCTTCTAAAGATAATAAGGTTGCTTGGCTGAAAAAAATTGATCTATTGTTGCCATAATACTTACACTTGGCCCTCTTTCACTATAGATGATTTGAACAAAGTAAACACAATGTTGCACTACCATATTAGCATAATGATGATAAAAATTTCATTATACAACAACATCCCAATTGTTTACCCCATTCAAGAATAAAATCCAACAGGGTGAAATCTCATTGATAGTCATTCTTTTTTACAAGAGTATATCAAAACAAATAACCAATCACCATGTTATTTCACCAACTCATTTCTTTATTAAACAGAAGGAACCAGTAAACTAAAATCTATTTGAACAAACCTGGAGTGTAGCATCCAAAATGCATCTGCATCTAAGTGGAGAGTTGTTTTACCTTTATCCAATCACCCTTCACTCCTTTCTCAAAACTTTGTCACAACTCAAAATACCTTCAATCATGTCCTTCCTTCAATTGTTCCTTGTTGAAATGAGCCTCAAAACACAGATTTAAGGAGGGTCGCAAGCATGCACTCCATTGGCACATCGTCATGCCTCTTAATGCCAACTTAGTTTGTGTTGTTCTCCTTGACTGTAGGTTGTCTACCAGCTGTGGGAAAGATCAAATGGATCTTAATGCCATTTTTTTTCTTCTCTCTACTAGGTCACCTTCCTGGTCCTTCCATGTTTTTCTTTTTTGTTGTTTTGTGTCGTTCGTTATTTTCTTCTCCTCATAGGGATTAATGGGATGGCCCCTTTAATTCATTACTATTATCCACTTTCTTTTCCATTATATTCTAGTTTATGCAAGTTCAATTTAGGATAACTATATTTTGACAATTTGGTATTAGTCCCTATCTTAGATTGTCAAATTCGAATTGGGCTATTACAAGTACTTGATTCCTAAGCAATGGTCAAAAACATTTGACCAATAAAATTTAATAGATGCCCAGTCCCCAGAGTTAGGTGCAAGGATTTAGGCAATCCCTGATCAAATCAATTGATTGCTAAGATAATTGTTTAAATATCTCCCTATGCACTTTAACCTAGTTAGGTGAACCTATGGTTGGGCAAAAGTTACCAGCAGGAACTTGACATTAGGGTAGGCATTAACACCCATCTGTCTCTCTTGACAAAATCACAGAATGCACCTCACCTTGCAACTCTGAGTACCTGCCAACAAACCATATTTCTTGCATAATTCCACCAGTATTACGTAAGTTAATGAATGTTGGTGGAACTCACACTTAAATAAATCATTATTTGATGATTGTTATATCTATGTTTGCAAATACCAAAAGTGAAATGAAAGCAGATTGTTTTAAACAAAATATTGTGTTGTAAAATTCATCTAATTACAGTGTAGCTTTGAATTACCTTTAACTATTTCCTCTATAAAATCAGGTGGTGTTCAGGAATCTAATTATTTCATGCTGATGTAGGCTTGTTGGTTTCTAATTTAGCTGAAAATCAACATCCATTGGTGTACTTCACTTGGATCTTAATTTATTGCCAAATATTGGTCTATACTTTCGCTAGTTGGAAGTTGGCGCATTCATGCTTGAATTATTGTTTGTCCACATTCAATGTGAATATCTCACTAGTGCTTACATTTAAGGCAAAACATAGCCAACCAGGTATATGCATTTATGCAAAACCCCCTTTGAAATCTTGTATAGTGTACAAACCTGTAACTCTATCAGTTTTAGGTTTAATTAAATTTCACAGAGTTTTCCTTCTAAATTCAAGAATGGTCCTACCATTTGCTCTTGTGCTCTGTTTATTTACAAAGATTTCTACAGACATATTCAAGCATTGTTGCCATAATGCTAGAGCTGTAGCTGAATGTCTTGTACTTCAAGCATTATTTTGAAATATGTGATCACAAGATGCTGAATTTTAAACCACTGAGCCCCGTTAAAATGGCTCTTATTCCTTTCTTAAAACTGCCTAGTTTTGAAAACATGGACCAGAGCTTAGATGTTGCTATTTCATTTATTTATTTACAGAAATCTATAGTCAACAGAACTAATACCCAACTTGGAAACAAAATTTATGTTATCAGTGAGTAAAAACACGTATCTAGGAAAATAGAAGCTCAGAATATTGCCAAAGTCAGGTAATACAGGGCAAACATCTCTGCATACCTTTAGTTCTGCAGAGGCCACAAAATGATCCCTGATTCCTTGAAAAATCTGTGCTACTAGAGCATTCACAATTTGTTCAGAAGAAGGTGCAATTTTACGATTCCAAAGATTACTTTCCAATAAGTCAATAAGTCGCATTTCAGATGTTTGATTTACTGCTGCCTCTGCGGTGTTCATGGCTTGGCCAGGTTTTATATCTGGACGAGGCTTATTTTCTTGCTTGCTACCATTTTCAGTGAGTCCAACTATCAAATCCTGAGAGCTTGTCCCAGCTATAGCAGCACTATTGAGAACTGCATGCTCACCATTGGAAAAGAAGTCTAGAAACTGACGTAGCCCAGCTCGATTCTGAAAAGGTTAAATTTCAACCCAAGTGTGACTAAAAGTAATATTTAGATAACTTACAACTTTAAAGTCATGTGGAAAGCAAAATACTTGGATGCACTTTAAGTCCAACTAAATGTTCTGGTAATATATATCTTTAAAATAAAGGTGACAAAGCCCAGCACAGGTCCCATACCTTATTGTGGAGTGACCAGGTGACATAGCGTGTTGTACTCATAAGGTCTTCCATACATCTATAAGATAGAAACAAGATATCAAGCATAAGAAAAGTGACTTAATTTTGATATTTTGTTTTGATACCAGGGATTTCATAATCCATGAGCTTTGTAGACACGTGACAATATTTATATATTTAAAAATGTTGTTTCCTTCAGTTAAAATATACTTTTCTACTCATGTGATCAATATATACTTGTGATGTGATCAAACTAGCTTCTGTTTAATTAGTTTATTATGTCTTTAAAATTACCTTATTAAAGGGTGCTTAATAAAAGCTTTAAATCCTTGAAAATATTTATATTTCATGGTTTTTTCCATAGATCAAATTATCATCGACTTATCGCAGATAAGTGAACTTATCGCAATAAGTTTTGGCCCGTGATACATTCTGTCAAGTTATCGTAGGAACTTATCACAGATAAGTTTCCAACTTATCGCAGAGAAAAGTGGCAATAAATTCACAATTTATCGCGATATTTTAAATACTTATCGTCTGCACGCCCAGAAATATCTTGTGACGGCCTAGCAAACAGCAAAACTGATTTTTTTGTTTGCAAGAGCTAATTTAGAGAGGAGAGAAAAGGTTTGGAGGAGAAAGGTCATTTGCAGAATTCTAGAGCAATTTCTTGTGGATTTGAAGCAGATTCGAAGACATTTTTCAAGAAAATTCAGATTCACAAGTTTTCAAAATTCTTTTTCTGCTTTTTTTTAAAATCATTTTGTCTTGTATTAGTTGCATCTAAGTTTATACAAACTCTACAATACCATTTTCAATATCCTCTAACTCGTTTTAGAGCATAATAAACAAGATCTAACACCATTTTTTAGCAATTTTGCAAATTTTTCATAGTTTTTTCTATAATTTCATATTTTCTTAAAAATTTCATAACCTAACACATTTTTTAATTTTTTTCTTTCAAGTTTCAGCTATGTTTAAACTTATTTAAAGTTTTAAACTAATTTAGTTTGTTTCTAAATTTGTTTATTAAACTTCTAAATTTGTGCCTTCAATTTGTCTGTAGGTTGATTCTTCATTAAAATGGCAAGTAGGGATACCTCTACAACTAGGTCAGCTGCAGGGTCTGCCAGTGGCCCAGTAGACGCAAGTCCGTCTGGATATGTAAGCATGCGCCCTAAAGGGGTTAGAGGCAAGGCATGGGCATATGCTTTTGAAGGACCTGAACATAATATTGTGATATGCATAAAATGTGAAAAACTAATTAGTGGAGCCTAGAGGCATATCTTGTTTGAACTACCACCTTGGAGAGAGATGAATGTCTTGCTCGCTGCCCACGAAAAGAAAAAGTTTCGAAGGGAAAGGGCAAAATTGGCCATGAGGGCAGCTATTTCGGAATCCCAAGGTATCTCACACTGTCTCCTTTTTAAGAGTCATTTATTATTTTCTAATCACCATTATTAGTTTGGATTTTGCTAAAAAAAATGATCATAATGAAATAATGTGGGTTGTGACCAAGTATCTCATCCAACCTTGATGAAGAAGAAACAACACTTGAGGGCATAGTGGGCTCTCTTCATGGCCCACGAATCCACAAATCTAGCATCCCCTCGGCTTCCACTTTAACTGATTCTGTGGATCCGTGCCATCGTCAATTTTTTGGTTTCTTGCCAAGATCAAGTGGTCATTTTTAAATCCTTGGATGCCTCGGACAAGGTAAAGGCAGCTGAAACTTTGGCTCTAATGTTAGAAAAAGCTGCAATGGAGGTGGGGATCAATAATATGGTGCAAATCATAACTGACAATGCAACAGCATATGTGGCAGCGGGTAGGATCCTCCAAGATAAGTATAGCACACCTTTTTGGTCTCCTTGTGCAGCACATGTCCTTGACCTTCTTTTGGAGGACATAGGAAAATTGGATTGGGTGAAAACAATTGTAGAGGATGCAAGAAAGATAACAAAATATATCTACAATCACCCTTGGGTTCTCTGCTTGATGAGAGAACACACCCATGGGACGGAGTTGGTTAGACCTACAGTCATAGGGTTTGCAACGATTTTCTTAACGTTGCAAAATGTTATTACTTTTTTGACCTCTTTGAAGAAAATGTTTGTCAATCAACCATGGATGAACTCAACTTATTCAAAGAAGCCTAATGGAGAGAGAGTTGCATACATCGTCTTTGACAACCACTTTTTTCATGTTGCTACAGAAATTATGAAGGTAACTTGGAAACTTCAAAAGTTGAATATTTAATTTTTTTGTATTCAAGAATCAAGTCTTTCATTATTAATTTGTAAGTCTAGTCTCTAGTGATTTATGATAATCTTTTTCTACTTTTCAATTGTAGGTGACAAAGCCCTTGGTTACAGTTCTCCACTTGGTAGATGGGGATCAAACCCCAATGGGGTATCTTTATGAGGCCATGGCTAGGGCCAAAGAGGCTATTACAAATTACTACAAGGGGGACAGCCTCAAATTTGACCCCATATGGGACATTATTGACAAGAGGTGGAACAATCAGTTCCACCAATCTATACATGCAATGGGGTACTTCCTCAACCCTCGTTTTCACTTTTCTCCATCCTACATGGATCCCAATGGAGAGGTCATAGAGGGATTCATTGATTGTATGCAGAGGATGTACTCAAGGTTGAGGTGAGAGACCTCATTGTGACTGAGATGGAAGTGTACCAGAATGCAACGGGCAAGCTATTCTCTTCAGACATGGCTAGGAGAGGAAGAAACGGTCAAACCCTAGGTACAATATTTGGATTTTTAGAGTCTTTCACATGCATGATAAGTAGATAAAAACTAAGTTACTAAAATATGTTTTTACCTTGTTTTCTAACTCTTTAATATTTATCTTGCAGATGCTTGGTGACGAAATTGGCGTGGAAATGTCCCAAATCTGCAAAAACTTGCCCTTCCCCTCTTATGTCAGCCTTGCAGCTCATCCATTTGTGAGCGTAATTGGAGCTTAGTCGAGGCCATTCACAAGAAGAAGAGGAACAAGATGGCACAAAAACGCTTTAATGACCTTGTCTATGTGCAATATAACCTTAGGTTGCACATAAGAAAGGTAGAGTTAGCACCAACTAGTCCACTTAATTTGGATGACATCGATCCTTACTGTGACTAGACATCATAGGAGCAGCCTCCAGTGTTCACAGAGGATGACATTTATGATTTGGAGACGCAGGCTATGGAGGAGAATGGATTCACAGCGAGATTGGATGATATTCATGAGGATGAGGGCACTGAGTCTTTAAGTGAGGAGGATACAGATGATGAGGAGTCATTGCCAGTGTCAGCACCATCTACATCCAGGATAGAGGTCAAGTCACAGCCACAGCGGACTTCTAAAGCTAGACCCTCTCGCATTCCACTAGTTTTTACTAGAGCTGTTAGGAGGCAGAAGAGGAAGATGTAGACTATTTTGATATTGTACTTGACACTGGTATTTGCTTTTAGTTTTACAAAGACAATTTGTTATTTTTAGTTTGCTTCAGAGTTTACACTATCAAACTATGGCTACGAGCCATCAAAATTCCACATGAGGATGTGATTTTGTATCTTATTTGCATTTATATATATATCTAAATCAGCTTGTTTGGTTTGTTTACTCATTAGATGCATCTCCTTATTGAATTTTGCAAAAAAAAATGCATTTCTAATTATATTTAAGCAATTTTTTAAGTTTCCGATATTTTCCCGACTTATCCCTGATATTTGCCGATAACTTTTTTTTGCCCTCGGTGATAAGTTGCCGATAATGATACTTTGAACTATGGTTTTTTCAATTTACTAAATCTGAACAATGATTCCAAAACCAAGTCAAAAGTCAGCTTGTCAAGTCTAAGCCAAGTTCAAGTCTTATAACTATAAACTTAACAAGCCCTCAAGAGATCTATTTATTAACAAGAGTGCAAGAATGCTTCAAGGAGAAACTCAGCAATCTTCAGAATTCAAAATGCTTAGACTGCCGCCACTTCAACTCTCTTGATCTCATGAGTTCTTCTATTATATTCAGTATGGGAGAATTTCAACTACAAAGAAATATGACCTGAGAATTACAAACTTCATAGTGACTATTTTGCCCCAAACAAAATGGTCATCGGTGATTATTTTTTACATGATAAAATCATCCTATTGAGTATCTAGACCTCAAATTATTCAAAAGAACTATGTTCCACTCTGCTCCGTTAATATTCCCTACAACTCTGTTTCAGATGTTTGCCTGCAAGATTGGATTTTGGAAAGTGTTTGAGCTTGTAAGTCTTCAAGAGGGATTATTATTAACTATGCTAATCAAATCAGCTAACTCAACCTCCTCCATTTCAGATTAGGCTACATGGAATTCCATTTGATTAATTAGAATTCATTGTAACAAAACTAATTAATGGATCAGTAACTAAAATATTATTCTGGTCCATTAAGGTAAGAAGTTATAAATATTGAGTAGATAAAGATCTCCTCAATACTTTTATTTAAATTAGTATATTGTCATGCAACATCTTCCACCTTTACAAATCTGAGTTGATAAGTAAATTAACACATGCAATAAAAGATAAGAAAATATCCTACTTTTCTCGACACACCCGTTCTGTTGCCTCAGCAAACGAGTAAAATGCAGTTGTAATACGTTTTACAAACATATCATGCCCACTTAGGTATTCCCCATCTTTCTGCAGAATAAGTCAGAATTTAACATAAATGCCACCACCACAATAACCTTTAGTAGGATACCACAAATTGAATATGCCATATACCAAACAAATCAAATCCATAGAACAAAAGTTGCACAACTGCATTCCTAGAATTTGTCCTTTCAAAACCCCAAACTGTCCAGTTAAAACATTAGAAGACTGGTAATTTGAAAACCTGAAGTAAATAGAGAGTAATCGGAAGTAGTCTCTTTAAAATATGGGATAGCCTGAACCCTAGCTGAAACACACAAACACAAGATGATCAAACCGTGAAAACTGTAAGTATAAGATGATTGAAGGAAAAATAAAAGAAAACCTACAGCAATTATTCTTATTTTGAGAATAAAAAAACATGAAGTACATTTTTAAAAACCACAAATACTTGCCTGTATTAACAAGATTCTTCATTCATAATAGTTCTTATCATAGGGACATAAAACAGACAGCAGTATTACCAGGATTGGTTCATAAGTAGTGTGAAATAAAGTATATACAAAGTTTGTTCTACCATCACAATCTGACAATAACGTTCAAGGAACACTTAAAGATAGATTGGCCTACTCAGGTAGAGCAATTAGAATTTAGAATGTATAAAATTGAACTAGCAGACAGCATAAACTATCTCAAATGGCACTACAAGAAATTCTACAAGCTTACCTGAGTTTTCCATTGGACTTACTATACATTTTCTTGAAGATGGGCCTCATTACGAGAATTTACAGCCATATTCAGATCTTGCTTGGATAAACATGCATTTGTAATGTTTAGGCATTCACTTTGCAGTCAATTACAGACATGAGACTTCTCACTTATGTGCTACTTCCTTTGGCAATTGGTGATGCCTTGCAGTAATTGAACCTAGCAGACAGCATAAACTATCTCAAATGGCACTACAAGAAATTCTACAAGCTTACTTGAGTTTTCCATTGGACTTACTACACATTTTCTTGAAGATGGGCCTCATTACGAAAATTTACAGCCATATTCAGATCTTGCTTGGATAAACGTGCATTTGTAATGTTTAGGCATTCACTTTACAGTCAATTACAGACATGAAACTTCTCACTTATTTGCTACTTCCTTTGGCAATTGGTGATGTCTTGCAGTTTATGTTTTTTATATATGAATTTTATATAGTTATATTACATTTTACCCTCAAAAGATAAGTCATCACAATTAGTTGACAATGGAACTGGATACAAATGAACCAGAATTCTGTTTTAGCTTATCCGTGGCAATTCATAACTATTATTTATTTTCGAGGGCCTACAATCCTGATTAAGGAATTATTGTTATTCCGAATTTCTTTCAGCCATGGTAATTAGTAGAGATTTTGTTTAAGAGCCATAAGAAGTATTTAGGAAGATTGATAAGTAGGAGATATTTTCCACAACAAGTCAAATTGTGATATTGCTATCAGGATTTAACTGTGCAGTTTTTTTGAGTCAAACTCATTGACCCATGTTTCATGAGTAGTGATTCACATGAACCCATCTCTCATGAACCCATTGACCCATGTTCCATTCATTCTCATGAGAGATGGGTTCGTGTGAATCACTACTCATGAAACATGGGTCAATGTGTTTGACTCAAAAAACTACACAGTTAAATCCTAATAGCAATATCACAATTTAGGAAGATGACGTAATGTCTTTATTCTTTTCAACGAGTCAAGTTATCCTTGTCTTTCCACTAATTTTAGCCTTTACAGTTGGGACTGCCCATCAAATCCTGTCCTTATCCCAAAAGGCCATTCACGAATGTCCAACAATAAATGTCTTGCACAGAATTTCCTGCATTATATGTTCATCCACCCATGATCGCTACAAGTCTGCTTGTTGGGTTGAGATAATAATTCCACTCATTTGGTAAAGGCCCTGACAACTGCAGCTTTTGTTTGTTGGCCAGCAATACTTGAATGTGTTTGCTGATTAGCATATAAACCCTGTAAAGCATAATTTTGTATCATTGCCCTTTTAAATCTGTTGCAATAAACTTCAAAACAAGAATGGTTTCATTAACAGAATTGTACAAGTCCCTGAACCTCCTCGAACTGGGAAATGAATTATGACTTCAGAATGACAAAAACTAGAATCTTTTAAGTCTATGATTACAAAATACATGTTTATAGTTGAAGAATCTCCCCAAAATTTAAAATCACAGTTCAAATTCCAAACTTTCTACAGCATTACCACGAGGCACAAAGCATTTACTAATTATCACAGGGATGAAGTGCATTCATGCATGTGCTTAAACAAGTACATCAGACCTCGCAATTTCAAATTACCCTCTCCTAAAAATTTGCGAACCACATATCCGCTCCTTTGGCTAACTGTGTTGCTTGGAGAGCAAGGACATGAGCTTTTCCCATTTTGGAAAAACCTATTTTTCAAGATCATCCAACTATCACAAGCCCAATAAACAGTTGATAAACCTGCTCTCTTTGCAAACAAGGAAAATTACAGCTATCGCAAGATGTATTTATTCTCCTCCAGAGGAAGTTGGAGAAATAAAATCTTTAATCTGTCATTTAATCAAGGTCTATCCTAGGCCCAAAACTTTGAAATCCTCGATGTATGAGCATTTGATATCTTCAAATCTGTTGATATATTTAAGAAACTGGGGTCAGCGAGAGTGGGGGGGGGGGGGGGGGGGGGGGGGTCTATCTTCCAAGGAATTTCACCATTCATGAACAAGTATGGATTCTTCATAAAACATTAGACCCTTAATCCCACAAATAATCTCCGAAGAATTGTCCTAGTTTAGGTTCGTATAATAGTTTTGCCAAGAAAATTATGGGAGGAATCTTCCCTCAAGTAAATTGGAAATGTCAAAGAGGGATAAAAAAATGCCAAGTAAATTGGAAATCTCATTGAGGACAAAATAAAGATGTCTCAAGTATAAAATGAGTTGTGAAAACTTAATGCCATTGCATTTACATTAATATAGTCTAGGGTTTATCAACTCTGGTTTTAATTATTTAAGATCAGAATTTAAATAACCAGAATATTTACATAAATACTTTTCCAAGACATCACATCATCTGCTCAATCTCTATAGTTTTTGAGGACCAAAAGCCTCTATATCACGTGTGGTATATAAAGGATCTGAATTTTCTAATTCATGGCATGTTTTTGGAGTGAGGACAATCTCATGAATGTTGGAAAGTGTATCAAATGGTATGACTCGTCAAAATGTTTTGGAAGAAGACTTCACTGAGTATTTTTCTCATTTGAGCAAAATCACCATCTACAATAGCCAGGAAAAACAAAATCACCTAGCACTGACATAATAGCCAGTCTATGAAAAAATTACAAATTTATCACATTTCTATGGTAGGTTTTGGTAGAAGAGAAGATAAGAAACTGAGTACTTTCTCATTTGAGCAAAAGAACCACCTACAATAGTCAGAAAAAGAAAAATCACCTAGCACAATTGTATTTGTCGGTCTATTAAATTTGCAAATTTATCGCATTTCTATGTACAGCTAGTGACATTGGCTACCAGATGCATTATAAACTTATTTATAGTCCCAATGGGATGTGCATGATTCATTTGTTGGTTGCTTATATGCATTTTTTAGGGCTGTGGTAGAGATTTATATTGTTATTTCTCTAAGCTTGGGGCTGTGTTAAAGAGCATAGGCAGGGGAACTGAATTGAGAGTGTTGGAGAGAATGCTTGATTATGTTAGAAAAGGATAAATCCCTGTTTGCAGACCTAGTGGCTGATACATGTTTCATTGCCAAATTGAAGTACATAAGTGAGAATTGCTCACCTTTTAGCTGGAGATTTTACCAAAGCGGGTTTCTTCAGGGTATGTTTCTTCTACATGGTGTTTGTGCTCTACTTATGTTTCATTTCCTTGCACATTAGATGCTTAACAATTTCAGTCGTCCATGCTATCTCAAAACTAAGATCTAAATCTGTAAGTTGGTGACCACATAAGTGGACTATCCACCCTATTTTATGGATCATGAGTTTGTTTTTTATTTAATGTCAATGAAGTTGATTTTATATATTAATGTGTCTTTTAATTTGTTGAGTGTCAAGAAAACTTTCACTCTTCAGCTTACCAAATGGTGTCATAATCTAGGTGCAGTATAACCCTGCATTCAATCAAGCTTATAGTTGCAAGCTATCACAAAAGAATGAAGGCATACATAATTTATTGTGACTTCCTTAATCCATATAAAATAAGTTTTTGAAGTTATAACTGAACAACTAAATTAGGAATGTACACAGAATAATCCAGTATTCTGATCTATAATCATCCCCAACATACTGGAGCCGGGAAATTTCAAAAACTTACAAATACAAGGTCCTTAGTTTAGTTGCAGACAATATCAAGCAAAGGAGATCTCAAATTGCAGTACACAAAATAATCCAGTATTCTGGTCCATAATCATCTCCAATGTACTAAGGTAGGAAATTCCCAAAACCTACAAATACAAGGTCCTTAGTCTAGTCAGAAACAATATCAAGCAAGGAGATCTCAAAATGCAGTATATACAACTCACTTGATGAAGAAAGGGCTCAAATGTGTCCCGAGCTTTTGCTACAGCTATTACGCAAGCAGTCCTACATGTAAAATGGAATTATTCATGAAAAGTCAGTTCCCCTAGTAGATGAACATATATTCTTCAATACATCCAATGAAGGGAAACAATATATATATCTAGTATCTACAAAATGCAAGGTACCTGAAATAATTTGTTCCATCATGGATATCTTCAACGCCACAGGCATTGACAATCTCCTCACAACTGATAGGTGGACACTTAGTGCCTCCAGCAACATAACGGAATTCTGCCATAGCTCTGTGATACTGGGCACCTCCATAAAGGCGCATTCCTGCATTCTGAATAGAGGGAACCACAAGATTGAATATATTGAGGGAAAACACTTCATCTTGTTGACAAATAAAAGCATGAAAACCTAAACGCCTAGTTTTTAACAAAATCCAAGATCATAGTCTACCTTTATAATAGCAAAAATAATACAAACACCATAACCATATTAAATTCCAAACAAGGATCCTGGAAGCATATGTCCTCTGTTATTAAGCAGCTACCAATTTACATAGAGCATCACATGACCGAGCCAAGGCCACTGGTAAATTCAAGATGAATAGGTTCCCCATGTGGGTAACTGCTAAACCTAACGTCATAAAAGCTATACCTAACATTTTCGAGAAAAATGAACTTAATAGCCTTGTTCACACATTCAACTTCCATTTTCCCAAGGAAAATAGAGAGATGTAGAGTGATGGAAAATGTAAAACATGGTTCATGACTCTCCCATCTCAGGGTCAATAAAGGATGAGCCATTGTTCATGACTATGCTTTGAGGATGTCACACTGCCAATTTATCTGATTCATGATGAACTTGGCTATAGCAAAACTAGTTCTTCAATCAAGGGCATGGCTAATACTCTATTAATAAAATAAATTGTGCAGTGATGAAATGATGATGCTGATCAAAACAGGCCAGAGAGTGTTTAACCAAAGAAATGACTAAAAGGTGGAATTCATGTGTAAAGAGATGGTAGTGTGAGAGAAGGTATAATGGCCAATTTCTCAAAATTTCTACAGCAATATGCCTGAGGCTGACCAGAAAAAACTTAAGTGTGGAAATTCCAGTATTCACATGACCATCAAGATAATCATGGCACTCATGAAGGACCTGTGATTCAGTCTCATCAGTGCATTTGTATACAATGCCACCAAAGGCATGTTTATCAATGTTTTTGCTAGGTGTTACATGCTTGTCCATGAGACCTCAAATGTAATTCCCCTAGATAGTATCAGTTCTAAAGTATTGTATTTTGCCCTGGGAGTATAATTCATACAAATATTGAGAATCAAAGGCAACTTTTCACTAACATGTTCATGAATTGCTGCTTGAAACTATTCCTCAAATTGAGAATGGCCTTATTTTGCAGGACAAAACCAATCTAAGAATCCAGAGGAATTACATAATTGCTGCAGTCCAATAACCACAAAAGCATCAATGAGTAAACGGTACGGTAAAAATTGAAAAAGGAAGTTTGCCTAGGAAGTATCATGCTTACAAGTATTGCATTTTGACCATAATTTAAATATATTTGAAATGAAATATAGTTGTATGGATTAACTGCCATTATAGCTTAAATTAATTTAATTTATTTTAACTACAAGTTAGTTGGGATTAGATTAAATTGGCTTGTATATTTTATTAAATGTATTAGTCAACTATTAATTGTTATTAGAATGTTATTTTGTGCAAGGAAAATGAATAAGTAAAAAAAGAGAAGAAAAAATTAGGAAAAAAGGCTTTGAAATGGCATAAAAAAAATTTAGACTTATATTTTCATTTTACTTATGCATTTTTGCTACAAAACCCTCTTGCTTTCATTCTCTTCCAAAAAAATACAAAATGAAATGGAATTTGCGGAAAAATGGATTGCTTGGACTGGATTTCGCTTGAGCTTGGTGATTGCATATAGGACAAAAGGATTGAGTGAGGTGTGTGCCATGAAAAGAGATCCTCCATCGTTTGGCACTTGAGAAGGAAGATAATTTGCAAATCAAAATTTACATTTAAAATAAAATTTGTTCCTTTCGTTGAGTATGTTCTCATTGGTGTAATGTACAAATCAACTAATTCCATCTAAATTCCCTGCATTTCGCTGTACGCAGGTCTGATATGCTGGCACAGTGAACTGATTGTTTGTATGGTGGCTCGAAGTGGTCGTACGGTGGCTCGAAGTGACTGTACGGCGGCTGAGATGGCCGTAAGGAGGCTGGGACTGAGCCGTAGGAAGAGGTTGTATGGCCGTACGGTGGATATGTGGTGGGTTGTATGGTGTGGCTGATTGGCTGTATGATGCAATGTGTGTGGCAGTACGGTGAGGATTGGGCCATCCGTATGGTGTATCTGGGTAAGCCGCACGGTGAGGGAAAATATGTTTGCCTTCGTTGATTTGCTCCTATGCACCTGAAATTCCAAAACAGTATGATGAATGGGTAAGATAAATGCATAGAACAATGAGACACTAATAATTATGGAACCAATATTTCAGAAGATAAAATAATAGCACTTCGGATTTGCCAAATTGTGATGTCCCCTTCTAGCTAGAGACATCATTCTAGCTATTGATTAGCCTATCATTGGACCCTCGTAGACTAGTAGAGATGGATAGAGGGTCATTTTGTGCACAAGGGAGATATGCTTATCTGATGGTTTGACTTTTGCAGAGCTCAGTACCCTTGATTTGGTTTGGAGAGGTTTTAGACTCTGTTTGTTTGAGTTTTGCTATTTTTAGCAACTTTTAGAGTCATAGAGATGGACCCCTACTATTTTTAGAAATATTATTTGATCACATGGGAAATTATTATGCCAACTCCAATTTCAAACGGTTAAGCCAGATTCTCATTTTTGAGGGAGTTATTCAATTTTCAGTGGTTATATATTAATTAAATGGCAAAAAATTTAATATTAAGTTGTAAATTGACTTTATATTAAATCACTTAGGTGATGGGTCTAAGTATCATGAAGGGGGCCAAATTAATGTATTAATTTATTGACATGTTTTCCTAAGTCTAAATCATTAAATTTAATTAATGATTATATTTTAATGCCTTAAAAAAAGAAATCGTAGCTTTTCAAGGAATTGCGATTTAGGGTTGGAAAGCCTATTTATCCTTGCTGGGGAAAGAAGGAAGGCATCCATTGTTATTTTGCAAATTGATCATTGTGATTTCGAGCTCTGAGAAGGGTTTCAGCTTTTCCATTGAAGAACATAGTTCTTTTGTGTGTATCCATTTGAGCTAGTGAAATATCCAGTGAATTTGGAATTTTAGAGAGTTTCATCTAGAAACTCTATTTGTGCTTCAGCAATATTAGTTTCAGCAGCAAGAAGAAGAAGATAGTATTTAATTGCAGTTTTATGGAGGAATAAGTCGCAGCCATTATCTTCTTTCAGATTTACAGCCACAACATTGTAGAGTTGAAATAAATAAGTTCCTGCAGCAACTGGTGTATTCTTCCAAGTTTTTTATGCATTTTGTAGTTGCCTTTGTTAATCATTTTCCAATAAAGGATTGTCTTGATTTCCTTGTATTTCATTTGGAAAATAAATAGAAGTTGCAACAATTAATTAAAAAGTTTCAGAATTTCAGATTATTGCATATTTGCTTTTTATTTCTAAAACCCTTGAAAATCCAAAAAAAATCATAAATTTTGAAACAACAAATTGAGATAAATGTCTGCAACAGTTAAGGATCGATTTGGGGTTCTTACATAGATCCAGAACAAGAACAAGCAAAGTAGGCTGAGGATTGCATCCCACTAAAACTGCAACAAGCCAAATAGGGAAGGTCTTTCACTTCCGAAATGGCAAAGAACTCCAACTGGAATTCGCAGTATAAAATAATAATTTAACATGCATCCCTAAAACTTCCTACACGCCGGTCATAAATACCCATCAGACAACTCCCGAGGACGTACAAATAATGCCGACACAGCAAAAATCTATCCTACGCAAAAATAAAAAAAGGGCCCGAGACACAAAGTCAATCAAAGCCCCCATTTACAATAAGGAAATATTATTTAATGACAAGGACTTTACAGTCCTCCCGTCCCAAATATTGCTTGTCCTCTAGCAATAGCAAACTGGGGTGATCCAAAATATGCTCGCCTTCCCAAGTGGCATCCTCTAGCGGAAGATTCTTCCTATGCACAAGAAATTCTTTGATAGTACGAGCCCTCAGCTTCTTTTCCTGTATGTCAATGATCTCGGCCGGCTCCAGAACTAACTTTCCTTCTTCGTCAAGAGGTGGCAAACGTTTGGACACAAAGACTTGTTGACCCACCGCCCTTTTTAGGCAAGATACATGAAACACATTGTGAATTCTACTTCCATGAGGTAGTTCCAATTCGTTAGCAACCTCGCTCACCCTTCTAGTCACACGATAGGGCTCGTAGAAACGCAGCCTCAGCTTTTCTTTTCCAGATGCCTTCAGAGACGATTGCTTGTAGGGTTGAAGTCGGAGGTACACCAACTCCCCGACTTCAAAACTTCTCTCGATCCGATGCTTGTCAACATACATTTTCTGCTCATTCTAAGCCCATTGGAGATTTTCCTTGAGGGACCTTAAAATATCTATTTCTTCCTATAGTCAATCTTTGGCCTTCGACGCACGACTGTCCTCCAAAGCCAAGTCCACAAATGAACGGGTTCATACCCATACAAAGCTTTGAACGGTTCCATCCCAATGGACATGTGATAGGTGGTATTGTAACAATACTCCCTTAGATATAGCCACTTGACCCATGCTCTCTATTGTGGGGAAACGTAGTTTCTGAGATATCCTTCCAGTCATTTGTTCACAATCTATGTATGTCCGTGAATATGTGGGTGATAACTGGTGCTTGGCGACAACTCTATCCCTACTAGCCGAAACATTTTTTTTCCAGAAAGTACTGAGGAAGCGGCTATCTCTATCACTAACTATGTTTCGAGGGAGCCCGTGCAGGCAGAACACCTCTCGGAAGAATAAGTCTACCACCTATGAGGCCTAATACTTTACTAAAACAACAAAGAAATGTGCATACTTGGTTAATCTATCAACCACTACAAAGATGTAGTCTTTCCCTTGCACCTTAGGAAGCCCACACATGAAGTCCATTGAGATGCTATCCCACTTTTGCTCTGGAATCGGTAATGGTTGAAGTAAACCCGCTGGCAAAGTGTGTTAGGATTTATTTCGTTGACAAGCACATTCCTAGACGTACTGTAAGATATCATTCTTTAGACCCTTCCATGAAAACCTTTCTGTGATCTGCCTGTAGGTCTTCAAGTACCCCGAATGCCCGACTAATGGCAAGTCGTGCATCTCCTTTAAGATTTTCTCCTTCAATTTGGATTCAGGTACCAGATAAATTCTACCTTTGTAGAAAATGATATCATCAACCACCTTATACCTGTCGTCCCGTACTTCTTCGTCCAACAGTTGGCATGCGAAAGTGTTCTTGGAATATTTGACCAACAAATGTGCCCTCCAATCTGTCGAGATCTGAGATAAGGAACATATGGCCGGCCTTCTTGATAATGCATCAGCCACCACCACATTATTATTTTCCTTTTACATACTCAATGTCAAAGTCGAAAACCTACACTTTACTTACCCACTTCTGTTGTCATTCGTTCAATTCACTCTGTTCCAAAGAATGCCTAAGGCTATTGTGATCCGTACGGACGACGAACTTGGCTCCGACGAGGTACTGTTGGAATTTTGCCAAGGCATGCATGATGGCGACCATTTCTTTGTCGTATATGGAATACAACCTTTCGGCTCTCGAGAGCTTCCGACTTTCAAATGCAATTGGGTTGTGGTCCTGCATCAGCAAGGCCTCAATACCCTCTCTGGAGGCGTCGCACTCCAAGATGAAAGGCCGAGTGAAATCTAGCAGTGCCAACACCAGAAAAGAGCTCATAGCTTCCTTGAGCCTGTAGAACGTTTGTTGTGCAACTTGACTCCGCTGGAATGATCCCTTCTTCGTTAGAAGAGTTAATGGTGCACTAAGCTGTGAAAATCCCTTCACGAACCATCGGTAATATCTACACAACCCAAAGAATCCACGCAGATCTAAGAGAGTCTTCTGAGGTGGCCAATCCAATATGGCTTGAATCTTTTCCTGATGAACCTAAACTCCACATCCACTGACTATGTGCCCCAAATATAATACCTCTGTCATTCCAAATTCGCATTTGGATCTTTTAGCAAATAAGAGCTGTGACTCCATAATCTCAAGCACTTCATCCACATGTTTCAAATGCTCCTCCCATGTTTTGCTGTAAATAAGTATATCATCGAAAAATACCAAGGGGAACTTACACAACTGTTTGTTAAAAATGTGGTTCATGCAAGATTGGAATGTAGCCGAAGCATTAGTCAACCCAAAGGGCATGACCAGGAACTCATAATGCCCATAATGACAACGGAAGGTTGTTTTCTACACATCTTGTTCCCTCATGCGGATTTGATGATATCCGAAGCAAAGATCTATCTTGGAAAAATAAATTGCACCATGTAGCTCATCTAGCAACTCATCGATCCTGGGGATAGGGTACCTGTTCTTGATGGTCTTCTTATTTAGTACACGGTAGTCCACACACATCCTCAAAGTTTCCTCCTCCTTGACCAATACTACGGATGATGCAAAAGGGATGGAACTGGGCCTGATCCATCCCTTGTCAAGAAGCTCCTGTATTGTCCTTTGAATCTCATCCTTAAACTTTTTAGGATGGCGATACGGTGTCCTGATGACGGGTTTAGCGCCAGCCTTCATTTCAATAGTATGTTCAAACCCACGGTGTAGTGGTATGCCCGATGGTATGTCGGTGAAGACCACGTGGAGTTTATGCAAAACTCTCTACAACTCCTCATCCTGGTAATAGGTACATTGTCCGTCTACTAGTTTTGATGCGATAAAACAGTGTGCGGCCCAGACCACATCATTGTGTCTGAGGATTCCCTCTATCCTTTGGGCGGAAATCTCCCTCGGACCTCCATTCGACATTCCTCTCAGAACAACCTTCTTGCCATCCACCTCAAATGAGAATTCCATTCGTTTGAAACTCTAAGTGTACTCATCCAAGGTTTCCATCCACTGAATGCCCAAAATGACTTCCATGTCATCCAAATCAACCACGAAGAAATCATCCATTACATGAGGTTACCCATGGTAATGCTCAGTTGCGGAACCAAGTGTGTACATGTCAAAATGTTTCCTCTGGCCAGTTTAACGCCGAATCCTTGATGTGCCTCCATATTCAAACCCATATGTTTGACCAAAGAGGAGTTGATGAAGTTGAGGGTAGCCCTGCTGTCGAGCATGACCACAACCCTCTGTTCTTGAAGGGTACCCTGAACCCGGAAGACCGTACATCTTGGAGTTCCTGCTATTGCAGCATTGGCGCCGCCTCTTTTCAACAGTGTGGCAATTCTTTCCGCACGGTTTATGTTAACCTCTTGGGAGGCTTGTTGTTCATACTCCTCAGCCTCAAGTGCTTGCTCTTCCTCTTCATCGGACATCACCTCAATGTAGTGAAACAGAGTTTCTTCCTCCTGAGCTCCCGTCGGGTAGCCTCATCCAACAAGGGCTTCTTAGGCGGAGGCCTGTTATCTTTTTCCTTTGGAGCGAGAGGTGGCTTGAGCTGCATATAATTCTTGGAGGAAGAGGAGAAAGATGTTGCCATGTCACATGCCTTCTTGATTGCCTTTGTGAGTGTGGCATGGTTGAATCCCTTCACCCATCCTCTTAAAGGTTTTGTAAACCCATCCATGAATAGTACAACCAATCGCCTTTCCGAGATATATGTTACCAAGACCGATAATCTTTGGAGTTCTGCAATGAAATTATCCATTGTACCAGTTTTTTCAGCTGAGCTACTTCTTTGAAATTTAGTTCTGGATCTCTCCCATCAAAACGGTCTCTCAACCTTTCCGTGAATTCGACATAAGATGTTATCTGATTGTGGTCAAGAGTAACCATGCCATGATGCCACCATTTGTGGGCTACCCCTTCCAGATGCAATGCAGCAAATTTGATGGCTTCGTCCTTTGTCATAGGGTTGAGTTGGAAATATTTGTCTTCCTTCTATACCCATGCACAGGTTGTAGTGGATCCAAACCCATCAAAAGATGATAGATTAACCTTGCCAATCTTCCATCTGAGATCGTCATTATAATAGCCACGATTGTTGTCGCCAAATATCTCATTCTCAAGTTGGCATAATCTTTGTAGGATATATCCCTTTCCAAATTTGCATTCCTCCAATCCTCCCGAAGTTGATCTTGCATTTCTTGGAAAGTTGGTTGCCCTTTGTGTTGTGCTTCCACCCGTGGAGGGAAAGTTGGCATCGACGGTCAACAGCATGTTAAGGGTGTTGTCGAAAAATGATAAGGGTATCGTTGATTCTAACAAGGAGTCACGTTGAAGAGCACATCCTATGTATTAAGGAAAAACATAAACGACAGTAGACAAGGAAATATTATAGCAGGGAGGTCAAATTATAGTTTGTAGGAGATACATCAAACACACAGATCAAACATAGATCAAAGGATCGAAGGGACATAGGGGGGATATGAAACAGGTTCTATCTAGCAGGTAGAGGTCAAAGTTAAGAGAATAATCCTCAATAGAATTCGATACCTCTTCATTTATTGAGATCTCACAAAATTAAATCTCTTCTTCCTATCTGAGGTTAAAACGGCTAGGAGTATAGCCTAACAAATAGATCGCAAGGAAGAACTCATAAATTAGACTAAAATATTAATTTCGTTAAACATCAAATATGGAAGAGGATACACATGGCACTGATCGCATGAAAATAAGTCAGATAAATAGTAAACCACGCCAAGGAAGAAGGGATATACAAAATTAGCGGTATATATATATATATATATATATATATATATAACAATTGCAAGTAAGATTACTCCACCATTTCTTAGCAACAAAGGATGCTCGTGCATACACTTATAGAAGATAGCAGCAATAACATATACCCTTAGAACAATTGAAACATAATTTAATTTTATAGAAAAACATTTGATTTAATCAAACTCGATGGTTCAAAAATGATACGGATATCGATATTTATTATATAGAAAGTACCCTAAAACTAAAATACAAGAAATTAAGTCCCAAATCCCATAGGACTGACAGGGGGCATTGCAGGGTCATACGGTGTGGCTGATTGGCCATAAGGTGCAATGTGTGGGGCAGTACGGTGAGGATTGGACCATATGTATGGTGTATCTGGGTAAGTCGTACGGTTAGGGAAAATATGTTTGCCTTCGTTGATTTGCTCCTACGCACTCAAAATTCCAAAACAGTATGATGAATGGGTAAGATAAATGCACAGAACAATGAGACAGTAATAATTATGGAGCCAGTATTTCAAAAGATAAAATGATAGCACTTCGGATTTGCTAGATCCGGAACAAGAACAAGCAGAGTAGGGTGAGAATTGAATCCCACTGAAACTGCAACAAGCCAAATAGTCAAGGTCTTTCACTTCCGAAATTGCGAAGAACTCTAACTAGAATTCGCAATATAAAATAAGAGAGAAGAATTCTTACTGCTTCCAATCTGGCCACAGGTGCAAAGGTTTCCCCATAATCCAGTCCAACCTCCTGAGCATATCCTTTGCAGACCAGACTTGCTTTGTTCCTTATAACTTTTCCTTCTTCATTTAGCTTGTTTTTGTAGACCCACTTTGTCCCAATGACATTCTTGTCCTGTGGTCTTGGCACAAGAATCCATGTGTCATTCTTTTCTATTTGCTCAATCTCTTCCTCCATGGCCTTGACCCAATTTTCATCATCCAGAGCCTCCCTGGTGGTTTTGGGCTCTATATAGGAAAGCAAATTGACATTTTCTCTAGCCTTTTTCCTGGTCAAGATATTTGCATGTTTGTCACCAATTATATTGTTAGTTGAGTGATATGTGACATACCTTGGGAGAACCGGTCTCTGTTCCTGGTCAAGTTCTTCCGGTTGAGCAGTTTCTTCAGCACAGTCATGAACAGCTTCCTGTTCATCATCTTGAGTTGGTCTGTCAGCTTCAAGTACATCATCTTGCTCCAGAAGTCTATTCTCATTTTCTTCTTTTTTATCTTCGGTAGTTATTTCATTGAATTCAGAAGGATTTTCATCATTGTGACCCTGCAGACAGTCATGTTCATTATGACCGATCTTCCTTCTTTGTTCTGAATATTCATCAACCTTTACATTGATGCTTTCAATTATTTTCCCTATTCTCTTATTCAGACACCAGTAGGCTTTACTCTTGGTAGAATAACCCAGAAACATTCCTTCGTCACTCTTGGGCTCAAATTTCCCAAAGTACATATCTCTCTTAATGTAACAGTTGCTACCAAAGATTATGAAATAGCCTACACTAGGAGTATGACCGAACCATAGTTCATAGGGAGTCTTACCGGTTCTTTTCTTGACTTGAACTTGGTTCAGTGTATAGACAGCAGTGCTGATGGATTATCTCCAGAAGTGATGAGGGAGATCCTTTTGAATCATTAGTGTTCTCGCACAATCAATCAGCGTCCTGTTTCATCTTTCTGCTACTCCATTTTGCTAAGGAGTCCTTGGTGCTGACAGCTGCCTCATTATTCCCTATTCCTCACAGTAGTGAGTGAACTCATGAGAAGTGTATTCACCTCCTCCGTCTGATCTTAGACACTTCAGGCTTTTACCAGTCTCCTCTTCCACTCGAGCCTTGTAGATTTTAAACATGTGAAAGGCTTCTAATTTTTCTCTGAGAAAGAGTGTCCACATCATTCTTGAGAAATCATCTACAAAAAGCATGAAGTACCGGTCTCCATAGTAGTTTTTTGTTCTCATCGGTCCACACAAGTCTGTGTGCACAAGATCTAGAACATTTTCAGACGAAAAGGATTTACTACTGAAACTTTTTCCTGTCAGCTTTCGTAATTGACAATCCTTACGAATACCTCTGATAGGTTTTGTAATCACCTTGACAATACTGTCAAAGTTTATGTGGCAGAGCCTCTTGTGCCACAACCAGCTATTGTCTTCTTTGGATACAAGACAGATCTTGCTTGATTCTCCGTTGACTGATGCAATGAGATAGGCTCCTTCCATTCAGTCTAGGTAGAACAAGTTCCCTTTACTCTGTCTACTGGTTGCAACATGAGCTCCAAGATTGGTTCTTGACAACACAAGAACCTTGCTCGAATTCCAACATGAATCCCTTGCTGTTCAGTTGTGCAACACTCATTAGGTTGTCCTGAAGTCCTTCTACCCATTACACATCTTCACAAATAGCATTGTTTCTGAGTGCAATAGAGCCTTTACCTTTGATAGCACAGGGAGCATTATTTCCAAAGGTTACCGATCCACCGTCATTGAGCTTTAAGCTGATGAACTTGTTCTTATCACCGGTCATCTGGTGAGTGCATCCATTGTCAATGATCTAATCATCATGCTGATGAGATCTTGAGATAAGTGTCATTTCACTTACCACTGGGCTCTCTTCTGTTATTGCAACAAATGCAATTTCTAGATCTTCAGAGTCTTCAGATTCATTGTCTGACTCCTTCTACAAGGTAGCACTCCTTTGCTTTATTCTTGAACCGGTTGCTCTTGTCTTTGTTGTCATTATCTGGATATCTTGCAGCAATATGTCCTATTTTATTACAAGAGAAACATTTCAAAGGAAGCTTTCCTTTGTATTTCCATTTTCCTCTGGGAAATCTTCTAGCGACGAGTGCTTCAAACTCATCTTGCTCTATCTCTTCTGAGAGCAGATTCTTAACAAGACTACCAATCTTACCGGTAGAGCTATTACCGATTTCTTTTCCTTTTTTGGTGGAAGAGGTATTAAAAGAAGACTTAAAAGCAGCAGAAGACTTAAAAGCAGCTTTCTAAATGGGTAAGCTATTATCAAAATTGCTCAATTCAAATGCAGTCAACTTACCGATTAGGGAGTCTGAAGTGACTTGATCTATGGTCACCGATCTGAGCTCCTGAATGGCTGAGATCTTGATGGCATACTGAGGCCTGAGCGTTCTCAGTATTTTGCTTACCACCTCCTCATCACTAAGTTTTCCTCCAGCCCTTTTGATGGAGTTGATCACTTCTTTGATTCTGTCGTTGTATTGCTTAATGTCTTCTCCTTCATTCATCCTCATGTCATCATACTTTCCTCTGAGGCTTTCAACCTTAGCTCTTTGTACATGTGGGTCACCACCATATACTAATTGCAGCTTGGCCCACATTTTGTGAGCAATTTCAAGATTTTCAACCTCTACATAGACGTGGTCTGGTAGCGTGTTGGCTATCATATCCATGGTAGTTGTATGCTCTGTTTGGATCTTCAATTCGTTCAGAGTCAGGGTACTGTTGGGTTTGACTTAATTAGTGGTTACATGAGTCCAATATTGATCTCCGGTGGTCTTCATGTACAGCTTCATTCTGCTGCACAACAGAGTAAAGTTTTCCTTGGAGAACATGGGTCCTTCCTTCCTCATCATCTTGACTTTTCCCCTTTTTTTTGCGGTTAAACAGTAATGAAAAGGAACTTGGCTCTGATACCAATTGACAGTCCCAACCGATGCTGAAAGGGGAGGGGTGAATCAACACTTATAAAACATTTAAAACAAATCTGATGTAGTATACAACTGTAAGCAAAACAAATTCTAGTATAAGAAGAGCAGCAAGCAATCAATCCACAAAGCAACACCAGATTTATCACATGGAAACCCAAATCGGGTGAAAACCACGGTGTGAGAAAACCTCACAAATTCTGCACTCTTCTGAAGCACGCCCTATTAGGAGCCTCCTCTGTTAAAGGATTACAACGCAATGTTAGATGCGACCCAATTAAGGTATTTGATACAATAAGGGCCTGTTAGAGCTTGCCTAGTTAAAGGACTTAGAACATCTGAATAGATGTCACCCGGTTAAGGGATTTAGTACAAGGGACCTGTTAGTGTCCACCCAAAATACCGGGATTTAGCTATTGTAATTGTTAAAGAACAATAGAAGGATTGACCTTTTAGAAATGGCTTTGCACAGCCTGATAAGGTCTATGTTAAACTCAACTGGAGAACATCACCGGTTTCTCCAAGTATGTTCTCCTTTCATGTTGTGCTTGTGTGCACAATCTTCTCTCTTCACCTTTCTCTTTACCCTAGCTTCTTCAGCATATAGGTTCACTCTTTATTTAGGCAAAATGAGAGGAAACTATATTCTCACCAGACAACAGACTATATAGACTTCTTTTCCCTAATTGCTTTTCTCATGCACGACCTGTCTAAAGATCATTTTCGGATCCATCACCTAATGGAGTATTACTTCACTGAGGAAACATCTGATGCATGCGTTGTTTTATCTGTTTTATGAAAGAAAGCGACAGATGCGTGTCAAAAAACTTTCCTTCACAAGAGATATCTCCATAATTTAATGCCACAAATCTCGGCATTAACACCTACAATCGCGCCTCGTATCGGTCGTGTTGACAGCTCAAAGTCTACATGAATCAGTGCAGTAACTCTCGGTCAAAGAGTTAGGAAAACTGCTTGTTGACTAAGACTGCCCCGGTTCATCTATTATGATGAAGTCTTCACTTGACAGGTAAAGGAACTGAAGTTGTGAACAGGTAAGAGCATTGACCTATCACCTTTCCTACATTTGTCTATACCGGTTGCATCCTTTCCTCGGTTGTCGATTGCATCTAGCTTAGTGACCAGTTGCTCTTGATGAAAATATAGTCTCTTCTTTCTTGCATATTGTCACCGGTTGCCAAACCAGTCTCTCCTCGCACTTGTTGTTGTCAATTGTTCCTGTCCCTACACAGATCCTGTACTAGTGCCCCCCCAAAATGAGATGTCACCACCTCTTTCCTCTTTTACTAATCAATGACAATACCGAATTGCCATGTACCGGTGGCAAGCTTACCGGTTACCATATCTTAATGCCAACACTTCCTACACGCCGGTCATAAATACCCGTCGGACAACTCCTGAGGGCGTACAAATAATGCCGACACGGCAAAAATCTATCCTACACTAAAATAAAAAATTGGGCCCGAGACAAAGTCATTCAGAGCCCCCATTTACAATAAGGACATATTATTTAATGACGGGGTTATTACAATTGGCATCAAAGGTTGATGATTGAAATCGTAGAAATCTCAAAGGATTACTTGAAGTAATAGAAATTTGGTCGAGCTACTCTCAGTATTTCCTATGCTCTTCAATTGGTATGTAATATCCCCATCATAAAATAAATAAATTATTTATCTCTTGTATGTGGGCCGATTGAATTAGCTTATCTCGGTCCCATTTTATTTTTATTTTTTGTTTCGTAGGTGTTTTCCGTGTTGGCTTCTTTTGTAAACCCTCGGGAGTTTCTCCAAGGGGTATTTATGACCGGCGTGTAAGATGTAATTCGCATATTGAGATTTGATACTTAATTTGTATTTTGCGAATTCTTGTTGGGATTCTGCTATCCACCATTTTGGAGGTGAAATATCCTCCCTATTTGGTATTTCCTAGTTTAGGTGGGATTCAACCCTCACCCTACTCTGCTTGTTCTCTGGTTCCGGAATTGGCAATCTGAAGCATCATCTATTATTCATTTTCCTCTTGCAAGTGTTTATTTCCGAATTGTGTGATGGTATTAAAGACTGGAGCATATTAAAGGCTGGAAACTCCCCCATTGGACACTCTTCTACATTGTTCAGCTCTCATCCCTCGGCGTACTCATTTCGTACGGCCTGCATTCTTCACCGCACGACCCTTAGCCTCCACCGTATGACCTCCACTGTACATCCTCCAACCTTCACCGCACGGCCCTCAACCTCCACCGTACAGCCCTTGCTACCCGTACGCAAACCCACACCCTCATCGTAAGGTCATCCAACGTCCACCATATGCCACTTCGAGCTTCTATACGTTCACTCCCAGCTACCATACGGCCACTTCCAGCAACCGTATGGCCTCTTCCAGCAGCAGAGAAAACATATAACTCACCATACAAGCATATCTAACCATCGTGCAACGAATTACAACATGTTTAGACAGAGTTAGTGGATAGGAACATTACAGTGGTATCATAGTTTGAGATCCTGCCAGCTTGGGGACAGTGAATGAAAGTTTATAGCCGGAAACGAAGGAGATTCCACTCAGCTGATAGAATGGCAGATCGAGAACCCACTCCTACTGAATTCATGGCGCTATTCAGGGATCTTTCGAGGAATCAGGCACAAATCAATGACACTAAACGCCTTATGGAGGAAACTCTTCAAAAACTAGCAGACTAAGATATCTGGCGAACAAAATGGTCACAGTGCCAACTCGTTTACGGGAAAAGAAAATCCTCATCCAGCACGTTCCTGTCCTTCCATGCCAATTTTCCCTCCAAGGACGGAAGCACAACAAGGAGGAAGGCATTCGACCTTTGAGGAAGTTCAAGAACAGTTGAAAGAAGACTGGAAGAATGCAAACTTCGAAGGGGATATATCTTACAAAGACTATGCGGAATTGAGAATGCGATATTCTGGAGGTGGAAGCTGGGGATATTTTAACGATGATCTCAAAAGGAAGTTGAGTAAAGTAAATCTGTCGCCATTTGATGGATTTGGATCCATATATGCCCAGGCATGGGTAATGAAGGCCGATACTTCCAACTCAATCCAATGCAAAAGGAGGAAGCAATTAAATTTGCAGCACTCCACTTGGAGGGAGTGGCGCATGAATGGTGGCATCACGGCACCATCATGCTGGGACATCACCAAGTACATATGCAGAATTCACTGAAAGATTGATAGATCGATTTGATGGTAAAGATCCAGAGCTTAATTTTAAAGAGCTAGTTCAATTAAGGCAAACTGGATTGGTCGATCAGTACATCACAGAGTTTCAGAAGCTCTCTGTGTTGGTTACAGACATTTCTGAAAGGAGACGGATAGTACTCTTCATGGACGGATTAACAGAACCACTGAAGGGATGGGTTAAGGGCTTCAATCCTGGCACCCTTGCGGAGGCTATCAAAAAGGCACGAAGCATGGAATCATCATCAACGTCCTCCTCTCGAGGCTACTCCCACTCCAAACCGCCGTTAATTCCAAGAGACAAAGATATCAAACCTCTGCTGAAGAGGCCTTCGTTGGACGAAGCCACCAGACAGGAGCTCCGAAGGAAGAAATTATGTTTTAATTGTAAGGAACCGTGGGAACCTAGGCACAGATGCCTCAGAAAAGGGAAAATACACTACATCGAGGTTGTCTCTGATGATGAGGACGATCAAGAGAAACTCACCACAAAGGACGGTCACCCACAGGAGATCTCCAAAATAGTTAGCTTGAACCGTACGGAGAGAATCGCGGCATTGGTACAGTGTGGAGGGACCATTGTTAGTACTTCACCGGTTAATGAGAGGTGGGGGTGAATTAGTAAATATTATCTCTTTGCCAATTTAAAACTTGTAAACAGATTATTGAATGTAAAATAGAATGTAAACAATCATTCACAAGGATAAACAGAATCACACAGATCAACTCAAGTATTTATATGTGGAAACCCTCGGTTAGAAGGAAAAAAACACGATGAGACAGAGCTCACAACTTCACTACTACAAAATGAAGGCGCCCTGTTAGGAGCTTACAAAAGCACTGATTAAAGTGCTACCTGGTTAAGGGATTTTACAAAAGATCTGTTAAAATCTGAACCCTGTTAGGCGTTGCCTAGTTACAGGACTTTGAACATCTGCAAAGATGTTACCCTGTTAGGGGATTTTACAAAGAACCGATTAAGTTCACCCTGATAGAGGGATTTCAGTATGCTTTCACTCCTTATAAAAGCAATGATCTTATATTGACATTGACTGTCTGATTAGATCATACCTGTTGATCTGTTCTCCAATTTGCCTGGCTGTTGATCTCTCTTTCTTTCTTCACCTTTGTGCCTGCAGCACTCCTCAGAAGATATCTCTCCTCTGTGCAATCATCAACTATCAACAACATTTTTCTCTGCGTCCTATCACTTATATTTATATCAGAGTTCATCATAATGAAACCCTTAACTCATAGAATCGCCAGGCTGCAAACTCCGCATTAAATCATGCAATCAGCAAGAATCTATGCGCTTTGATCTGGAGTTTACCTTCGAAAAACATCCGCAGGAATAAAGCTAACTCCTGTTAAAAAGCTAACTCTACTTCTAAGCGGTGTATGTCCCGTCTAATCCGGCTTTTAACTTAAACTGTAACTCAAACTGATCCATAAGATTCGGATCGAATCTATCTTGCAGTTAGACCAGTATACTCTTATACTCGGTTTGTCCCTGTATGCTTCATAAGACCGGTTCTGAGTTCTTGATTCGGTCTACCGGTGTATCTATCGAAATAGTCAACCGATGCATACATTTTGTTCACCGGTGCATACATTATGTTCTTCATCTACCGGTGTCGTCTAAGTAATGTGAGTGACCGATGTGAGGTTTGTGAAATACACTAATGACAACTCATATTGCTAACAACCATCGCCTTGGCTGGGAGCCCAAGATGTACGGTATTCCGAGTACGAGGAACCCTTCAGGGACAGAGGGTCATTGTGACGATCGATAGCGGAGCCACTCTTAACTTTATAAACTCATCCTTGGTGAAGAGAAGAGGTCTCCCTACAGAGGCTCATGCAGGTTTCCAAGTCAAGGTCGCTGGAGGAACACTCTTACCTTGCACACACCTTGTTCCTCAACTCAATATAACCATGGCTAATCACACTGTGACGAAGGATTTCATTGTAGTAGATCTGGATGATATGGAGGTCATTCTAGGCATACAATGGATGGAGTCCCTAGATGAATACACACAAAGTTTCAAACGGATGGATTTTACTTTTGTGGCCGAAGGGAAGAAAGTTGTTCTCTGAGGAATGGCAAATGAGGGTCCAAAGGAAGTTTCCGCACAATGGATGGAGGCCATTTTCCGGCATGATGACATAGGATAGGTTGCACATAGCTTTGTTTCGGCATAATCAATTAAAGAACAACGAGCACACCCCCAAGATTCTAATCTACAGGCCATCCTGAGTACCCATGATAAAGTTTTTTCAGACATCCCTCCTGGCATACCTCCCCATCGTGGGTTTGAGCATACCATCGAATGGGAAGCTGGCGCCAAACCAGTTATCACCACACCATACCGCCATCCCAAAAAATTCAAAGATGAGATTGAGCAGATGATTCAGGAGCTAGTTGAGAAGAAGGGATGGATCCGTCTGAGCTCTAGCCCTTTTGCATCATCAGTAGTTTTGGCGAAAAAGAAAGATGGGACGTTACGCATTTGTGTGGACTATCGTGCATTGAATAAGAAGACAATAAAAAAAGATATCCTATCCCCAGGATCCATGAATTGTTAGATGAGTTGCATGGTGCGCTTTATTTTTCTAAAATAGACCTTCGTTCCGAATACCATCAGATCCGCATGTGGAAAGAAGATGTGGAGAAGACGGTTTTTCGCTATCACTACGGGCATTATGAGTTCCTGGTCATGCGATTCGGATTAACGAACGCACCAGCTACTTTCCAATCTTGCATGAATCGCATCTTCAATAAACAATTGTGTAAGTACTTGCTCGTATTTTTTTATGACATCCTTATTTACAGTAAAACCTGGGAAGAACACCTAAGACATCTGGATGAAGTTCTTGGGATCATGCAGGCTCAGTCCTTGTTCACCAAGCAATCCAAGTGCGAATTCGGAATGACAAATATTATACCTAGGACACGTGGTCAGTAAACATGGAGTATAGGTCCACCAGGAGAAGATTCAAGCTATACTTGACTGGCTTCCACCAAAATCACTCTCTAAGTTGCATGGTTTCTTTGGGTTGTGCAGTTATTACCGAAGGTTTGTAAAAGGATTCTCTACGCTCAGTGCACCATTAACAGATATAACTAAGAAGGGATCCTTCCAATGGAATGAAAAGGCACCACACACTTTTGATAAGTTAAAAGAAGCAATGAGCACTTGCCTAGTCCTCGCCTTACCTGACTTCAGTAAACCATTCATTCTGGAATGTGATGCGTCCGGAGAGGGCATTGGCGCGGTACTAATGCAGGAAAGACACCCTATAGCCTACAAAAGTCGGAAGCTTACGCAAGATGAGAGCTTATATTCCATCTATGACAAAGAGATGTTGGCCATTGTGCATGCCCTGACCAAGGTTCAGCAATATCTGATGGGTGCCAAGTTCACCGTCCATACCAATCATAATAGCTTAAAACATTTTTTGCAGCAACGAGATCTGAACAAGAGGCAACAAAAATGGATAAGTAAGATTTAGGCTTTTAATTTCAACATTGAATATATAAAGGGGAAGAATAATGTGGTTGCAGACGCTTTGTCAAGAAAGCTCGCCATCTACGTGTTGTCACATATCTCAGCCAATTGGAAAGCACACTTACTAGTGTAATATTCTAGAAACACATTCATATGTAAGTTAATGGACGGCGACACTTAGGACGACTGTTACAAGGTGGTGGATGACATCATTTACTATAAGGATCGGATGTACTTAGTACCTGAGTCCAAAATGAAGCAGAAAATCCTAAAGGAAAATACAAGCCTCACCATTGGCTGAACACCTGGGGTTTCTCAAAACCTATAGACAGCTTAAGGAGAGGTTCGCATGGAAGGGGCTTAAAGATGATGTCTTGCAGTACGTGCAAGAATGTGTAGTATGTTAGCAAAACAAATCAGAACACACCTTACCCGCCAGACTATTACAACCCTTGCCCATACCAAAACAAAAGTAGGAAGGTATCTCCATGGATTTCATCACCGGACTTCCTAAGGTGAATGGAAGGGATTGTATCTTTGTAGTAGTTGATAGACTGATGAAATATGCACACTTCTTCACTATATCCTCGGATTTCCAGGCTGCACAGGTAGCCGACTTATTTTTCAGAGAAGTTTATCGTCTGCACGGGTTACCCCGAAACATTGTTAGTGACAGGGATGGTTGGTTCCTCAGCATCTTCTGGATTGAATTGTTTCGGTTGGCAAGAACATAATTGTCACCCAGCACTAGCTACCACCCTCAGACCGACGGAAATTGTGAACAAATGGGTAGAAGGCTATCTCCGGAACTATGTTTCAGCACAGCAACGGGCATGGGTCAAATGGCTTCATTTGGGAGAATATTGTTACAATACAACTTATCATATGTCTATTGGAATGGCACCCTTCAAAGCACTCTACGGGTACGAACCCCTTTTGTTTATTGACATGATTCTAGGTGACAGTCACGCACCGAGGGCAAAGGACTGGCTTCAGGAAGGGCAAGACATTCTCAAAGTCTTGAAGGAAAACTTACAAAATGCATAGAATCAACAAAAGATCTATGCTGATAGGCACCGAATAGAGAGAAGTTTCGAGCTAGGCGACTTAGTTTATCTTAGACTTCAACCGTACAGGCAGACATCATTGAAGGCAAAGGGGAAAGAAAAGCTGAGGCCCCGCCTTTATGGCCCTTATCGTGTAACTCGCCATGTCGGTGAAGTTGCTTATGAACTTGAACTACCATAAGGGAGTCGCATCCACGTCTTTCATGTCTCCTGCCTAAAGAAAGTCGTGGGAAAGAACATTGTAGTAACCACAGACCTTCCACCGTTGAATGAAGGGAAGCTCATATTGGAGCCAGCTGAGATCATTGATGTACGGGAGAAAAAATTGCGGAACCGTACCCTGAAGGAATACTTGGTACGTTGGAAGCACTTGCCGCTGGACGACGCCACTTGGGAAGGTGAACACATTCTCCAGCATCCGGCGTTACATTTGCTTGAGGACAAGCAAACTTTAGGACGAGAGGACTGTAATATCCCAGTCATAAAATAAATAAATTATTTATCTCTTGTATGCGGACCAATTGATTTAGGTTATCTCGATCCCTTTTTATTTTTATTTTTTGTTCCATAGGTGTTTGTCGTGTCGACTTCTTTTGTAAACCCTCGAGAGTTTCTCCGAAGGGGTATTCATGACTGGCGTGTAGGATGTAATTGGCATATTGAGATTTGATACTTTATTTGTATTTTGAGAATTCCTGTTGGGCTTCTGTTGTCCACCATTTCAGAGGTGAAATATCCTCCCTATTTGGTATTTTGCAGTTTTGGTGGGATTCAACCCTCCCCCTACTCTACTTACTCTCTGGTTCTGGATTTGGCAATCTGAAGCATCATCTATTATTAATTTTCATCTATTATTAATTTTCCTCTTCCAAGTGTTTATTTCCGAATTGTGTGATGGTATTAAAGACTGGAGCATATTCAAGGCTAGAAACTCCCCCATCAGACACCCTTCTACATTGTTCGGTTCTCATCCCTCGGCGTACTCATTCTGTATGGCCTGCATTCTTCACCGCACGGCCCTCAGCCTCCACCATACGTCCTCCAACCTTCACCGTATGGCCCTCAGCCTCCACCGTATGTCCTCCCACCTCCACCGTACGGCCACCACTGTACAGGCCTGAAGCCTCACCGTACAGCCCCTTGCTACTTGTACGAAGCCCCACACCCTCATCGTACAGTCATCCAACATCCACCGTACGCCACTTCCAGCTTCCGTATGTTCACTCCCAGCTACCGTACAGCCACTTCCAGCTTTCATACGACCTCTTCCAGCTGCGGAGAAAACTTATAACTCGCCATACCAGCATATCTGACCGTCGTGCAACGAATTACAACAGGTTTAGACGGAGTTAGCGGATAGAAACATTACATGGTATTAGAGTTAAGTGCCTTCAAAAATAGAGCTTAATTGCTTGGAGGTTGATCCTGAAATCACACATGGGTTCTCATTGTTTGATGGCTCCAACTACGCATCCTAGAGAATTCGAATGCGCACTTTCATAATGTCTCTTGGTTTGGATGTTTGGTAAGTGTGGAGACTGCTTACACTATTCCTACAACTCCTCCAACAGATCTCGCTAGGAGGAAGACATTTGAAAGTAATGCAAAAGCTATGAATGCAATCTTATGTGGGTTATCAAAGACAAAATTTGTTGAAGTTATGCATTGTGATACAGCTCATGAGATTTGGGACAAACTTCAGAAAACATATGAAGGAGATGACAAAGTTAATTAGGCAAAGCGCCAGAATCATCGAAGACATTGAAAGTCTCAAATTGCAAGAAGAAGAAAAGGTTGCTGCTTATAATCTGCGAGTAGATAAAGTTCTTCACTCTACCAATAGTTTAGGAGAAAAGGTTGAGGAGTCCACTATAGTTCAGAAAATTTTAAGGTCTCTTCCAATCCATTTTGATGCCAAAGTTTCAGCAATTGAAGAGATGGAGCTTGACACATTGATTGCTGATGCACTTCATGGCATTCAAACAGCCTATAAGATGAGGATAAATTTTGATTTTTCATGCAAAAAGGAGACAGCCTTCAAAGCTTCGAAGAAAGGAAAAGAAAAGATGTATCAAGTGAAAGTTCTAATAAAAAATCTGATTCTAAAGATGCAGATTGCATGAGGAAGTTGAAGAAAGGTACCGGCAAATCCTTTCAAGTGTTTTAACTGTTGTAAGGTAGGACATTTTGCAGTTAAATGTCCTTATGCAAAAAGTGAGGACAGCAACAAAGAAGAGAAGACCAAGTTCAATAAGAAGAGGCATAAGGGAAAAGAGAAAAAGTTTCAGGAGTCCAAAAGGAGTCGATATTCAAAGGAAGAAAGCAGTTCATCTGATTTTAATGATGAAGAGTCTTCATGTGAAACAGTTTTGTTCATGGCCTTAAAAGAAGTACAGAATGAACACCAACAACTAGAAGATCTTACTGATGAAGAAGGAGATTTGGATTTAGAAGAGAAGTTGATAAAGGCTCTAGATAAAATCAAGAGACTTAGAAAGAAAAAAATAGAATTTGAAATTGCTGGTACAAGAAGGGAATGAAGTGAATAACAAGATATCTCTAGTTCTTGGAGAAGCGGAAGAACTGGTAGTTGACTTAAACTTTCAGGTTGAAGATGCCAAGAAAATAGAAGAAGAAATCAAAAAACAGCTTAAGCTTAAAGAAGAAGATTGTGAAAGACTTGAACCTACAATTGTATCACTCAGAAAGATAGATAAATCTTCAACACAGCTGAAACATAAGAAGATAGATTAAAAAAGTTTCATGTCATTAGATAAGATTATTGGTTCACAAAAATCATCTAAAAATAAAGGTGCAGTTGGTCTTGAAGAAGGTCAAATTTCAATGCCTACAAAAGTAGAACTATAGAAGATCAACGTTGATAGCTCAAAGGTTTCAACATCAAAGATAAAAATAATGCATTTAAGAAGCCTCCTATCTCAAGACAAACATGTATGAACAGGTTTAATAACTCTTTCTTTCATGGTTATTGTTTCTCTTAGAATTATTTTGGACACAAGGCAATCAACTGAAGAATGTTTTCAGAGAATTACTCAAAGTAATAAAAATTTGGTTGAGCTACTTTCTTGCTTGGTTGAGCTACTTGAGGTGCTTGACGCTCAAGGTGTTTGAGGTGCTTGACATGCTTGACATGATTGAGCTACTTGAGCTGGTTCCTTATCAAAGCCAGCAGCTTATTTGTCTGCCAAATCAATTTTTGCCAAGTTAGATTGACACGTCTGCAGTTGAATTTTCAATGGGGTCAGCCTCTATGGACGCATATTCATAGTTGAAGAACTCGGACTCGGCAATAACTAGCCTGGCCCAAAATTTTCAAAAACTTGAGACTCAGCAAAAACTCGGTGAAAAAATCGGCAATAACTCAGCAAATTTATCAAATATTTTAAAATATATATTATCTTATAATATTCTTAAAAAACATACATACCCACCAAGTTTTGTAGAACATCAACATCTTATTGCTTTTCAAATATATAAAAGCATAATTATAAATTTAAATTAAAAAATATATAATACATATACTAATATGTATATGTGTATATATATATATATATTATAAATCATAGTTGAAACCTAAGTCACGAGAATTGAATTCAAATTCAAGTTCAAGTTCGACAATTATAAAATCATGAAATTCGCCTTATATAAATTTATTTGTTTTTAAAATATAAATAGTATATACACAAAATTGTCAAAATAGTTTAACATTGTTAAATAATTTAAGAAAATGGGTCAATCTTTTTTAAAACAATACAATATTATAATGAATATTAAAATACAATATTTATTAAATTTAATTTAAATATTTTAATTTACATATAAGTTCACGAGAAGTTAATTTAATATAAATGACTATTAAATAATATAATTTAATTTGATGGAACAATTTTTTTCAACAATATATACTATACTTAATTAAATATAGCATTTTAAAATTAATATTATTAAAAATTTAAATACATACTAATAGATCTAACAGGTTTTAATATAACTTATAACATATATAAATTATATATAATATTACAAATTATATCAAAATTTTATAACCCAAAAAAAAAACAAATTAAAACAAAGCTGCAGGAGAATTCGGGGACTCAACTTGTGACGTTGTAAACTCTAGCAACTTGGGCCCTCATTTTATTCCTAAAAAATGAAAACAATATGCCCTTGTGTTCGTCATTTTTGTAAACAACAAATTGTACATCATCTTGTGCCCTCATCATTTACACAACTAAAAACAGTTTCAATCTCTTAAAATATGTTTTTTTGCATCGGATGGGTTTCCAATGAGTTTTAGGGTCTAAAAGCACATGTTTTAGCGATTTTTTTGCAGAAAAATCTCCAAGAGTTCTGCAAAAAATCAGTGTCGAGTAATAGGGCGATTAAATCGTTTCCATGGGCAACTCGCAATATATCGCAATTCCGCAATTTTTGCACGATACTTTCAACTATGAGTGTATTGATCTTTCGTGTGAAAAATTTATGAATGGGAGGCTCCAAAGTTATGAAACGCCTTGAATTAAATAAAGCAATCACTTTTATTTATAGTGCGTATGTTATCCTTGTGTAGTTGGGCAACGGATGTTATTGGGAAGGAATTAAATATAGAAAAAGATGTGAGTTACGTGAACTTTACAAATCTTAAGTTTGGAATTTTGCAGGTTGGACATTTTTGGTTAAATAAAGGAGTCATGCCTTCCAAAGAACAATTGTCGTCTTTGGTTGGGCGTTTAATTTGTATTTGGTGCAAAGACTTTATTTTTCTTTGGGAATATTCATTGAATTTGCAATCAATGCGTGTGGTGCATTTTGAATGCAGAGCTTCCGTGTAAAGATGTAGTGTGAAGCTACGTTATTTATCATTTAATGCTTGAGAGTTGAATACTTGAATATTGTGTGAATCATTATAGAGCCCCACGTGTAGCATATGTGTTCAAAATATATTAATTCAATGATAGAAAAGTATATAGCAAGATTTCATATTCATTATTTAATATTTTTATTGTTGTGCTGTTCTAGTATATTTGAGTGGCATGTATGAAAAATTTGAAATTGCGGCTCATTATTTTTTGAACGGTTGTATGGAAATCTTGAAGTTGTTCTAGCTGTTGAAAAGTGCTCTCTGATTATTAACTTTTTATTGTGTTGAGGTTATAGCGATACCATGAAAGCATCCAGCTGCTAAAGGACTAAGATGATGACAGTGGAGTTTTTTGTATTGTTTGAAGGTATGTTGGGTTCAGCAGCATCTTGGAGTGAAGGGTGTTAATGAAATCCTATGGAGTAAGGACATGAGACCAAAGATAGTTGTGAATGAGCAAAGTCGAGGATATTATTTAAAGAGGTGATAAATTGAATGTGTAGTATTGTTGGTGTGTGGCATTAATATTTTCTAAAAAAGTTCAGTGTAATATCCCAAATGGATATATTTCCCAAATTTCTCAAAGATGTCTCATAGGATTAAACAAATAATTTCATGCAATAAACTATTGATTCAACAACAAATACCAGCAAATACCCAGATAAAATAATCTCAGAAATATTATTTTATTCAATCTTCAGCAGTTAAATAACACGATCCAATCTTTAAAAGAGAAGTTACGGTCAAATCGGTAACTAGAGAAGAACTTGAAACACAATGTGAACTCCGTCACGAATCCACCTCAAAATATGCACTGGGTTTCTATCCAATCCACCGAAAAAGCCTGAAGGTTTCCGTCCTCAAGTTTCAAAATCGAAAGCTAGAAGCTTCCTGGATTCTTCAAGAGAAGAGAAATAAATTCATAAAACTAAGCATGCCCAAATGAGTCTCCTTTTTCTCTTTTAAAGAAACAAGTTGTGACTCTTCAGTTTCCCCTACTCTGTCCTTTCTTATTTCCACTTTATGTCTTAATTAAACCACTTTAAATTAATATATCCATTTAATAATAAAGTGGCATAATAATAAACTATTAAATCTTCTGGCATTAAAATGGATGATCAAAGGAACTCGAAAGACGATGTGTGATAGCTTTCCGGACAAATCTTGGCAATACGCTCCAAGTCCAACACTGAAATACCAAGAATACTGAGCTCTATTGACTTACTATAAATAGTAAGTATCTGAAAACCCTGCGGAAACTACTCTGATTGGCCTGAAACTGGAATTACCTAGACCAAATATCGCACTGATCCATGTAAAGTCCTGGTTAGTCCATAGGACCATCGTAAAATGGCTAATGATGCATCAAGAAATAATGTGCTAGAAAAAGGGACATTACAGTCCTCCCTTCCCAGAGATTGCTTGCCCTCAAGCAATCGGTATCTGCATGTTGTGACCAAAATGCCTAGATCCCATACCAACCTCAAGGAAGCCACTCCACCGAGTTGTTGTGCTAATCTGATACAAACAACATGTCCAGAATTGTGAAACCACTCATCAATACCCCTCAGCAACAATGCATTAGTCATACTAATACCGGGATCCCAAATCACCCCATGTGCATGTTCAGTCGAATCAACCTGCCATGTCCTGCCATCATCTATGAGAAGATCCTCAATCCAACTGAGAATCCCGCTCCAACTGAAATCACAAACACCACTAAGGTCAAACGAAGGTGGGAACCCAACATTATGCCAACCAGCTCCCTGAATTATTACTAACCATGAGAATGTTCCTCCTCAGTCCCACAAACAAAAAGGCCATCCACCTTCCCAGTTGTCTGTAATATCCTGTCAATCCATACCCATAATGGATAGAATGTCCAAAATGTCCATCTGCCACAACATTGCCCCTTTAACATGTATCCAAAATTGGTGTCTGTACTGAAGAAGCACACTAGCAACACTGTTGGACATGGCTTCCTCCTTCATGAAGGGAAGCGTATCAAACCAATCCCCCATCCCACACCTATGCAACAATTGGAAAAGAAAGTCCTTCGTCAGTTGGTTGAATGCGCAACAAAATGCATCTCATACAATGTGGCCATAATGTGATGCACTAACCGATTCCTTTGGGAAAACTGAATCGGCAATAGGATTCCATAACTGTCTCTATATACCAAGAGTCATACAATGCACATCATTGAGTGAAAAATTCACACCATCAAGCACGATCAGCATACCAAGCTTAGCAATCCCATACTGAATAGACTCTACCCAAACGTCATCATCATGCTCAACATCTGTGATGGTAGAGTTACCATAGGCACTGGATGAATCGTTACGGTAATGTGGTTGAGTCCCAGCTGTATGAAGAGGAGAACGAATCAAGGGATACCCATCAACATTATCTTCTTTCCTTATGTACTCCTTGGCCATACTGATAGCCAAGTATCTATGTTATAATGTAATATCCCTAGAATTTTAAACCCCTATGCTCAATAATTTGTATTAAAATAGAACTATCATTCATTATTAATAGTTAAGCAATGCACCATCCCGATAAATCAAATATTATTAATATAACAACATATTTATATAATGTTATATTATAGTAGTATATATATATTAAAAGCCATTTTAATAAATTAAAACATTATTGATAATATATTAATAAACACGATTATTAATATATTAATAAAAATCATTATTAAATATTAATAATTTATTAATAATAATATTAATAAACATTATTAATAATAATATATATTAGTAAATATTATTATTATTTAATTATTATTAATAATAATTAAGAATAATAATATATTAATAAATATTATAATTATTATATTATTAAATAATAATTATTAACAAAAAATATATTAATAAATACTAAAGTATGTGCGGTCTACAAAGAGCAGACGCACTTTAGAGGTGCAACTGGTCACAGCCCTAATACTAAAGTATGTGCGATCTGCAACGAGCAGTCGCACCTTAGAGGTGCGACTAAGTCGCAGCCTTAGGGCTACGAACAGTCGCACCCCTAAGGGGGCGACTAAGTGTGGAGGGGACGTGACTCCCCCTCCCACACCTCATGTATATATATGCCAAAATTAATGGCAATTCAGAGAAAAGAAGAATAACAAAAAAGCACAACAGAGAAAAACAAGAAAGTCTCAGGGGAAAAATATTAAAAGGAAAAAAGCACAGTCAAGTCTCGGATAAGCTAATTATTAATTTTATTTATATATATATATATATATATATATATATATATATATAAAACAATTGAGTATATATAATGGGATCAATATAAATTAAATGTATGTTTAAAGTTATTAAATAAAATACATATATATAAAGGAATTAATTTACAGCTATATATATTACATAAATAATGTTAATTAAAAAGAAATCAATTGAATTACATATGAATTGATCTTTTTTTTATTGAAATGTATAAATATATATATATATATATATATATATATATATATATATATATATATATATATATTTGGCAACATTTACAAATTTATATTAATGAATATATTGCTTGATAATTATGATATAGATAATAAATTTGAAGATATGTTTACAGTTGATAATTAATTTTATATTCTTAGTCCCTCTAGTGGTCAGAGGTATGAATCTTATATTTACCCCAAGCTACATAGAGGTGAACGTAATGGCAATTCGAGGTTGATATAGCCCCATTGCCTATTTGAGATGGACGGCGATTCGAGGTTGGTATAGCCCCGTTGCCTATTTGAGATGGACGACAATTCGAGGTTGGTATAGCCCCATTGCCTATTTATAATTAATGGCAATTCGAGATTGGTATAGTCCTGTTGCCAAAGTCGAGATTGTTATAATCTCACATAGGCAGTATATATACTGATTGTCAGTCATATGCATATGCCTAGGCTTGGAATGCATTAATGCTTCCAAGAGATTCTTATGGGCAGTGCTCTATGGGATGACGTGTCAATAGCCTGGTTGCTTAGAGTGGATCTTATATCCCTCAAGCTGAGAATCGGGAATTTTGTGAAGCCCGACCTAGAGGCAGCCTTAAGAATCAAATCTCCCCCCTTACTAACTTAGAGTAGATTATGAGACAAGTAAATATTATATAATATTTTGTACTAATGTCGGTTTTGCAGGAATCTATAAAAGGAGAATAAGGAGGGACATTACAGTGGTATCAGAGCATAATCCTGTCATCCTGTGGAAGATAGTTCATGCAAACTTATAAACGAAAGAAAGGGACAAAAGCTATGGCCGAACAACTAGCCAATGAATTAAGAAGTTTCATGGAGCAAACCAATCAGTTAATCCTTTAAGCCATCCAAAAAATGAAAAAAATGAACAGTAGCAATAACAACAATGGCCGACCCACTTCTCCGATAGGAAGAGATATGCATTCTAATCATTCTGAGAATGAGCCATCAAATCAAGACTCCACCATGAGACCAACTATACCATCATTTCTTCCAAGAGAGGAACTGATCACAGGAGGAGAAGAACCATCCAGCCACTCAGTAGAAGAGATCTCTCAAATGTATGCTAGCATAGATCCAGACATACAAAGACTCATTCCCTTTAAGGAATACTATGAAACCAAAACCATGGCAAGTAATGGGCGAAAAAGAAATCATGGGGAAAAGGATATTAAAGCCAAGATAGGCAAAATGTCCCTACCACACTTTGAAGGGGACGAAAAGAAACAGCTCAAGCTTGGGTCCAAAAACTAGACACCTATCTCTCCCTCAGCCCAATGACCGAAGAAAACGCCATTAAGTTCGCCATAATGCACCTGACAGGGGAAGCCCACAATTGGTGGCACCATGGTATCATCACATTGGGTCATAAAAGTATTAACACCTATAATGAATTCACTCAAAAACTCATTAGCCGGTTTGACCAGAAGGAACCCGAATGGTACTTCCAAGAGTCAACCCACCTCAAACAAAAGGGAACAATTGAAGAAATTGCCAATAAATTTCAAAGCCTATCAGTCATGGTCCCCGATATATCTCAAAAAAGGAGGGTCTATATGTTCGTTGAAGGACTCAAAGAACATATCAAAATAAGGGTGAGACCGTTTGAGCCCCAAACCCTTGAAGATGCCATTAGAAAGGCAAAAATGACGAAATACAATACAACTAAAGAAAAACAAAAGGACATTTCCTCCAAAACCCCCCATCAGAAGGAAGGGCCCAAGGAAGACAGTCGAGGAAAATCATGCTACATATGCAATGAGCCATGGCGCAAGGATCACCGTTGCCAAAAAAAGGAACTGATCAGTAAAAACCTTTACTTCAAGTGTAAAGCTCCATGGAGCCGAGATCACCGATGTAAGAGGGGACAAATGAATAACATAGAGGAACCACTAAATAAAGGTCCCACAAAAAGGATTAGATCGGAAGACTTTGAAAGTAGAACACCCACCAACCACTCTTAGCAAAGAGGGGAATACCCACTCAAGAAATTAGGGAATCAAACAATCACCAATTCCAAGTAAAATGGAAAGACTTTCTAGTGAAGACGCTTCTAGGGGAAGGAAGGAAAATATCAAATTGCTTGAGGACAAGCAAATTGAAGATGGGAGAACTGTAATATCCCTAGAATTTTAAACCCCTATGTTCAATAATTTGTATCAAAATAGAACTATCATTCATTATTAATAGTTAAGCAATGTACCATCCCGATAAATCGAATATTATTAATATAACAACATATTTATATAATGTTATATTATAGTAATATATATATTAAATGTCATTTTGATAAATTAAAACATTATTGATAATATATTAATAAACACCATTATTAATATATTAATAAAAATCATTATTAAATATTAATAATTTATTAATAATAATATATTAATAAACATTATTAATAATAATATATATTAGTAAATATTATTATTATTTAATTATTATTAATAATATATTAATAAATATTATAATTATTATATTATTTAACAATAATTACTAATAAAAAAATATTAATAAATACTAAACAAAATACTAAAGTATGTGCGTTCTACAAAGAGCAGTCGCACCTTAGGGGTACGACTGAGTGTGGAGGGGACGTGACTCCCCCTCCCACACCTCCATGTATATATATGCCAAAATTAATGGCAATTTGGAGAAAAGAAGAAAAATAGAAAAGCACGGTAGAGAAAAACAAGAAAGTCTCAGGGGAAAAATATCAAAAGGAAAATGCATAGTCAAGTTTCGGATAAGGTAATTATTAATTTTATATATATATATATAAAAGAATTAAGTATATATAAAAGGATCAATGTAAATTAAATATATGTATAAAGGAATTAAATAAATTACATATATATAAAGGAATTAATTTACAGCTATATATATTACAGAAATAAAGTTAATTAAAAAGAAATCAATTGAATTACATATGAATTGATCTTTTTTTTATTGAGATGTATAAATATATATATATTAGGCAACATTTAAAGATTTATATTAATGAATATATTACTTGATAATTATGATATATATTATAGATAATAAATTTGAAGATATGTTTACAGTTGATAATTAATTTTATATTCTTACTCCCCCTCTAGTAATCGGAGGTATGAATCTTATATTTACCCGAGCTACATAGAGGTGAACGTAATGGCAATTCGAGGTTGGTATAGCCCCATTGCCTATTTGAGATGGACGGCAATTCGAGGTTGGTATAGCCCCGTTGCCTATTTGAGATGGACGGCAATTCGAGGTTGGTATAGCCCCGTTGCCTATTTATAATTAATGGCAATTCGAGATTGGTATAGTCACGTTGCCAAAATCGAGATTGTTATAATCTCACATAGGCAATATATATACTGATTGCCAGTCATATGCATATGTGTAGGCTTGGAATGATTCCAAAAGATTCTTATGGGCAGTGCTCTATGGGATAACGTGTCGATAGCCTGGTTGCTTAGAGTGGATCTTATATCCCTCAACCCGAGAATCGGGAATTCTATGAAGCCCAACCTAGAGGCAGCCTTAAGAATCAAATCCCCCCCTTACTAACTTAAGAGTAGATTATGAGACAAGTAAATATTATATAATATTTTGTACTAACGTCAGTTTTACAGGAATCTATAAAAGGAGAATAAGGAGGGACATTACAACCAACAAGAACAAAAAGACTCAATGGAGAAAGGTACTTTAAGTTGTTAATTGATGATTACCCTAGAATGATTTCGGTTACATTTCTAAGAGAGTAGTCTGAAGCATTTAAAAAAATTCAAAATCTTTAAATCAATGGTAGAAAATCAAATAAATTATAAGATTAAATGCTTAAGATCTGATAGAGATGGAGAATTCAATTCAAAATGAATTTTGTGATAAGGAATAAGAAGACAATTTTCTGCTCCTAGGACTCCTCAAGAGAATGGAGTCGTTGAAAGGAAAAATAGAAATGTTGTTGAAATGGCTACGACTATATTAAAGGATGCTAACCTGACCAATGTATATTGGAAGGATGTTGTGCACATTGTTGTGTATCCTATTAATAGGGTGCAGATTAGAGCAAATTAAACAAAGACACCTTATGAACTATGGTATGAAAGACCACCTACTGTGAGATACTTCAAGATCTTCAGAACCAAGTGCTACATTAGAAGAGATGAAGATGGATTAGGAAAATTTGATACAAGAGCTAATGAAGGAATTTTTTTGGGCTATGCAACAGACAACAAATCTTACAAATGCTATAATAAGAGGTTGAAGAAGACTGTTGAAAGTGCAAATGTAAAGGTATGTGAAGACTGGAGTCATCTTACTTTGGTCGCAAACAATGATGTTGAGTTTACTCCGTCTATTTCAAAACAAAAGGATGCTTCAAAAGTTGACAAAGAAGAAAAAAACATTGAATCTATAGAACCGGAAGTCATTGTGAAGACAACTATAGATATGTTCAGAAGAATCATTCAGAAGACCAAATAATTGGTGATAAAGATAAGGGTGTTCAGATAAGGAGAAGAATTGTTGGACCACAAGAACAAGTAAATTGTTTGTTTTCTATCAAAAATTGAACCCAATAAGTATGTAGAAGCAAGGAAGGAGAAGAATTGCAGGACCACAATTACAAGTAAATTGTTGTTTTCTATCAAAAATTGAACCCAATAACTGTGGAGAAGCAACGAAGGAAGAGAGTTGGATTAAAGAAAAGGAAGAGGAGCTGAGTCCAATAGAGAAAAACAAAACTTCGAAACTTGTAACTACGCCATATTAAAATAATATCTCCTAAGATTGATTATTTCTATTTTTAATGGTCACTTCTAGATATTGTTAATATCTTGTATAATAGATTATTTGTATTATTTGTATATTTTTGTTTAAAAATGTATCTCTCGTAAACTCTATAAGAACGTTTTGTTCTTAGTAAATAATTCATTCAATATTTTACCAAATATCTTTCTTATAGACTAGTGGACAAGAATGTGATAGGAACCAAACGGGTATTCAGAAACAAGTTAAATGAACAAGGACAAGTTACAAGAAACAAGGTTAGACTGGTATGTAAAAGCTATTCACAAGTTGAAAGGATTGATTATGAAGAAACTTTTGCTCTTGTGGCTAGGATGGAAGCTATAAGGATGTTTCTTGCTTTTGTTGCTTACAAGAATTTCAAAGCATATCAAATGGATGAAAAAGTGGATAGGGTATGTAAATTGAAGAAGGCACCCTATGGACTAAAACAAGCACCTAGGGCCTCGTATGCAAGGTTGGATAAATATCTGATACAACAAAAATTGAAGAAAGGAACTGTTGATAGTAATATCTATATTAGGATAGAAGGTGACAAAATGCTGATAGATGAAGTACATGTTGATCACATCATGTTTGGCGGAAAAGATGAATTGTGCAACGAGTTTGCTGCAGAAATACAAAAAGAATTTAAAATGTCAATGATTGTTGAGTTGTCATTCTTTCTTGGGTTACCAGTTAATTAGTCTAATGATGGAATCTTTATTTCTCGGCATAAATATGTAAAGGAGATGTTAAAGAAGTTTGGTATGAGTATTGGCTGCAAGTTAAGCAAGAAAGATGAGTCTCCGGAAGTAGATCAAACAAGGTATAGATCAGTGTTTGGTGGAATACTGTACCTAACTGCTTCTAGACTAGACATTATGCAGGCCATGTGTTTGGTTCCCAAATTTCAGGCTAAACTAAAGGTTACCCATGAGCAAGTTGTGAAAAGAACTATCAGATATTTAAAGGGAGCAAAGGATTATGGTTTATGGTACAAAAAGGAAGGAAACTTCATATTGTAGGCCTTTCTTAATGTTGACTAGGCAGGAAGTGTTGATGACAGGAAAAGCACTAGTGGTGGTGCATTCTTCTTAGGTGACAGATTGGTTTCGTGGTTTAGTAAGAAATAGGATTCAATATCTTTATCTACTGCAAAGGCAAAATATATTGCTACAACATCCTGTTGTACTCAGCTATTGCGCATGAAACAAACACTCAAATGCACAAAAGTGACATTTGATGAAGCTATTCCTCTTATGTGTGATAATACAAGTGTAGTCAATATTTCCAAGAATCCAGTGATGCATTCAAGAACAAAGCATACCAATCAAATACCATTTCGTGTAAGACAGTTTCTGAAAAGGAGGTGAGATTAGAATACATTTCTACAATGGAATAAATTGCAGACATATTTACTAAAGCTTTGGCGAAAGATAGTTTTCAATTTCTCCGAGAGATGCTTGGGGTTGTTGGCCCTCCAAACTAAATGCATCAGAGTGGAGCATCTATTCACGGGGAGCTTTTGGACTAATACTAGTGGTTGTTCTCAGGGGGAGCAGTGGACAAGGTTTTGGCCTTTGTCCTTGATGGCAAAAGGGGAGAAAGATAATGAAAATGTTTATTTGACAAGGTGTTTTTGAACAGAAGGATGAAATGTATGCAGAATGTTTTGGTTATTTCAGCTTGATGGCAAAGGGGGAGAAAGATAATGAAAATTTTTATTTGACAAGGTGTTTTTAAGGATGTGAATGTATGCGGAATGTTTTGGTTATTTCAGTTAGCAGGAGTTAACAATGATTAATATCCTAATGAAACATTTTTGGTGTTTGTTTGCCATCAATGACAAAGGGCGAGATTGTTGGACATATATGTTTGGTTGTGTAGTTGTCATTGATGTCAAACACTATGGTCCGAAGGTGTTTGCTCTAACACTGTGGTGCAAAGGATTTTGCTGACGACATGTTTAGGTATATCTAGTGGTCAAGATATGTCCAAAAGAAGTAAGGTTGCCTGTTGGATATGTTAGTAGTGCAAAATAGTGGAAGACACGTATGTATCTGGAGATCATGTGAGAAGGATGTTTGTCAATGTTGTTGATATTATGGCCTTTATGGCAAATATCTACTCCCTTGGATAATAATAAATATATAGAATATATTTATTATAAATCGATATATAAATAATAATAATAAATATAGAGATATTTGTTATCTATTGTTTATTAGAAGATTGATTTAATATATATTTGAATGGAATAAATAAAGTTTATTTAAAGGGCCCAAGTCGGCCTCTTGAGGAGAATTTAAATAAACAAGGCACACGTCGGCCTCTTAAGTTGCCTTCCCATTCACATATATATTGGAGATCGAATCTTGAGGAAGAGCATATCAAAAACATAACATGTGCTCTCCTTCCTTCAAGAATCAGTCTTCCCTCAATATTCAAGAGCGAATGCATTACATTAGAGGTGGAGCGAATGTATTAGAGCTGGAGCGAATGCATTACATGAGTGCTAGGCGAATTTGGAGCGAACCTAGTGAACGAATTCTGGGCTAATTAGAGAAGACCTAAGGAAGGCAAATTAGGGCAGAATGAGGCCCTAAAAGGAGCAGACCTAGGACGAACAGCAGCAGCCCTAGGGAAGGTGAATTAGGGCAGAATGAAGCCCTACAAAGTGCAGACCTAGGGCGAACAGCAGAAACCTTAGGGAAGGCAAACTAGAGCAGAAATATGAGCGATCTCAAGGGATTGAAGGGCAGATCAATGAGAGCGATCTAGAGCACTTGGTGATTTATTGTAATCAGATCCCATTAGCATCTAAGCAAGGATTAGGTTCAGATCTAAGTACTTACAATATTTGGATTAGAATTGGACAAGAGCCTAGGTGGGCTATATCTACATTGAAGAAGACACATTGTGGAGATTAAAGCTATAATCCAGGTATTATCTCTCCTTATTCTTTGTGTTTTATTATTTATCCTGTGCTTAGTTTTGTTAAATCTCTATAGATTGATATATTCCTTGTGAGAATCTGAAAATACTAACATTGTATTAGAGCGAGGTTGAGTAAAAAATCCATTTCAGATTTAGGAATTCAATCTAACTCTTTCAAATCTAAGAATGGTAACCAAGGATTTGGCCTAAACATAATAAATTTGGTTTTATATGAAGAGCATAAAGTAGGGCTAAATTTTGCGTTAAGGTTGATTATGCAAATTACCTTGGTTAGTTCAAAATTACTCTACGAGGGAGTTTATTCATGGGCTCACTTACCTCTCCTTCCTGCATGTGTGGATCATTCCCTATTGGATTGGCTTAGCTTAACAGCATATGGCATATTGTTGATTGGATCATTGGCTAGTTTATTGACTCATTAGCATATGTTACAATGATTGACTGATTCATTAACATAAGCTACATTGACATATTATTATCAGCTGGGTCATTAATATTTACATTGATTTAATTGACTGGCTCATGATTTGATTCATGCACTTGACTGGCTCATGATTTGGTTCATGCACTTGGCCGGTTCATTGGTATTAGTACTTGCTCATTGGCTGGTTCATAACTATTGGCATCTGTTTCCATGTAGGAAACTACTTGGCTTTTACTTATATGTGTGGTCACATCTCCTTTGCATAACACTTGGCTTACCCTTCTTCACTATTATGGCTGAGTCTATCTATGACATATAGTTGAGACATGTTGCTTTTGGTATAGCTGGATAATTGTTTCATGTATCACATTTACCTGTGAGAGCACACTTTATGTTGCCTTAACATATTTTACATTGTGGAGACATACATAACCAGTTAACTATCATTGACTGTTTATGTGAAGGAAGTACTTCGGTACATTGACAGCATTGGGTTGTGTTGGCCTTTACATCAACATTGGACTTTTTGATTTAATCTGCTATGTATCTATTGCATATTGAAAGGGAGTTTTTCTGTATGCAGCTGTGGCAACTTACATAGCTATCTATCTATTTGGTATACATTATACTAGCTGTTGTGTGAGTTATCCTTGAGAGAACTGCAGCATACTTTATTGGCCTTAGCATATATACCTTCTTTGGCTCATATTCATGGTTATTTGAGAACATATTTCTGTTATGACACATGTTATACCTTATGCTGTTATTGGAAAATCCACAGCTGATTGTCAGTATAACTGATTAACTGTTCTCTTTATTGATGCATGGGTGCATACATTATTGGTAAATGAATGTTGGAACACACTTACATTGGCACATGTTGTGTATGTTGCATTTTACAATTGACATTTTTGGGGTCATACATTATGATAATGTTGTTGTATGCTTGGGAGCATACTTTATATGGGTATATGTTTATATATGTGTTGCTATTAATCATATATATGGGTGGATACATCTCTTATAGAAGGATCTATATTGCATTACATCCGGTTATATGTTGGACAAATTTTGGTTACCCTTATGTGATGAGACTTATGTGATTATGCTTATGACTAAGACTTGTCTATGGATTATGCTTGTTCTATGAGAGAACTGCATTTGATTTGGCTACTTATTATGTATGTAGTTAGCATACTTTAGTGGCTTATTGTGTATGTATGGATCATACTTTCTTTTATAGTTGAGTCTATTTTTACTGATTACAGCTGAGACTATATTACATGTGGTTCTATGTGTGAACACATTTTCTTTACATTTAACTTGAATCTTATGATCATATTGGTTACTCTTATACTTATGTGGATTCATGAGATGAGATTTTGATTATGAGATACATTTGGTTGTGCCTGATTCATTTGGTTACATCTATATGCATTTGGCTAAGTTGTTTCTTATGAATTGGATACTTGGAGAATATCATGGATTTGATATTCTTCTCATGGATCAGGGATCCATTGTTGAGCATATGGTGACATCATGAACTTGATGCTGGGAGACCATTACTCTGAGCATTTGGTGAATATCACCAACTTGATATTTGTTAGGCCAATGCTCGAGGATATCATGGATTTGATATCTCATGGATCAAGGATCCACTTTTTAGCATATGGTGAACATCATGAACTTGATGTCTAGAGGCCATTGCTCCGAGCACTTGGTGAATATCATGGATTTGATATTCGTTAGACCAATGCTCGAGGATATCATGGATTTGATATCTCGTGGATCAGGGATCCACATCTAAGTAATTGGTGGACATCATGGACTTGATGTCGATAGGCCATTACTTCGAGCACTTGGTGAATATCACGGACTTGATATTCGTTAGACCAATGCTCTTAACATCATGGACTTGATGTTGTTTTGATGTCATGGACTTGACATTTCTTGAGTCTTGGTGACTCGTGGATTTAGTTATCCACAGATTGGTTGGTATACATCATGGACTTCATGATACCATGAATATCATGGACTTGATATTCTATTGGCTAAGTCAAGGTGACTCATGGATCTAAGTTATCCACAAATCAGATAGAAAACATCATGAATTTGATAACTTGTGTTTGGAAAGTATCATGGACTTGATACTACCTTGAATATAATGGACTTGATATTCAAAAGAGTCAAGGTGACTAGTGGATTTAGGAAATTCACAAATTGATTGGAAATTTGATATCATGGACTTGATATCACTTATGGTTGATAAACATCATGGACTTGATGTTATCATGAATGTCATGGACTGATATTCTTGGGTCATGGAGACCAGAGGATCTAGGAGATCCACATTTGGATGGTAAGCATCATATGATATAATGTTTCTCATATGAATATGAGATGTATGATTGAGGAACAATGAAGAGCAGTTGTGTTCTCATTATATCTTGTAGATCGAAATCTACTATCATAGATGAGAGATCTATGGCATCACAGGATAAGGAATCCATTTTTGTTATGTTTTATGCTTTAAGTCTCGGAGACTCGTGGATTTAGGAAATCCTAAATCCACATCCAGTTGGCAAACATCTTGTGATTCGATGTTACCATGATTTTCATATGGATATGAAATCTATGGTTGGAAATGATAATGAACATGTGTGTTCTTATCAAAATTGGTAGAATGGAGATCTACCTTCATAGATGAGAAATCTATGAAATTCATTTTTTGTTATGTTGTGTGATGAAGGATCCATGAGTGGATCTTTGCCTCAAGACCAAGAGGGTAAAACAATTATTAACAGATTGTTTTATTGAATGAATGAATTTACAAAGAGCTAACGAGCTCATATATATACAAAACTAAAACTACAAAGAATAGAATCTATCTAAAGATAGATTGTACGAGGATAGAGCATTAAGAAACTAAGCTAATATTAGAAACATTCTAATACCCTCCCATAATACTCAATCTGTCAATAACACCAATAGCCTCTCTGAATTTTACAAATTTATCAGGACTGAGAGACTTGGTGAAGATATCAGCAAACTGCTCTAAGGTAGGAACATACAGCAGCTGAATAGATTTGTCTTCAACCAACTGACGAATGTAATGACAATGTGTTTCGACATGCTTGGTTCGTTCATGGAAGACCAGATTCTTGGCCAGTTTGAGCACTCCCTGATTATCACAAAATAGAGGAGTTGGACCTAACTGAGGAACATGCATATCTGCAAGCATCTACCGAAGCCAAACGGCCTCACAAGCTGCTTTAACTACTCCGCGATACTCTACTTCAGTGGACGACAAAGCCACTGCCTGCTATTTCTTACTTGTCCATGTGACAGCACTGGACCCAAAATTGAACACATATCCAGCGGTAGACTTACGATCAACAGAACCGGCCCAATCTGAATCTGTGTAGCCACATAGTGTAGGATCAGAACTCTAAGTGTATAGAAGACCATAGTCAAGAGTACCACTAACATAACGCAGGACATGCTTTGCAACTATCCAATGATCAGTCTTGGGCGCTGTCATAAAACGGGATATGTAGCTTACTGCAAAACTAAGGTCAGGTCTGGTGGCAGTAAGGAAAATGAAGCTGCCCACTAGTTGTCTAAACAGAGATTCATCCACAACAGGTGAATTTGACTGAGCTGATAATTTGAGCCCGGGTTCCATAGGAGTGGGAGCAGGTTTGCAATCCTGCATTCTGAACATATCCACAAGACTTCTAGCATACTTGGACTGAGAAAGAAAGATACTGGGTTTAGTCTGCCAAACCTCAACTCCGAGGCAATAGTGCAAGAGTCCCAAATCTGTCATATCAAAAGTGCGGCACAAATCTTGTTTGATTTCAGTGATCAAATATGTTCAACTTCCAGTGATGATCAAGTCATCCACATACACAACTATTCACAATACATCATCACCTGTATGTTTGATATACAGGTTTGAATCCGATGGACTCCTCTGAAAGCCATGATCGGTAAGGTATTTATCAATTTTCATGTACCAAGCCCAAGGAGCTTGTTTCAGACCATAGAGAGCTTTGACAAGTTTACAAACTTTGTGTTCCTGAGCAGCAACCTTAAATCCAGAAGGTTGTGTCATGTAGACCTCTTCCTGTAAGTCACCATTCAAAAAAGCACTCTTAACATCCATCTGATGAACTTTCCAACCAAACTAAGCTGCTAAGGCAAGAACAAATCATATGGTGCTCATTTTAGCTATGGGAGCAAAGGTCTCCTCATAGTCAATACCTTCCCTTTGTGAGAACCCTCGAGCAACAAGACGAGCCTTATACTTGTCTAAGGTTCCATCAGCTTTGTATTTAACCTTGTATACCCATTTACAGCTAACGGGCTTCTTCCCTGCAGGAAGATCAGAAAGGACCCAAGTGTCATTTTTCTGAATACTCTGAAATTCAGCTTCCATCGCCTGTTCCCACTCAAGGATACCTTTAGCCTCGGAATAAGTCTGGGGCTCATAAACACTGTGAATGTTAGCCATAAGAGCAAAATTAACTGGAGGGTGTTGTTTGCTCTTATTTCTAGAAAGTCTTCCTTCAATGAGCTCATCATCCCTGAGATCATTAATAGTTTTAACCCACCATTTGGGCTAGAGAGTAGACGAGCCAATCTCTGGAGGAGCTGGAGGAGGTTCAAGAGCAGTAATGGGGACAGGAAGAGGATCATGGTCAGGAGCCTCAAAAGAATCAGGTGCCCCAAGGCGAGCATTATCTGTATCATCCCTCCCATCAGGTGGTGCTAAAGGAAGAAGAACACCGTGAGGTTCTTCCTCAGAACATTGCTCAAAAGAAGACAGAAAAGGTCCTCGAGTTTCATCAAAAACATCACGACTAAAGATAAGACGATCAGTGTCGATATCTATCAATCAGTAGGCCTTATGGTTGTCACTATACCCTGTCATCATGAGTCTCTGACTCTTGGAATCTAATTTGGAACGTTTAGCATCAGGAATTCAAACATAGGCAAGAGAGCCAATAATCTTCAGGTGGCTGATCTTGGGCTTACGACCAGACCACAACTCTTCTAGATTTTTGTTCTTGACAGCCTGAGTTGGGGAACGATTGAGAAGGTAAACAGCAATAAACACTGCTTCTGCCCAATACTTATTAGGAACACTCCTGTGTTGTAATATAGAACGAGCCATCTCAACAATCATACAATTGCGATGCTCAACAACACTGTTTTGCTGAGGAGTGTAAGGTGTGGTGAATTGGCGTTTGATGCCATGTTCAGCACAAAAACTGGAGAATGCAATAGAACAAAATTCCCCTCCATTATCTGTTCTAAGAGAAATGATACTGTAGCCAGACTCGTTTTCAACCAACGACTTAAAATTCTGAAATGTACTAAAAGCATCTGATTTTTGTTTAAGAAAGTACACCCACATCTTTCTACTAAAATCATCAACAATAAGCAAAAAATATTTGCAACCAATAACTGAAGATGTATTCATAGGACCACAAATATCAGCATGAAGTAATTGAAGTACCTGAGATGCACACCAAGAGGTGCCATCTTTAAAGGGAGTCCAATGTTGTTTGCTAGCTTGACAAGCGTCACATACTCCAAGATGTTGTGTCTGAATCAGAGGTAGGCCAGAAACAAGTTCCTCTCGGGACAGCTGAGAGAGATGTTGGATGTTGAGGTGTCCATATTGTTGATGCCACAAGGTACTGAGGCATAAATCATGGGCTGCCATAGCTATTTCAGGAGAATCACCAGTGTCAGTAAGCCGATATAGGCCATGATCCTCTAGACCAGAAGCAACAGTAAGACGAGTTGCTCGATCAATAATAGAACATTTGTTGGCACTGAACACCACATCTAACTGAGGAGAATTTCTCATGATCTGACTCACAGAGAGTAGATTGAGAGCCAGACCAGGAACGTAGCATACATTGAGAAAGATGAGCTGACACCCACCAGACTGTATCTAAACATTTCCTCTACCAATAATTTTGAACTCCTCTCCTCCACCAAACACAACTGAATCACTGTGGGGATGGAAGTCTGTAAACCAGTCACGCCAATGAGAAAAATGACGTGAAGCACTAGAGTCGATATACCAAGCAGACGACCGGGCTAAATCAGAAGGGCTTTTAGCCATAAACGCATAGAAAGTAGATTCCTTTTGCTCAGAATGTTCAGCAACATTTGCCTGTTGATTTGACCCTCCCAACTTCTTTTGTTCGGAAGCGAGTCGCTGACGGCAATCTTTCTTCATGTGACCATACTTATGACAGTAATGACACTGAACACTCTTCTGCTGATAACTGCCTGAGAATTGATGTGAACTTCCCTATTGTGATGACTGAGAAGACTGAAATTTTTCTACAAAGGCTTGTTCTGACGAGGATGAGGAAGTACGGTTACCAAATTCTTGCTTCCAACGATCCTGCTGTAGGAGTTTGGTGCACAACTCTGGGAATTTCAGATCAATATTAGTTGAGGTAATGTTGAGAGCCTCTATGAAATGCTCATAAGATGTTGGTAGACTTTTCAGTGTAATAACTACCATATCTTCTTCCTCCATCTTCCGAGCAATGGCTTCAAGCTGATCACGAATGTCCTTAATCTTCGTGAGATGTTCCTGTAAGGACATTCGTTCATCCATCATAATGGAGAACAATTGATTCTTCAGAAAGAACACGCGACTCTTGTCGAATGTCTCATGCAACTCTGTCAAATATTTCCAGATGTCTGCAACAGACTTGCCAGAGGGAATCTGAGGCAACTGATCATCTGTGATAGAGAGCTTGAGAAGCATAACAGCTTCTCGATTCCGATCATCGAATTTATCCTGCTCTGCTTGAACGGAGGTCGGACGGGTCTCTGTGCCTATAACAAGCGCATCCAGACGACGGTACTCGAAGATGGTCAACATTCGCTGCTTCCAGGTGTTATAATTGCTGCCATTAAACCGTTGACTATTTTCTAGCATCAGGTTGGTCAAAGACACCATCAGAAACAATCTTCAAGAACGGAATTTAACAGGCACGGATTCCAAGACAAATTTTTGGCTGACCCAAAAAAAAACAATAAGTAACCAAAAAAGTTGACAAAAAACCTAGAAGGAATTTGAGGTCAAAAGTCAAATCCGCTGGCTCGAAAATCGAGGCACAGAAAATGAGGTACCCAGATAGGATCTCGAAAAACCCACCGCCAAAATGTCTTCCAAAAAAATTTATATTCCCAAAATTTGGGGTTTTCGCAAAAAAAAGGCTCTAGTTATAAGAAACCAAAAACAAGAGCCACAAAGTTCGAATGCAGAGAAGATTCAAAAAGTTCAGGCCGCGCTAGGAAAGAAAACACTATAAGTCGCATCGGAAGAAGACCGAAGACCAAAAAAATGAGCACCAGTTCGAGTCTCGGGCAGGTCGCGGACGTTGCAGAGTTCGCGGACGTTGCAGAGCTCGCGAACGCGAACGAAGGTCACAACCAGGTCGTGTTCGTTGCAGAGCTTGTGGACGCGGATGATGATCTACGGACAGGTTGCGAATGCCACAGACAGGGCGCGAATGTGGTCACAGGAGATCGTGGACACACAAACAGTGTTGAGCAGATAATTTCGAAAATTATAATATTTTCGAAAGTAATATTTATCCTTGCTCTGATACCATAAAACAATTATTAACAAATTGTTTTATTGAATGAATGAATTTACAAAGAGCTAACGAGCTCATATATATACAAAACTAAAACTACAAAGAATAGAATCTATCTAAAGATAGATTGTACAAGGATAGAGCATTAAGAAACTAAGCTAATATTAGAAACATTCTAATAGAGGGAGTGTTGATATTATGGCCTTTACGGTAAATATCTACTACCTTGGATAATAATAAATATATAGAATATATTTATTATAAATCGATATATAAATAATAATAATAAATATAGAGATATTTGTTATTTATTGTTTATTAAAAGATCAATTTAATATAAATTTGAATGGAATAAATCAAGTTTATTTAAAGGGCCCAAGTCGGCCTCTTGAGGAGAAAATTTAAATAAACAAGGCACATGTCATCCTCTTAAGTTGCCTTCCCATTCACATATATATTGGAGATCGAATCTTGAGGAAGAGCATATCAAAAACATAACATGTGCTCTCCTTCCTCCTTCAAGAATCGGTCTTCCCTCAATATTCAAGAGCGAATGCATTACATTAGAGCTGGAGCGAATACATTACATGAGTGCTAGGCGAATTTGGAGTAGAACTAGTGAGCGAATTCTAGGCCAATTAGAGCAGACCTAAGGAAGGTGAATTAGGGCAGAATGAAGCCCAAAAAGGAGCAGACCTAGGACGAACAGCAGCAGCCCTAGGGAAGGCGAATTAGGGCAGAATGAAGCCCTACAAAGTGCAGACCTAGGGAGAACAGCAGCATCCTTAGGGAAGGTGAACTAGGGCAGAAATATGAGTGATCTCAAGGGATTGAAGGGCAGATCCATGAGAGAGATCTAGAGCACTTGGTGATTTACTGTAATCAGATCTTGTTAGCATCTAAGCAAGGATTAGATTCAGATCTGAGTGCTTACAATATTTGGATTAGAATTGGATAAGAGCCTAGGTGGGCTATATCTACATTGAAGAAGACACATTGTGGAGATTAAAGCTATAATCTGGGTATTATCTCTCCTTATTCTTTGTGTTTTATTATTTATCCTATGCTTAGTTTTGTTAGATCTCTATAGATTGATATATTCCTTGTGAGAATCTGAAAATACTAACAAATGTTTCAGTGTTATATTCTTAGATCCAGAAGTCAGCAGTTCAATTACAGAGATATACAGTTGAAGATGACAGTTGTTCAGTTGGATTTTCCAAAAGGTTGCCACTCCGAAAATATAGGTTGAAAATGTGCAGATGTGATTTGTATTGTATTCAGCTATTGGACTTGATTGTCGTATTTCCTAGTGATCCGGAAACAGTTCCTATTGATCTGCAAACAATGTTACCAAGTGATGGAGTTATGATTAGTTTGTGTTCTAGTCTGAAAATGTGTTGTGATGGTTTCTAAAATGGATTTTGAATCTCACCGAAGCATGTTGAGGTCCAGAGACAGCTGCCAAGTGATGTGGTTCTTTGGACAATGTGATACTACACGCTTGAGATAACTATGGAAGTTGTTCCGGCAATTGGGGATCTAGTATTGGGCTATGTGTAGTGTGTTTATGGTTCCTCTCTCTCTGAGAGCGGATCATGCTTCATGTTTTTTCTTTGGATGTTGTATTTAATATTTATCTCTTATCCAAATGGGTTCATGTTATGTGTGACCTATGTTTTGGTCTGGATGCCTGACATAAGATCTTATTGTATTTTTTTTGGGCATGTCGGACTTGTAATTCACTTTTGGCATGGCGAACCTTGTTGTAATTCCAATGACATATCTTGTATATATGTACAGTGTGTGCTTTGGCAAACGGTAAGAGTGTTGTGAGCAAGAAAGTGAAGATCTATGAGCAGAGTTTCGAAAGAGCAGAGTTCAATTTATGAGAATGCTATTTTGTGACTATGGTAGAGAAATAAAGGCAGAGACAATGTATTGTTGAGGTTGACAGAGTTGTGTAGAATAGCTGCATTATCAGGAGAATTTCTCCTTATCTATTGCAAAGAGCTGGATGTACCTTGTCCCTAGGACAATGAGTCTTGGGTGCAAAAGATCTTTTCTATATCTTGCTACTTTGGCAATGAACCTCTATTTGTAAGTTCGGAGCAATGAGCTCTTATTTATATTTGGTGTTATATTGGCAATGAGCCTCTGTTCGCAAGTCTGGAGCAGTGAGCTCCTACTATCTTTGTAATGAGATCATATATTTAAAGATTTGTCTCTATGAGCAAGTACTCACCATGGTTTTTCCCAGTTTGGGTTTTCCATGCATAAAAATCTTGGCATTGATGTGTTATTGCTTTAGTTCATTATTTGCTTAATAAGTTGTGGTGCATAACGCTGATGTTTGATTACTTAAGTAAGATTTTTGCTTAAGTCTTATTTACCCCACTTGCTCTCAGCATCTAGTGTTTTTTCAACAGTTTGGTATGTCTTGTGATTATTGGAGCACCTTGGAGGTGGCTCAGTGTTGATGTAAATATTCATTGTATCATTCACGTATTGGAGTGTGATCCTTCCATGTTTGGGAAGTAGCCTCTACTTTGTATTTATGTTTTGATCTCATTTACTAATGTATTGCAATTTTTAGGGATTGCAAGACCTTTGTATCTATTATTTAGTTGTGCTTTAATGTAAAATGTGATGTGGGTTATGATTCTTCCATGTTTAGGTTGAAATCCCTTACAGTAAACTAATTATTGTTATTGTTAGGTATTTTTTTAAACCTCATCTTATGAGGGTCTTGGCATGTTTATAATGTTAAAATAATAATAGTTGCAATTTTGTTTATCCATTGTATTCTATTTCACCCATATAGGTTGTGAAGATCCTATATTAGCTTTTGGCAGGTGTCAACATTGGTGCCAAACACACGTAGTGTTTTATAGAGCTTTAATCACATTGCTTTTTCTAGTCCTTTCTATTGTGCTAAGGAGCTAGCGTTATTTTTATCCTCATTCCTTGGGAACTATATCCTTTTGGGGCCTCTTGTGTGCCCAAGCTAGAAACCATTTTTTCCTAACATGTAAATCAACAAAGTTATTCCTCATGGAGTGTGAAAGTTGAGGATGTTGATTTCCTTGCTTTAGAATTTCCTTTCTTTTCTTTTCCTAGAAAGAACTGGAATTTGGAACTCAAACATTCCCGATTTGTGAGGAAGTCTAGACCCTGCCCTTCAAAGGTTTTTGTGTTGTCAAGTCATGGGCATCAAAGCAACCTTTGGACTTCAAACTATGTCCAAGATTGGAGCTAATGTCATGTCCCCATTTTGGCTGACATCGTTTGGCATGACGGATTTGCCTATCATCGACTCTCGTAGGCAAATGGTTTGGAAAGAGGGTCATTATGTTGATCATTTGATTGCATATTGCTGACAGAGCCTACATTCGATAGAGCCTACATCCAATTTGGGCCTACATGCAGTTGTAGTGGAGCCTACATCCAAAGTGAGCCTACATCCAGTTTGAGCCTACATCTAGTTGTAGTAGAGCCTACGTTCAGTCTTGAGCGTACGTTCAGTCGTAGTTGGGCCTACATTCAGTTATGAGACATTTGGGCCTACATTGTTATAATTTTGAGTTGAGAAATGTACTTTATTATTATAATGTTATTTTATTATAAAGTACATTATAATTGGATGTTTCTAGAAGTTCTAGCAACTTCTCAAGGAAAAGAATAAATAGAGGGCTTGGGCTTTCATTTTGACATGCTTGGATTTGGATTTTCTTCTACTTCTTCATTGTGAAGCAATTTGTAGCCTTTGGTCTGCAAATTCTATTCGATCTTTGGGAACGAATCACTCCCTTGGATTGGCATAATTGAGGTAGTGAAATATCTACTGAAGGGTTGCAAATTTGAAGTTGGTACTCAGCCATCTCATTGGTACTTCATTGAGAATTTGATGTAAGGGTTTGTTTGTGATTGAAACAGCATTTCAGGAGGCATTTTTAGTAGGGCCGAAATTATAGGCGGCCGTTTTTAGCAGGTCCGAAAAAGCAATCCGAAAAAGCAAGTCCGAAAAAGCAGTCCGAAAAAGCAAATCCGAAAAAGCAGTCCGAAAAAAGCAGACCCGAAAAAGCAGTCCGAAAAAGCAGACCTGAAAAAATTGATATTGAGGGTTTGTAATTGGTTGGAATAAGGGTTTGAATTCACCTCTTGCATTGGTGAATTAATTTGGCAAAGGATTGAAGACAAATTGGCACATTTCTAGACTTGCAATACCAGGGCCTGGAATCAAATTTTTGTTCATATCTCCTAATCTACTTGGAGATTAATTTTATGCATTTGGGAAGTGATAATACAACCCTAGGCAATTCTGTTTGCATCATTTTCAGCAGTCACAACTTTGCATATAAATTAATACTGCAGCTGTACATGTCCGTACTGTACGGCCCAGTACAGCAGCAGGGTACAGTACAGATTTTGGACCAGTTTGGGGGTGCAGCGTCAGGTCTTCTTCATCAGCATTTGATTCAATAGAGTTGCAGCACTATCCAGGTTCCTTTGCATAATTTGAAGTTTGATATTTAATGTCAAAATTATAATAGGAGTTGCATTTTCTATCACTGCTGTAACAGTCCAGTATATGTCATAAAAACAGTCACTGTTATCAGTTGAAATCAGGGATTTGTAATTTAGATCATCATAGTTAATGTATGTTGAAAGACTATCAAATTGGTGCATTGTTAAGGTCTCAAACTTGCATAGTTACAATTGTCAATTCATTGCAATCTTTGGAAGTAGACAAATCTGAAAGTTGTAATCAGACATTGCTATATTGTAGTTAGGTTGAGATAGTGCATTGCAAGGTCTTGTTCATGTGTGACAGTCATACATTCTCTTGTCACAATTCAGTGCTCATATGTAAGAGTTTGTAACAGTCATATATTTATAGAAAACCAGTCTACTGAACATTGCAATCAGAATTTGGGAAGTTTATGATACATTGGCATCGAGAACTTTGATTTGTTTTAGAGCTCTTCTATTGTTCATTATTGCATATTGGTATCGTTATCTCAATTGTACTTGGTGCTCAAACAACTATCTCACTGAAACACATCATTCCAAACAAAACAATTCAGTGCATGCCAAGTGTTTGACGAATTGCCACAGTTCAGCATTAGTGGTTTTTAGTGGCCTTTATAGTAAGGGTCATTACAGCTAAGTCCAAGTCTCACTCAATTGCTGAGTTGGTCACACGAGTTGAGACAAACTTCAAGCTTAAGAACAAGGCCCAAGTGCACAGTACGAAGCACACGAGCTTACTACTTGCAACTTGAATTTGCACTCAAACACTCACTAAACACTCTCTTTAAGTTAAATTTGACATTCATTGCTAAAAGTGTTTATATGCATAGTGCAAAAAAAAATTTTAAGTAGATTAAGAGGAAAAATCAAAATATTTTCACAATTCTAACTATGAAATTTCTCATTTTTAGAAAATAATAGGAGCCAAAATCACAAGAGGCAGGCTCTTCTAAGAAAAGAACAGCAAGCAAATCCATAACTAGAAGTTGAAAAGGAAAGAGAAGGTCATTTTCTAGGTTATAGAACCAACCTCCCTCGACTGATTGAAGGAACAAATGAGGGACTTTCAAGAGTATATCAAAATGCCTACATTGTGCCAACTCATTTAATTTTCCCATGAAGAGAAGGAACACAAGTCAAAGCATAGTTGGAAAAATTGGACATGTCTCAGACTCGGTAGCCTGAAAAATTGGACTCGAACTTGGACTTAGAAAAAACTCAAAAAGGAATCGGCAAAGACTTAGCAAAAGAAAAAAATCATAGTTTTACAAAATAAACAATTATAAATTAATGCATCTAGAGAACATATGAGCTATAACTGAAATATTACACATGTCATATGATCTCCAAACACTCAATATCTGAAATTTTATCTTTCATACTCATAGTTTCCAAAATTTAAAATGTAAAACAGCAGCATAAGTTTATTAATGTTTACAAAATTAAATATAATGATATGTCCAAATGTGAAAAACAGCAAACTAAAAACTACATCTTCCTCTTTCCTCTCCTAATATAACTCAATTTTTTAGGCCTTCCACAATAACAAATAACAGGCCTGTTTTGAGCAATAACAACTAACAAATGAGAAGAAAAGTGAAAAAAAAACAAGTTTTAAAGTTGACTGGGCGTTCTCAGTCTTTGGCAAGAATCCATTTGCACGACTCAAGAGTCCTGACATTGGCCTAGGGAGAGTCCAAAGAAGAAACTTGGGAGTCCAAATTGACGACTCATCTGGACTCGGCCTGCGAGTTCGTGGCGAGTCGACTCAGCTCACTCATGGACTCGTGAGTCCTTCCACGTCTTAGGCGAGTCCTTTGATTTTTCCATCTATAATTTACAACAAGTTGTTGAGTGATCATTAAGTTGATCATGGTATTCGTATGCGAAAGGACAAAATTGGGGGCCGGGAGGGGGGGCAATTCAAACATTTGAGGACTAGTAAAATAATAGACCCCAAAATTGTTCTTTTAACACCACATTATAGAAAGTCAACAATTGCACATAGATGCACATAAGTTCCAAAAGTCTACAACTACTAGACGGCGAATTGTGTTGACTCCATCAAAATCAAGCATATTACACAATCAAATCTCTCACATCAACTTCTCACCATTAACAAAACAAAGAACTAAACAATTCTAAGCATTCAAAAACTACATTGATTTATCAACCTTATTATATTCCTCCAAATCCAATTTACATTGATTTTCAGATTTACTTATTTTGCTACACTACGTCAAAAAAATAAGTATAAACTAGTCCTCAAATCATTGATCAATCATTTACATCAGCATAGTCGTAGTAGATCGATTCTCAGATTAATCATAGACTATTATTTGATGTTTCACTGTCTAGGGCTGATTTATTTTTCTCCTCAAAAATCATGTTTGGTTTTTTCGATTTTATCCTCAAAAAATCGTTTCTAGTTTTCTATTTTTTTTTGAAAAAATCATGACTGGTGTTGCTGGTCTCAAGGTTTTTTAATTTTTTCGAAAAAATCATTAGGGTTTTGCCGATTTCTTCCACAAAATTTGTGGTTTTTTTGCAATCATTTAGGATCACAGCTAGAGTTGCTAGGACAATAGTCTACACACGAGTTTTCTGATTTTTCCTCAAAATCGTGGTTTAGTTTCATCTCAGTATCTCTGGCTATAGAGAGTGATACCTTTGTTTCCCAACATCAAGTTGGATGATTTCTGGTTATCCTTGGTCATTTTTAGAAGTTTTGTAGATTCAAGGAGGGTCTCAACAACAGGCTCATGTTGAAAAGTGTTCTAATGAGAAGGGGGAAGCCTTCTATGCATCCGTGACAAAAAGACCTGCAGATTGTCTTTTGTAGGGTAGTTAGTACAATGACCATTAAGGGAAGGTACTAAAATAATAATGTAATGTTTTCTAATAGTCATATGTTGCCGGTTCGAATTCGGGTTCAGAGTTGGGTTCGAGATTCGGGTTCGAAATTTGTTCAAAATTTTTTGGGGATGGGTTCGGGTTCGATTTGGATTTGTTTGTACAAAAACATTTTTTTTTTTATATATATATATACATATATGCAGCAGCAAATAAGTTCATACACCAATATACTAATAGTGAAGCAACATAGCAAAATACACTGCCAAATATTTTACTTTTTAGTCAGATTCACATAACAAAATGCCAAAATACAAAACCATATCTATGTTTTAGTTCAAAATAATAATGTCAACATTAAAATTCACCAAATTAGGCAAAAAATACACTATAAAAAAGTCAACAAAATCTGTTTTTTGACCAAATTTGGCCCGAGTTTGGCTGCTGGAAAGCAAATTCATCCAAATTCATTGCAAATTCCGCCCGAGTCCGTCTAAGAGACTTTACAGTGAAATAGTTTGTCTATAGGCGAATTTGACACAAATTTGACAAGGACCAGGTAGAGAATCGAACTAGACTTTGGGGGGTCTAAGGAGGAATCCGGTAACTTAGGTTAGTTTCTAGTTTTGTATTCAGTTAACAATTGCTTCTTTTAGAATCAGTCTTGTACTTTTATATTTAAGGAGACTTTGTCTCCATTGTTTATATCAAACTATCAAGTTTTATAACAATTTGTTTAAAGTTCAATCAAAACTAATTTTGTAAAAACCTTTCAGTTTGAAAATCTTTTAGATCTTTCCATAGAAGATAACATCCCTTTGTTTTATGTTGTGAGTGATTCTAGTGAAATTGAAAGTGGGTTCCAACAAATTAATCTATCAAAGCATCTGATTAATCTTTGAATAGTATACTCATCTTTTTTCTCTCTAACCATGATCTTTTGTTGTTTATTTTGAAACATCTTGCAAATTTAAAAGAATCATTTAGAGTTCTCATCTCTATTGTCGATCTTTTTGAGTTCTCTTTAAAGAAGTTTCAAGTGTTGCCCACATTTATCTTTTGCATTACCAGAAAATACACATCTTGCTACTAAGTTATCTAACAGAGTCATGACCTAACCTTTAGGAACCTTGGCGTGAACCTATCTTGTCAATAAGGTTCGCTTTTTTCTTTCAAGAGAGATAAGGATATCCAATATATTGTCATCTGAGTTGGCAAGTGCGAAAACACCTCGCCCAACAATGATGAATCATGATCATTATAATCTACAAAATACATATCCCTTGTTGCAAATCTTTGCATCTTCATAGTCAAAGCCAAGGTTGAAAATACCTGCAATATATCGCAGGCAAAAAACAAAAACGATAAAATCGCTCCATCTATTGGAGCCGATACTTTCAATAAATCGCGGCGATTTTAATGCAAACTCTCACCAAAAACGCGCGCGGAAATGTCAAATAACTCGGCTGTTTAATAAACAATGTTTAAGCTTTAAAAAACGTATTTTATTTTTTTGTTTTATTCAAAGCGTCGCCCTAAAAACGAAGTCATTTTTTGTTTTATTCCTCCCGTCGCCCTAAAAACGAAGTCATTTTTTGTTTTATTCCTCTCGTCGCCCTAAAAACGGAGTCACGGTAGGGAAGGCAGGGAAGACACAGAAGTGAGAAGACGACACCTGGCATCGTGAAGACACAGAAGACAAAGACACCGCTCGACATTGCAGCACACGGCGCCTAGCATTGCAGACGATGGCCATTGCAGTACACGGCGCCTAGCGGACGCCCAACAGGTAGGAGATTTTAAATTTTTAAGTATATTAATATTTCTACTTCTTGATATTTAATTATTAATATTTGAATTTCTATATTAATATTTCTGTAGGATATTAATATTTTTTTATTAATTCTAATAATTATTATATTTCTATATAATACAGTATAACTATTAAACTATATACTATATAATAATATATCATATTATCATTAACTAATTAAAATTTCTGAGTTAAATAGTTCATGGATTATAATCTAAGTTACCGGTTCGAGTTTGGATTCGAAGTTCAGGTTCGAAGAACCGGTTCGAAGTTCGAGAAAATTTTGAAAAGGGGTTTGGGTACAGGTTTGATAATATATGAAAGATTTTTAAAAATATATATATATACATATTTATGAAGCCTAGAAGCATGAGTTAAAATTAGAATGTCACATAGTATCATAAAAACAACATTTAAACAACAAAAACACCATAAACTTATAATCATAGCATCATGAATCGTGATCATACCATCATATACTTCAAGTTCAACATCAAAGATTCAAAACATTAAAACTAAAATTATCATAACATCAAGTTCAACTGTTCAAGTATCAATAAATTATAATATCATTGTTTCAAACTTTCAAGTTCAACTAATGAATTAAAAATCAGTATTCATCTTCCTCTTCCTCTTCCTCGTCATCTTCATCTTCATCTTCAACATTAGTTGACTCAGCAATAGAGTTAAGGCCAATGGGATCAACAGCAACAACAATAGTATTGGCGTCAAAATCTGCAAAATCATCTAGTGAAAGCCGAGAAGTGGAAGCATCCAAGTCCGCAACCTCTGCATCTACATCCCACCTCTTCGTGGCCCCTTCTTTGTATTCTTTAGTCTTGTGTGAGAGAAGGCGCAAGTTGTAATGCACGAATACCAAGTTCTCTGCTCTTTTTTATTGCAATCTATTGCACTTCACTGAGTGGATGAAAGAATATGTGCTCCAATTTCTTTAGGATGCAGATGAACTAGCAACCTATGAAGACAAGACAAGGTAAGCAATTAAAATAAAATTATAAAAATTACTTGCTAGTCATGAAGATCAAGTAAATTAAAAATAAAACTTACTTGTGATATGACTTTTATTGCAAGGGGCTGCAATGTTTGGAATCTTTGGCCATGGAGGTACCACCAACTATGAGCATCCTTCCTAAACCGATGACGAAGAGCATCATTACTTAGACCTCTTGCATTCACAAACTCTATGAACTCATCCGTGATTATATCTCTCAAATCATCATCAGGAAAGAGTCTTTCAAATGCTGCCTTGTATCCATCAAACACTTCTAAATCTCTATAGGGTGGTAGCCTTCTTGGTAGATCAAGATATTGGTTGCTATAATATTTGGGCGTCAATGCATAGGCAAGCAAATGTAGAGGTGTGGTCATTTTGTTCCACCGTTCTACAATAATTGTTTGCAATTGTTTGAAGGTCTCTTCGGGATCTTGCTCTTTTTCATTTACAATTTGTTTGATCTTCTCAAGCATTGAGTCTATGCCATCATAGATCTCTCCAAGGCAAGGCCTATCCATGTCAGCGTACCTAAGCATGCTCATAATGGGCTCGGTGAACTTAATGATATATTCCACACGTTCCCACCATAAGTCATCCAATATCCTACTCTTTATTGAAGCTGCCCTCTCAGTGTTGCTTTGCTTCCATATAGCCCAATTGTTGCTGATTACCATACTGCAAAGTGGCTCTTTCACTTGCACAAGTCATCTCAAGACGATTATATTTGATGCAAAACGAGTTTCAGCAACCTGTAACATAAACTAGAGCAAAAAAATACAACTATTAGATACATGCTTTATAAAAGAATACACATTACACAATAAAAAAAATAAAAATCAGAAATTGTAAGATACTAATTTTTTTTTTAAATTCACTTACCTTCAGTAACTCCAAATGTGAGAACATTCTGAATATTCTTTGAGTCATGTGATGGTTTGTGATGAACATCTGAATGTCCTCAGCCTCTGCATACACCTGTTTGATCCACTCAATTGTTTTCCCAATCTTTTGTAGCATAAGATTGAGTGAATGGACTGCACAAGGTGTCCAAAAGATATGAGAATAGTGCTCTTCAACCAACAAACCAGCAGCTCTACAATTCTTTGCATTGTCTGTTATGACTTGGACAACATTACTAGCACCCACTTGTTCAATGGCAGAGATGAGAATATTAGCAATAAATTGCCCATCTTTTACTTGTCCCTCACAATCTACCGCTTTCAAAAACATTGCCCCTTTAGGGGACACCGCTAGGACATTGATCAAGGGACAGTTTCTAGCATCTTTCCACCCATCTGAAACAATTGTTACCCCTGTCTCGATCCATGAATCCTTTATGGGCTTCAATTGATCATCAATCCACTTGACCTCATTATTCAACAAGGTGGTTCGTATTTTCTCAAAACCGGGGCCATCATACCCTGTTGGAGCTTTATTGGCACTTCTCAACATTTGTTTCCAATATGGAGAGCGAGCAACATTAAAAGACAGCCCATTTGCAAACAAGCATCTTCCCACATCAATGTCCGCAATTTCCTGACTTTTATTTTGAAATGCAGTTTCTAGAGGTCCCTTTCTTTTGTGTGGAAGGCCAAGGGGTTCTTTTTCAGACTCACGGGTAAAAAATGGGTGGTCTTCTATCACAACATCTGTGGGGGGTTGTGTTACCCTTGCCTTTTTTTTATTTTTACCTCTTATTGCAAATGCCATCAATTGCTATTTGCCTACGTTCTTCTCTCTCTTCTGCTGCCTCATGCTCTTGAATATACTTCAGTATAGTTTCATGGGGTACAGGTACACCTCTTTTTCCAGAGCATTTCTTGACTCCTCTACCAGAGTATCCACACAAATGGCCTACTACACGAAAATATGAGCTATTTCTTTCTACATCACAACCCCTACATTTCCAACGAAATGCACCACCTCCAGGAAGGGCTCTTATAATGTCAACATGTTTCCACAAAGGAGAATCAAAGTGGGGTTCTATTCTTTGTTCAATATTGCCTACCGAAGATGAGGTAGATGCCATTGTAGTTCCTTTTCCTATGGGAAGAAATTTCAATTTGTATACATATTCACTATTCAATATAAAACTTAAAACTTTAAAGTTTAAAAACAAGAGAATGAAAAATTATTGAAAAAATGGCTAATATCTTATGGAGAATGAAAGATAAATGAAAAAACTAAAAAACTTAAACATAAACAAAAACAAATGAAACAATAACTTACCTCTACTCATTGTGAGCTTGCAAAGGTGTACGTATGAGGCACAAACTCTTGAAGAAAGCTCACAAACCAATCTTGAAGAATCTTCCAACTCCTCCTTGCACAATCACGAACTTGCTCTTTTGCTCTTGCTGAAGTCAAATAGCCTTCTTGCACACAACAAATGATAATGAAAAGCACAAATTAGGCTTTCATAACAACCTTTTAGGGTTTTGGACGCCAAAAAAATATTAAATTTTGCACATTCCGCAACTTAAGTGACGTGCGGGTCCCGAAATTTGCCCCAGTTCGCCCACAATTCGCCGGTTTACGCCTTGGTCCGCCCGGGTTCGAACTTCTGGACCCGAAGTTCGAACTGGGTCCGAAAATTCGGACCCTGCCCGCACCCACAGGCGAACGGGACCTGAACTTCGAACTAGTTCGAATTGGGTCCAGTTCGAAGGGGGGGGGGCGAACCATGGTAACTTAGATTATAATTAATAATTATTAATAATAATATTAAATAATTCTACAGCATTATAAATTAAGATAAAAAATTCTGATAAATTTATTATATATGCAAATCACCAATTTTAATATATAATATATTTTTTATATATGCAAATCACCAATTATAAAATTTTGGTTGAATGTTATTATTTTTTATATATGCAAATCACCAATTTTAATATATAATATATATATCAAATTTTAAATAACAATATAAATTTGTAAAATAATTATTATTTTAAATTTTAAATAAGATGTTTTAACTTTTACTTATATTATATTATAATTATCTTACAATTACTTCATAGCTCATTTTGATCTAACATCTGATTCTTTATCCTTGTACTTACAGACTTCCAGTGTAGAAAATGGTTGGTGGCAGAAAGAGGGACGCTTTATGGATACATGGGACACCAAGTCCAAATCGAGATGTCAAATGTAACCATTGCCCTAAGGAGATGAGTGGGGGCATAAGCCGACTCAAATATCACCTTGCAAAGATTCTTGGAAATGATATTACAGCGTGTGATGGCTGTCCGGAAGAGGTTACGAGGGCAGCTTTGACAAGCCTTGAAGCATATGCACAAAATAAGGTATCTAAAAAGAGGACAGCAGAGGCCATGGCAGCCCCAATTGGGAGTTATAGTTCTACAGGGTCACAAACAAGTGCAGAGGCTTCTTCTTCCATTGGGCCACAAGTACGAGGATCAAGAAATGTGGGCGGGTTTATATCAGACTTTTGGGTTCCACGTAACACTCCTGGTGCTCAGCCCGAATTGCAAGGCACTGCATGGAACAAAGAAATGCATGCAAAGACAAAGGTGGCAGTTGCAAAATTTTGGTTCTACAACAATCTTCCCTTCAATGCTTTATGTAGTCCATATTGAGATCAAGTGGTCACTGCGATCTCCGTGTCTGGTAAAGGGTTCAAGCCCCCATCTTGTTATGAGGTGATTGGACCGTTGTTACAGGATGAGGTCCAAAGCATTCATGAACTTGTGGAAGAGCAAAGAAGAATTTGGGAACAGAGAGGTTGCACTATTATATCTGATGGGTGGACAGATGGTAGGAATAGGACGCTCATCAACTTTCTTGTTGCTTCAGGAGGGCAGTTAGTATTTCTAAAATCAGTTGATGCCTCTGATCAAGTGAAAAATGCAAAGACTTTGTGCAACATGTTGGATGAGGTGGTGGTGGAAGTGGGAGTGAGTAATGTCATCCAGATTGTGACTGATAATGCAACTGCATATGTGGCAGCCGGTAGACTTCTGATGGATAGGCATCCCACATTATTTTGGAGCCCTTGTGCTGCCCATTGTCTTGACTTGCTCCTTGAGGACCTAGGGAAACTGAGTTGGGTGGAGAAGGTGGTCGAAGATGGAAGAATTATCACAAAGTACATCTCCAATCACACATGGGTCTTAAGTCTTATGAGACGATACACTGATGGTAAGGATCTCGTGCGATCAGGGGTCACATGCTTTGCTACTAATTTTCTCAACATGCAAAGCATATTAGAAGCATTGCCCGACCTAAGGCGGATGTTTGTGAGTGTGGAATAGTTGGAGAGTCCTTATGCCAAGAAGCCTGAAGCAGAGAAGGTTGTGAAGGCTGTGTTTGATGTTAGATTTAGCAAGCTAATAGAGGAGATCATCAAGGTAAGTTTTTGAACTTTGATTGATGACTTATTATTTAATTTTCAGATAATGCAATTCGCTGATTTTGGTTAAATTTTTTATGTCCAGGTGTCAGAACCGTTGGTGAGGGTTCTTCAAATAGTGGATGCGGATAAAAGCCCCATGGGGTATCTATATGGGGCCATGGACAGGGCCAAAGAGGTCATTCAACACTTGTATAGGTCAAATGAGACCAAATATTGACCCATATGGAACATAATTGATCGTAGGTGGAACCGACAACTCCACCAACATATTTATGCTGCTGCCTACTACTTGAACCCCAAGTATTACTGCTCTGACACTTTCAAAGCAGATGCAGAGGTTCAAGTTGGCATAAACACATGTATTCGGAGATTGGTTGCTGATTTGGACCTTCGAGACCTTGTACTTGATGAGTTATAGAGCTACAAGAGGGAAGATGGGCCATTGTTTTCTTCACCTGATTGCAAACGTAGGAGATACACTCTGCAGCCAGGTAAACAAGAACATGTGTTTAGTTTTATTATACCGTTTATTTCACTCATTAAGTTTATTAGAATCTTCACCACATTATAAATGGTTTAACTTTTTTTTAATCCTTGCAGATCTGTGGTGGGAAGATTATGGTGCCACAACACCTAATCTTCAAAAGCTTGCCATCCGAATATTATCGCAGCCTGTTAGGAATGAATGCAAAGTATTTTGGCAGTCATTCTGTAGCAGTTGTTGTTGCATTCATGACTTGGATTGTCATTGATGTCAACACAGTGATATTCTGGATATAAGCAGGAAAGCAGGTACAGTTTTGTTTTGCACACATGTTGTATTGCAGATTGGCTTTTGCGCAGTTGATGGTATGTTTTTTGGTGTGTTATTAACTTATGGTTAACAGCGCAAAAAGAAATTCATTCATTCATGAGAGTTATGAGCATTTTGGTGAAAGCAGTGTTTAGACAGTGTTTCTGTGAAGCGATTTTCAGAAATCAGAGGATATCTCTTAGCTGGGATGGAATCTGATTTTGCGCAGTTAAAGGGATGTTGGAGACTCATTAATGATGACATGGTTCACAACACAAACTTCGAAGATATGTTTGGAGAAAGTTACAGTATCTGGAAGCCGACAGTTTTATGTGAAATTTTGTGTAGCGTGTAGAATTTATTATTTTGTAATTGAGGACCGACTCATTTGTAATTATTTGAGTTTGGTATATAAGAAGGAATGTTTTCCTTGTTGCAATATGTACTGAGAAGGTTGAGATGCGAATATATGCATGAAGTGAAGAAAAGAGCTAATTTGGTGATGAAGGAAGACTTGTGAGTACAGAGATCTGGAATTGTGATCTTGTGTAGCAGAGAGTGCGGTTTTGGCATAGTGTGAAGGAGGTAATATATTTCATATTATTCTGTTGAATAATTCTAAGATCTTTTGGACAGTGGGTTCAAAGATCTTGCCTTGAAGCTGTTTGGGCAGTGGGTCCTTTTGTCTTCCATAAACTCTTAACCGGGTTAGAATCTTTTAACAGGGATTCAAAATCTCCTAACATGGATTTATATGTACTGAATGTATTTCATAAGACTCCTAACAGGGTCCATCCTCTAACAAGGAACTTTCATATTAGTGCATCATTTTGTGGGCATCATTCCCACCGGGGTTTACTCTTTTCAAGAGGTTCCCTAGTCAACATATCTTGTGTTATTGTGCAATTGTGTATGGTTATCTTTCTATGGTTGATCAGTACATTAATTATATTGTTTAAAGCGGTAGAATGGTTAAATTATCAGATATCTTAAGGATCTTTACTTTCTAACACAGCCATGTAGTGCTTTTGGTTGTGAGCGAAATTGGAGTGTGTTTGAAAACATACATACAAAGAAGCGCAATAGGTTGACTCAGAAACGCTTGAAAGACTTGGTTTATGTGTGGTACAACCTTCGATTGCATGAAAAGAAGGTGTGAGGGCAGGCTTCATATGAAGCACTTGACCTTAATGAGATTGATCCATATGCAGCAGATTGGGTTGCTCCTCCTGATGGTGATGATGTGGATGTACCTGTGGATCCTTTCTTGACTGATGATCAGCTAGCTTACTTTGATATAGAGCAAGATGATTGGGATGCAGAAGTGGCAGCACGTGAGGAGGAACATGAGCTTGGTCATGATCCATCAAGGGCTTCTATTGAGGCACCTATTCAGCCCCCTGTTGGGGATGGTGCAACTACTTCAGCACCACCCACCCAGCAGCAGCAATCTCTTTTGAGCTTTAGTCGTAGACGCAATTTATGATTTCTAATTCTAGTTTTCATTGATACTGAAACTTGAACCTACTATGTATTCAAAAGTTGTAGTTTCATGAAGTTTGACTTTGATATGTATTGAACTTATTTTTATTTAGATGCCGCACTTGTTTTTTGGTATATGATTCTACGTTAATCTACTAAGTTCTAATAGTAATTGCTATGTATTTAACTCAAAACTTTGATTCATATATGGTAGATATCTCAAATCAAGATATGCTCTACAAATTTGGTGTATATGTGTGTGTTTTTAAGAATATTTTAAGAAATTATATATTTTCAAATGTTTGATAAAAGTGCCAATTTATTGCTGATTTTTCCGTCGAGTTTTTGGGGACTCCAAGTTTTTCAAATTTTTTGGGCCGGCCGAGTTATTGCCGAGTCCAAGATTTTCAACCCTGGTCAAAGCCATAATCAAGTAATATCCCGTTTCATACATTGGAGACTTTCTTTAATATACAAGGACTGCCATAAGGCAAAGTTGGCATGCTATAGTTCTTGTACTGCTAAATACAATTGAAGTCATAGTTGGCAAGAAAAATCATTATCATAATGTAAAATGTATCAATCATGCCTTGCATAGACAACTCACAGATAATCCCATCTATTCGTATCCTAACTAAGGACAAAATATAACATAACCATTCCTCCTTGTTAATGAGCTTGTCAACTAAACATACACAATCTTGAAAGCTTCAAGAAAAATTTAATAATTAATTCCTCACACCAGTCATTGAGACATGGTGTAGGAGCACCTAGCCCTAATTGTCAAACAGGGTCAATTGAAGAATGTAAGCCATTTTGGCATTGTAATAGGATCATGTGAGACATTTCAAGATGTAATGAGGATTATAAAGTCCAATAAGGTCATATGGTGAAAAATTGCTTAGTTTCAAGAAATGTTGTCAAGTGTTGTCATAGTATAGTCAATGGTAGCAAGATTATCAAATGTGAGTTCTATTGTATGAAATCATGGAACGAGGGTCATTTGGACTCCTTGAATATGTTTTAGGGGTTAGGAGTCATGTAGAGTCAGTTTTGTCAATAAGGTCAAAAAGTTGCAAAAAGTTGCTATGATGAAAAGTTGTCAAAATGCAAAAAGTGCAATTAAAAATACAAAAAGGGTGTGTCCAACAGTCAGATAGTTCAAAAAGTAGTTGAAGTCAGTTGTAGGTAGTTGGAATTGCTTTAAAAAGCCTTGTATGGTCGAAATCAAGGTGGTGGTCGGTTTGTAATTGTTTTTTATGAGAAAGACTCAAATAAGAATGCTTATTTTACACATTTTTGGCCTCCCTGTGACTGTTGTGGAGAATATATGATCTTGTGAGATGGTACTTCGACCTGCACTCATCAGTAGAAGGTAGAACATTGAGTTAGCTTTCATTTCCTTTTTTGTTTCATGCATTTTGGTTAGTTTTGGAAGAGTTGTGACATAGTTAGTGAGGATAGGTCTGTAACTTCAATCTTCGTGGAAAGTACACTCTGAAAGAAACGCTTCTTACGGATTTGTACATATAGATACAACTTTGAAACCAAATGCAAAATTTGCTCCTATGTTTCTAGTTTCAAAGGCAATTTGTTTGAGACGATTTCATTGAGATTTGTGGTAATTATAGCATTTTTGGTTAAGACAGGTCTGTTACAAAATCAGGGTTTCCAGTTTTTGAAAAAAACATCATATCTTTCATTTCCACTGTCCAAATCCTCTGCAAATCGGTTGATTGAAGGTTTGTTAAGTATACTTTATTTATTTGGAGGTTGCAGGCATAAATGTTGAAGTTTTCTCTTGCTATGGTGATGCCCTAGGCAGACAGAGTGTATGTTTTCTGTTCACTTTCACTGTGCAGTGATGAGGGTTTATGTAAATAGCGATAAAATGGCCCTTCCAAATCATGGAGATTGCTGATTCATTTCATTTTAGATCTAACCTAACCCTTGGAATGCAGGTTAGTGTTTTGGAGTTGGAGAATCTCATGGTTGCTTTGTCATGGAGGGCTAATTAGGCCTAGAAATTAGTGTATCAGTCCTGTTTTGAAAGACGTCCCAAAACAAGTGCATTTGAAAATGAGATATGTTTTGAAGTCCAAATGGGTATTTGAAAAGTAAGTTTGTTTGTTAGTTTGAAGGGGTTGGAGAGAGTTAGTATCAAAAGAGTGGATGGTGAGGGCTACTGGCCAATATGTCACCTTATGAGGGAGAGTTTATTTGTTAGAGGGTTTGTACTGATTGGGGGTTGTTGTGGGATGGAGTTTGTCAGGAGAACGTGGTGTGAAGTCTGCTTCTTGATAGTGGAGTTGGTTTGAAATAGTTTCATGTTGTAGGATGGCCTTAAAGAGTCAAATGAAGATGCTTTTCAAGTACATTGTAAGAAGATCAGTTGGGTGAATGAAGATTTGTTGTGTTTGAACCCTTAGCCTCTGCATCAAGACACCAGAATATTATCATGGTTACATCATCATCTGAACCCATTTAGATGCTGTGCATGACTTGTCGTGATGTTGGGATGAGTAATGCAACCTCCTCTAAGCCCTAGACTTATAACTATAGCCTTAGTATCTGTTTTGATGCCATGGATCCATTTGTTTTATTTACGTTTGAGAATATTTATATATCTAAGTCTGTTATTTCCTTTAGCTAAAATTTTTGTTTATACTTACATGACCAATGTATACTAGCCTATGTGATCAAATTAGCTTTTATTTGATGGTGTTATTGTGTCTTTAAGGTTTATTTATTAAAGGGTGCAAAAAACAAGTTTTAAATCCTTAAAAATCTTTGAATTTCTTGGGTTTTTCAAATTGCCGAGTTTGGCTGCCAAGTCTGTGTTCGAGCACGAGTCTAAGTCAAAGGTCAGCTTGCCAAGTCCAAGTCCGAGTCAAAAATGAGCTTGCTGAGTTGGAGACTCCTCATAACTATGGTTATGACATCTTGAGTGCATGGTAGTTTGTGTGGCTTGAATAATACTTCTTTGTTTTGCGAGAACTGTGTTTTCGCCTTTTATGTTCTAGTGTAAAAGATGCAGCATTACAAGATATTGAGGTTTTAAAAAGCATGAAAGCTATTTCAGATGCACACTACAATACATAGACGATAGGTTTTTAAAGATGGCAACCGAGGTCTCAATATTTGACTAATCAAAGAGAGCTTGGCTCCCCATATGCTAACTAATAACCATAAAGGGAATTGAAGTAAATTTTATTTGCTGATAATGTAAAAGCTAAATTAAATATGTTGAGAAATGCTAACGAATAGGTGACTAGAAGACACGGATGGCTTGGGAGAACATGCTTTCCTAGCAATGGACAAAGTTTTCAAAGGGTCTAGTCCAATAGGACTTTTTTAAAATGTTCCAATTCAGTATCATATATACATAATAGATATCACGTGTTCTTGTCAATTTCCTAGAAATGAGTGAGATAACATATATATACAAAATTTCAAACACCTCCACTAATGTAAATCTAGATCAGAATATTGATTGCTAAGGATACTAACAATCTTTTGCCAAACAAAATGTAATAGTCCAAGTAAAACAAGCCACGACTATAGGGAAGGCGGTCCACAAGATATGCCAATTAAACAACATAAAATAAGCCACAACTTTGGGGAAGAAAGTCGACAAGATACATCAGTACAGAATCCAGATTTAGCTAACAGTTAAATCCATGTATTATGAGAAGTAAACAACAACCATATCATAGCCCCACACTCACAACTCGGATTTCATCACTGCTAGGAAGGCTGATTAGGGAGGCAATAGACATGGTCCCTAAATATGATAACATGATCAAAGATAGGTACTTAATATGCTTTATATCTTAGCACTGACAAATAAATAATTATTGTCAATCATCAAAAGATATCTAGCATAAAGCACATCTACTTCTAGTTTTCTTTAACTGGGCTGAAGGATGCATGATTGACTTTTCTACATCTCAAAACTCATCAAAGGGTATAAGACTCACAGGCATAAGTTTGTGAGGGATCTGAACACCATCTGGCCCCAAGAATGCTCCTCCATGAACACGTTCATCTTGCAGTGTCTCTCCTGTAACATATTTATAATTTAGCATACAATAAATCAATACAATGTTACCAAAAGGCAGAAATACAACATTCTATAAATTTTATGTGGAACAAATCTATTAGGACAGCATGTGCATTATAATATACGAGGAGACCAATTTAAGGTGCACATACAATTCTGAAAAAGATAGAAACATTCAAAAAAAAAAAAGTCTTCCATGAATAGTACACAGTTCCAAATTCTCCTCTTACCGAATTGATCAGGAGGAGCTACAACAGTTCCCTTCAACAGCAATGAGAGCTGGGGCATAAAATAGCATATTTGATCAGAACATGGAACCAACTCTATTAACTATAATCATCATAAATATCCTCCAAACCAGATTCTTTGTAACCTAAATGATGATATTTTAGCAAAAATAATTTATATATACACAGAATCAAGCAAATAAGATAGAAACGAAATTCCTTGTATTTAAACTTTGACAATAAAATTACAAGACCTTTCATGTCAGACTCGATAAAAGCCTTGCTCAAAAGCACCTTCTGGTACTCTTTAACTTTTGACAACTATGCTGTGCATAAACTTTAAAGCCAATGTGTCCAATCCAAGCAACTTGAAATGGACCATACAAACCTTGGCAAGGAAGGAATCACGGAAAAGACGACCCTTCTTTTTCAGTTTTATTTCATCCAGATCGCTGCACTGAAGAACAGCTATGATTAGTATCAAATTTATTGAAAATCCCCTTGGGACAGACATCCATACATTCTGCTACATTGTAAAAGAAAAAGAAAATTACTAAACTTGTGTTCATTCAAAAATGTACAGAACCATTACAGTACCAATTAAACATCATGGGACTGGCAATCAGGTACTACCATGCAGCCATGGGGTGTACAGGTATGAAGAAGGTAAAATGAAAGTGTAAATAATAAATTACTGACTATTCTAATAAATCCTAATCATAACATGACATAAAATTCAAAACTATGTGCATCAAATCAAAACTGCAACAAAGATAATCATTACGAAAGGGAATTAGCACAAAGTTAGGTAGCACATGTTTTAAATAGTGGCAAAAGCAAATTATGTCAGGACACTTCACAATAAAAACATGATTCATATATTTTCCTCACATAAAACAATATATTATTACCAAAGTGCAAAATTATGTTAAAATTCAAGACTTGTGACCAAATTAAACAACAAAAAAACTCATCTTGCTTGTCTATCCTATCAAAGTATGGAACCCTTTATTTTCTTAACAAACTTGGTAAATTATTCCAAATAGGAAAGGTAATAAGATCGACTTGAATCTATTAAAATAATGTAATGTTTCTTTAATGGTCATCTTAGTTGCTTTAGTAAGTTTCTATTTTCTGTTTCTGTTAACGATTGTTTCAATTAGAAACTTCGTCTTGTATATATCGATTTATAATAACATGGTATCAAAGCAGGTCGATGGGGTTTCGGTTTCATAAAGTTTGGCGAATTTTTTAAAAAAATCAAGCCTCTTACCTGGAATCTCTTTCCAGAAACTTTTTCATTTGTTTTATAAAAAAACATCTCTGCAATTTTTGCCAAGGTCTTTTTCTGCATTCAAAGATATTTTCGAAGGATCCTGAAAGGTGTCTTTTTCCTGCAAATCGTCTTCTTTAGAAGATTCGATTTCGGGACATTCTACAGATTGCGGCTTCTTTGGCTGTGTTTTTTTCAGGTTTTGGCATCCTTTCTCGATGCTGTTTTTCTTCAAGCTGCATCTAAAATGCAGCTCTTTCCGCCCACAATTTTCTCTATTCGGGCGCCGTTTTCTTCTACCGCATTCTTGGCCCCAGCCTACGATGGTTCTCTTGTTTTCTGTGCGATCAATGCCACATCCGGGTCTTCAATTCCCACAACCTAGGATAATATTATCTATTAAAGAGTTCTTCTTTCTCTGCAAGTGTTGTTTAAAAACAGTTTTGTTTTCTGTGTTGCCTCTAAGGATCCACGACAGTAAGGTTTCGGTTTGCAGCTCACACATTTTTATAAAAGATTTCTTTGCGTTTTTCCGCAAGTTTTCAAGCACACAATTTATGGAGATATATGGGCATGTGAAGCAAGATTCGGGTGCGTTTGGGAGATCTATGTTTGTGGGTAATTTCTTTGTTACCTACATGTTTTTTGTCTTCTCAGCATGGACATATAGGTTTCAAATTTTGGCTAGGGTTTTACACAATTTTTCCCAAAAATCATGGTTGCGTTAATAAAAAATTCCACAAAAAATTATTCCTGGGTTTTATAATTTTTTTCTGCAAAAAATTATTCTTCGTTTTTTTATTTTTTCCTCAAAAAATTACTTTTTGGTTTTATAATTTTTTCCTCGAGAAATTACTGTTCAGTTTTATTATTTTTTTCATAAAAAATTACTGTTTGGTTTATAATTTTTCCCTAAAAAAGATTACTATTGGGTTTTATAATTTTTTCATAAAAAAATAGGATTGGTTTTTTTCTATTTTCTCCTGAAAAATCCTATCTGGGTTTTTTGGATTTTCTCCTCAAAAATCATGTCTGAGTTTTCTATTTTTTTCCAAGAAAAAATCATGATTGGTGTCTAGGGTATTTTATTTTTCAAAAAAAATCATTGGAGGGTTTGACAATTTTCTCCTCCAAATTGTGGTTTCAGTTTTAGAAGTTGAACTCGGTATATCTGGCTATAGAGAGGGACATTTTTGTTTTCCCAACATCAATTTCGAAGGTTTGTGGTTAACTTGGTCATATCCAAAAATTCTGTAGAATCAAGGAGGATCTCAGCAGCAGGCTCATTTAGTAGAGCATTCTAGAGAGAAGGGGGCAACCTTCTATGCATTTGTGACCATAAGACCTACAAATTGTATCTTTTGTAGGGTAGTTAGAATGATGACCATTAATGGATAGTATTAAAATAATGTAATGTTTCTTTAATGGTCATATTAGTTGCTTTAGTAAGTTTCTATTTTCTATTTCTGTTAACAATTGTTTCATTTAGAAACATTGTCTTGTAATATCTTATAAATAGAGGCTTTTGTCTCTATTGTATATATCGATTTATAATAATAGAATCTTGAAAATTGGCATAACTAGTATAGGTTCTATAACTTTTAATTATGAAGAGTAAAAGGAAATGCACATATGGAGAGTATGAGATAGCACCCTATTTCTCATACATTCTTCTATTGTCATCAATTTTCCAGAAGATGAATGGTATTATTTAATATTTGCACTAAAATAATGAAGTGACGTTTAGTTGTTCACATTGGCATTTAAATTATAACGTAGTATGTTTTGTCTCTAGAGTTGGACGCCTAAGTGTTATGTGGGACTTAAGTTGTTCTTAAAATGTTAAGGTGGGGCATTTCAAAAGAAAATAAAATATATGAAATTAAAATGCCCTGTTTCCCTATAAACTATATAAATTGGAGTTCTAGCTCTTGTTTCACTCATTCAAAGTTGCACACATACGAATATGTCATCAAAATGAACAAGAGTTCTTCCAAAAGTTTTTAACAACAAAAGCCCTCTTCAATCCCACTAGTTTTGGTGGTGAAAGATCCACCCCAGCTGATTCGGTATTTTCACTAAGGCAATACATTTTTTTGGCATGGAGTTTCAATATTCGAGACTTCAAAAATTGAAAATTCACATGATGTTCTGACTTCAGCTTTTCGAGATTGTGATATTGTGGAGTTGCGAGCAACTTTCATGTGATTTTACGCGCAGTTTTTTGGATAGGGCTTCATAGCTGGTCGAAACCTTTTTTATGCAGGTCATCTACTTCTTTTTGATGCCCTAGGTTGGGGGGTTGTTTCCATGGTTGTGGGTATTGCTTCAAAATAATTCTTCTCAGCTGGGCGACTCCTTTCTATGAGTCTTTTGGTGGTTTAAGTGAAGGCTGAATTTTTTAAGGTAAAATCACCCATCTAGGCAGGCCACCTAGGTTTTGATTGTGCTTTTTGAAGTATAGACTGGTTTCCTCTTGTGTTTGGGGTCTGAAAATTCCCTCTAAAGGCTTTAGATCTTTTGTGAAGGTTGTAATTGCTTGTTGGCAGTTTGGGAAGCCAATCTATTGCCCTGAACTTTCAGCTTCTCTATCTGCTGCAACAGAAATTCTGAGCAAGGTTTCAGACCTGAGAAGAGATTATTGGGTGTTGGGTAGGCTGATTTCAGTGTTCTAATCACATTAGAAGAGTTTGGTAAGTTTTGGGGAAGCATATGAACTCCATCACTGCTCTTGGGGACATGCAAAGGGCTATGAAATATTGATTTCTAACTTGGCTGATAACTCTTTCCAATTTGGCGGTGAATCTGAGTGGCTATGTAATGCTTCGCTTTGTGATATTGTTATGATTTGATGTTGGTTAAATTGTATCATTGTTTCATATTGTAATGTTTGTTGAAAATGCCAAACTTCAAGACCATTTTAACATCATAATAAATGAATATTGACAAGATTCAAATCAGATTTTGTATTGGCTGGAAACCTTTATTTTATATGGTCAAGTTGCCATTTGAATTAGTAAATTTCAAAACAATATCAGGGGTGCATATTACAAACTGTCACCTTTTTAAATGTGGTTTGGAATGAGGGTAACCAGTGGCATCTATTTGTTATCCCATTAACGACCCAGATTGTTATCAATGTTCTACAACACTGCACTGGATCTTCATACCTATCACGAGTAAACTATGACAGCTTCTGCTTATCAAAAATGTGAGTTGGTGGTTGAATAATTATTTTTTTATTGTTGGGCTTTGATGATACTACAATGGTAGGATCCTCATTATGAAAGTCTGTCAACAATGTTTCTTTTCTATTCCAACACTGTTTTTCTATTCCGACACTCTTAGACATGTTCAAATCTTCAAATCATTCCTATGGACTGGGAAATCTCTACACTGCCTTGCTCACCATTAAGCCATGTTCCGATCCAATTCTCTACCATTGATTCTTTTGCCCAATCTTTTTTCATATAAATCCTTCACTGCATCAAACATCGCTCTCATAAGCTACTCGTTCTTCTTCCACAGGAAATCATTAGACTCTGTCCCAAAATAGACTTCACCGAAAATGATGGGGCTTATGAGGAACAACTGATTCCTTCATAATATCCTTCAAGCTAACTTGACTAGCAGGCTTAATACTTTCTTCTTCGGGAATGGATGGATGCCCAGGAACTTCTAATCACTCTTCCCTTGTGAGTGACATATTCCTCGCTGATGTCAGTTGAGCTCTCCAATCATTCTGGCTTTGAGTTCAACTCATGCTTTGGCTTCAGATTTTGCTATAGCCTCAACTCCAGAAACGCTTTGATGATTTTTTATAGCTGGCCAGATCTCACATCTCTCTTCTTTGTTCTTATTGTTCCATATGTCAAGTAAATTGCCTGTTTACCTGGTCCACCTCCTGGCAACATTATATTCTTCCATCACTTTTGTTCATGCTCAATAGCATTAATTTCTCAGAATTCAATGTTAGTCCTCAAGTTGTTCCTTTTCTTTCTGCCAGCACCTTTCTCGGTGCCATTATAAGATTGTCTCTGTGTTTCATTGTCTCTTTTCATATGGTAATCATGCAAAAAGAAATAGGGCATTGCTTGGAGTCAAAGTGGTTTGTCTGTTGACAACCTCTTCTACTACATCCAAACTACCCCTGAATCACAGGCTTCTTGTTTTTGGCTGACTCTTCTCTAATGTCATCCTATGCCCAAAATTCCCAAAGATACTTGAAATCTTGGATAGGATGATCTTCTCTTCATTTCTATGTCTCAATTGGCTTTTGTTTTGGTTGACCTACTGACTCTTACACTTCCATCTTGTGTCATCATCAATGGTTATTGCCAACTGACTTCCATCTAGTTCTAACCAAAGGTAACAACTCCAAAGGTGTTCACAACCAACCTACAAGTTGCAATTCATACAAAATCACAATTTAACTAATGAATAACATACAGAGAAAATAGCTAATACTACTCTTCTTGCATTATAATGTTTCAACGGTGCTTGCCAGTATAGGAAGAACCTGTCGTGAAATTCGTTCCTTAGCTTGACAATGGAAATGTTATTTGTAGGACCAATATTGTCAATTAAGCCACAACTGTTTGTCTGATTCATAACTACCATGCAACATAAACTACCCAAGCCACCAATTGATAACAACATAACAATGACAGCACAAAGTATTTATTAATGATAACAATAATCATGAAAAATACATAGGGTATTCCTATGTAGACAAATTTTCAACTATGAAAAATGCTCACCCAATTTCCTGCACTATCTGCTGTAGCTTTCTTATGATATTCCGTGACTCCTTATCCAAAAGGGGAACTATTAACGGAACACTATCCATGTACCTAAAGTAAGATTCCAGTACAGAATATTTTGTCATAGTAGTTAAACTCACTAAACTTTTTGAAAAACAGGTTTCAAACATTATTAATAAAATAAAAGATCAAACCACACCTTCGCTGTAAAAGCTCTTCCAAAAAACACCTGAGTCTGCTAACGCCGACTCTGGCACGCTCTTCCTTGAACAATGACCGTCCTAACTTATCCTCCAAAGCAGCTATATCCTGTGCTTCTCTTGAGGCAACTGCCTACACAATGCATCAACCAGTGAATACTTAACAAGATACTGATTTTCTTGAAAGCAATACAAAAGCTAAAACAGCAGATTTAGGAACAAGAGGTTGAAGCTTTTACCAACTTAGTTAAAATAAGTTTCAATAAAGGCTAGAACAGTTCCATCTATATGTTTTTTTATTTAAGAAACAATAGTGTATTCATGCTTTACTTTTATAAACTGAGAATAGAATAGCACACCTTACAGGTTAATTCATTTTCCATAAAAAAAAAAAGTAAAAAGCCACTTTGGAAGAAGGAAAAAATGCTCTGATATAATAAAAAACCACCCAGTGTCTTCTCACAGAACATCTTACAACAAATTTTTTCATAGTGGCAAGATAATATAATATAATGAATATGGCATTAAGGTAAAGTGATGCTTGTGGGAAGAGAGATGCAAGGTAAAAAGGTGGCCATGTGTCCTGCGCATGATAGAAAATAAAAGATTTTTTTCCTCTCAAAGAAAACTATTTGTTTTATAAATTTTGTAGCAATAATTGACTTGGCCATATTGCACCCCAACAACCATTGAATCTCTGTTTATAATCTTCCAAAAGCTTACATTGCCTTAGCTGACGAATAAAATTAAGAAAACTAAGTTGGCATAACTTTTATTAACATACCACAATAACAAAACACTGTCTACAGACCATCAAAGAGAGAATGTAATGTCCCCAATTCAAATCAATTACTACCATGACCACCAACAAAAACATGATGTACATAAACTCCCATCATCTTGTAATCACCTTCATAATATGCATTTCATTTAGATAGTGATCAAGTTGCATTCATATATTTTACATCCATCACCCTGCATACATGCATCTATGATAAGATCATACCATATCTGCATTCTGCCATATACATATGCACCACAGTTATTTCACTGTCGTGCCTTTAAATATACAGTAGTGGCATCATACCATCATACACACCGGCATACAGACTAATGATTGTATCTGCATTTACATTCTGCCATACTTGATAACACATTATCTTTCATATAATCATGCCACCGCATACATTGCATATTACTAGCATATAATCGCATCATATTATTATCGCATCACAATCGCATCATATAGACTTTCCAAGGAGATTTATGGTTTATAAAAAAACATGCATTGCTCCCCTGCTTTAAGCCAAACAAAAGTCCTAACTTGTGAGGTTTTTATGTGAATCTTTAAAGCTAACAAATATCATTCTGTGTACTAATAAGTGTTTTGTGCACAAGGTTTAAATGACGATAAATAATGGTACACTTCTGCTGCTGAAATTCTTGTTCAAGTGTGTGCTCAACCTGATTTTCTTGTGTTTGCGATTACAGTGTTCGAAACCGAAGTTGTTGGTCCTAGTACAGGAAAGGATCCAGGGTTCAAGTTGCTGAAATTATTGTTCAAGAGTGTGCTCGACCTGATTTTCTTCTGTCTGTGATTATTGTGTTCAAAACCTATGTTGTTGGTTTTAGTACAGGAACAGATTCAGTGTTCAAGTATGCTAGTAGAGCAGTTTTTTCCCCCACGTACAGTTATGAATTTGAATATTATTTATATATACATTATAAATTATAAAGTATGGTTGAATTGAGTATTACAAATCAAAATATGAATTTAAGAATATTTTCCTTTTTAAAAAATATGAGATACTTTGTTTATTGGCACTTATACAAGAGTGTGTGTTGTTTATTGGCAACTATACATGTGTGCACATATATATATATATGTGTGTGTGTGTGTGTGTGTGTTTTTATGTATATACTATATGTATACATATACAATGTATATGTGTGTGTACAATTGATGATATGAGTGAGCCAATTAACTATGTAATGTCCCCTTCTAGAACATAGTCCTCTGTGGTTTCCAGTTAGCCTGAGCTCGTTTGCAGTTTCTTGGCTTCTATCAGCTATGTGGATGTCAATTGGTGACATCACTTTTCATAGCATTCTGGGCTTTTTTGGCTTTGTTCTCCTTAGTCCTTTGAGAACACTGCTATTTGTAGTAAGTGCTCATTTTGTCACCAGTCTTTGTAAATTTTTTGGGTTTGTTCTCCTCAATCATTGGAGAACATTAGTGTTTATAGTCGATGCTTGTTTGTTTATAGTCAATTGTTACCGGCATGATTGCTTTCCTTTTTGGATGTCTTGGCGAGTTTTCTGCGAGTTTTCCAAAAGGTGAATGGTATTATTTAATATTTACACCAAAGTAATACAATGACATTTAATTATTCACTCTATTGTTTAAATATTTAAGTGTTATGCTTTTTTCCCAAAATTGGACACCTTAGTGTAATGTGGGACTTAAAGTTGTTTTTAAAATACTAAAAATCTACAAAGACCGGTGACAAAATGAGCACTTACTACAAATAGCAGTGTTGTCAAAGGACTAAGGAGAACAGAGCCAAAAAAGCCCAGAATGCTATGAAAAGTGATGCTTGTTTGGACTCCAATCATCATCCTTAAGCATCAATTATTACCGGCATGATTGGTTTCCTTTTTTGATGTCTTGGCGAGTTTTCTGCGAGTTTTCCGAAAGGTGAATGGTATTATTTAATATTTACACCAAAGTAATACAATAACATTTAATTATTCACTCTATTGTTTAAAAATTAAATATTTAAGTGTTACGTTTTTTCCCCAAAATTGGACACCTAAGTGTAATGTGGGACTTAAAGTTGTTTTTCAAAAACTAAAGGGGGCTATTCAAGGAAAAATAAAATATTTGAAATTTAAAATGCCTCATTTCCCTCCAAACTCTATAAATTGGAGTTTTGGATCTCATTTCTCTGATTAAAGTTGCACACATAAGGATACGTTGTTGGAATGAACAGAATCTTGATAGTTTTGATGGTTAAAGAATGTGTGTGTGTGTGTGTGCACATATACATATGTATTTATATGTATATATGTATGCATTACTTACACACGCGCACGTGCGTACATACATACATACATAGGTTGCAAAGTTGTAAGTAATCGCTCAACACTACAATTGGCTGCCACTCTTTGCAAAAGACAGTTTGTGCATTAATCAAGCATCTATGTTCTTAATTAAAAGAAGCGGCATTTTAAACAATATACATCTGCGATATGCAATCATTGCCTGAGTTCACATATCATCAGTTTAAAGGTTACGAACAAGACAACATGCTTCAAAGAAGACATGAAGCAATCATTCTTTCTGGAGTAGATTCAAAATTGTAAATAAAGCATAAGAACAAAATAAATGTCTTTAGGTCTTTATTATTACAACTTACTTCTTTGAATTCATCATTAGATCTATAAACTGCATCCTTATTCATTCCCACTCTTCCTGATGGCACTGATGTGAAAAAAGGAGTTTCTCCCAAGATATTTCCATCAAGAACAGGAGTTGGTGGCTTAATAAACAATTCTACATCCAGAGACCGTCCAAACTGAGGAATTTTTGTATCCAGCTTTGTTGAAACCATCACAGTTCGGGACATCTCAGGGTCAACCTGGTAAGAGCACAATCAGCACAGCCAAGATACTCAAAATGTACAGCTCCGAAAAGACATAATTTGCCCCCCACAAAATTAAATGACTAACATCAAACATGTATCTCTATTCAACTGATAAAGGGTTAGTGTCTCCTATTATTAACTGAAACTGAACTTGGTTTAGAAACTAACAGATCTATTCATCAGAGAGTTATCATCTGAACTTACTTCCATAACAAAGATCATGCCAACATTACAATTAAAATATTTATCTGGAGAATGAAGAAAAATATGCCTGCATAACAACTCTGCGTGTGGTGGCATTGCTCCAATCACTGCAATCTTCAAGGCATAATATAATAAATTCTTTATGTTTCATCTTGGTTCGAACAAGTGCCTCTACAGCGCGTGCTTGAGCCTGCAAGTAATAATATTTTAAATCATAGCCAACATTATATATGAAGAAACTACAATTAGAATATGATATCAGTTTAACAAATTGTAATAGAGAAACATGATGTACATTGGTAAATGCTCAACTCGGAAAAAATCATAAAAAATGACCAGAATATAGCTAACATGCAATTATAACAAAATAACAAAAGAAGTTGATAACAAAGACCACAAAACACTTTACCAAAGGTGCCAAAGAATGAAATAGTTAAACATAAGATGAAAAATAGTGCTCAAATCACAAAACAGAAAAGGAAAAAGATGGATAGAGAAACTTTAAAGAAATAATTTTCCATACCTAAAAAAGGATCAAACCTTTGTACACCAGTATGAGCAACTCCATTAGTGATTTAATTTCTTGGAGCTTTTAGAAAAATGCTAATTATATTACCCAAAACAATTTATTTTTTCTCCTTTTAACATCTTGATTTTCAAGATCACTCTCCCTTTATTGATCCAATTGTAATGATTTATATGAAATTTCCTTTGCAATATTTATCTCATATTTATGTCTAGTTTAAAGGTCTCACAGCCTACACCTCTATCAAGACCTCAGAGAGAACTCACAAGGTTGCCTCAATCTTGTAAAATTGGTGAACATTAATTCCTACAAATAAGAGCAGATAGTTTCAAATTTTAGAAACACATTCATAACAGAGAGTACCCTCCTGTGCCTCAAACTGGCAGAGCCCCAAAAACATATGCACCTAGTGGCAAGCCTGATATACTAACCAAAATATTCAAATGCCCTATGACAAAACCGTTGAAAAAACTACACCAAAACAGATTCAAAAATACTTATATGAGGATTTACAAAGTGAAAGCATAACAAAAAACTAGTTATCTAAGAAACCCTTCACCTTTCCCACTTAACCCTTCTCGTGAGTTCAAATCAGATAAACCCAACAAAGTTGCTTCATCATTTCCTGATACCTCAAATCAATGATATTTTCTTCCCTCACCTTTTTCCAATTAAGGTTGGCTTTGACTACTATCAGCCACCCTCAATCCAATAATAAATTGTGTGCTCTCTTATATATAATGAGATCACCACAAAATTTAATAAAAATGTTTAACTTCCAATGAGTACCTTTTGAGCCATGGGTTAGCCTGCACGGGTAGCGGAGTTTGCTTAAGCCTTGGGTTTGCCCCCCAGTGGTCTCAAGTTCAACTCCAAAGACCAGACTCACATGATGCACCTAGCTTGCAAGTGGCTTGGTACATCCCCAAAGGATTAGTCTTCCCCAACTCACCCCTTCCCGACCCCAACTTGGCGGCAAGTAAGACCAAGGAAAGGCGGGCTGGGTGTTAGGCTGGGTCACGGGGATACCTCTAGTGCAGCCAAAAACAACTTTTGAGCCACAGGAATTTGTGATGTCCCCATCTTTGCACTAATATTATAATAGCAATAGGAATTCTTATGTGGTCAAGGAGTGGCAGACCTTGAGCACCTATAGCTAGTTAGAAGATAGTAGAAGTGAACATAGCAAGTAGATAGCAGGAATAATAAAAGCATCCGGAAAATCATGAAGTATTATAAATAAGACTATTTTCCCTTAGCAGCATGAAGAGATATAAGGATGAGTCAGAATCCAAGATGAATGATGTCTCCATCAACACCTTCATGTCAATTATCATCATCTCAAATAAAGATAGTAACTAACATGTTCATTTCATCATACTTCTCTTATACCAAGTGAGAAGATCACCTTCATATCAATCTTATGTGGAGAAGACAGAAGTGATCGTTATACCTCAGTCAGTTATAGAGTCAATATCAGCAGAGCCATATCAATAACTATGCAAGACAGAAGATGATTGCAAGAAGCAATTAGTTGTCCCATAAAGATAATCATAGCAAGATATATAGGTGATATACCTTCAGTCACATACATACAATGAAGAGAGCATAATACACAACCGATTACTATGAAGACAATAATCACTGCATCTCGAAGATTAGAGAGGATCGGTAATCAAGCACCAAACAAATAATGATGATCCGATTGCTTTGATCAGATCGAAGAAACCAGATATGTTATGGTTAGAGACCAAGATATATCAATTAATCTTTGAAGATATCAAACGCAGATCAGTGATTAATAGATCAACTAAGGCAAGTACATTGATTAAGTAAATATCAATAGCAATATTGATCCAAGGAAGAACAACTGACGAACGATGATTAGTCATAATCATCAATGATAACAGCATATTGTTAAGAGATCATTCATAATTGATTAAGGTGGCAGCATTTAACTAATTGATTAATCATCCCAAATCGATAAGCAAAGAATGGTCATTAAGTGGCAGGGATTTAATTAATGTTAAACTATATCAATCTGAAGGGAAGATGACTAATCAAATGATTAGTCATGAATATCAATTATAATTAATAAATGTTAATCATCAATAACAAGCAGCGGTTTTGCTAAGTATCAATGGAAGACAGAAACTATGTTAATACCGATTGGGTTATGTTATGAAGAGGCACTAATCAGATTTGTGATGGCAGCGATTACATACCAAGTACAGATTCAATTGAAGAGATATCGGACATGTCTCCTAATGGTAACCTCTCCTATCAATTTGCAAGATATATTATGGCGATCAGATTCAATCCATCAAAACATCATTGAAAAGTCCTTCTCTTATTCATCCTTTATTGGATCTGCTCATGGAGCATTGGTCTTATTGGCACTAACCGGTTGCATAGTTCGAAAGAGAAATCAGAAACAGCACCATTGTTGCAAGTATAAATTGATCATATCAGTGACAGCATCATTATCGTTGTTACAAGAATATATTTCCACATCTGAAACAGCAACATATCGCTATAAGCAATATTATCATACATATTCATTGCATGTATTTAAGGACTGAGATCAGGAAGAGCAATTTATCGCTATAGTCGATAGGAAGATAGTTTAGCGTACTCTACATTGTCAAATCAGAGAAGGCTGATATCTTAGTGAGAATCGGGATCATCTTTTGCATAATTGTATCAGTCATATCAGATATAACAAAGATAATCTCATCATTGTGAATTGCGCTAAGTACAGATATACAGATCAGATCATCTGGCATATATCCAATTGTTCAATCAGAGATAGCAGTGATCAATATCCAATCTATATATATTGTTCCTTGCATGATATCTCTCTCTCTCTCTCTCTCTGTATTGTATCAATTGCATAATCCAAAGTGGTATCATAGATCATAATTTATAGAAATAACTGAGACTTGAAGGAAAGAAGTCTCTTGCAATTGATTTTGCAAGGTGATTGTCCCAAATTCACAAGTTATCTTAAAAGGGGACATTACAGAACTCCAAGCTCTTTGATCCCTTCTTGATCTACTCACACCGTCTGAAAAGTTTGAAGCCAAGGGTCTACTTGCCCAAACTTCTATGAGTATTTTTTTTAGAGAAAATCCATCACTAATTGTATTAAGACCCTGGCTCCTTTGCGTATTAGGCCTCATTTTGCCCATCACATTTAACCAATCTGAGAAATGTTAGTCCACATTTGTCAAAATATGTCAGAGTGCCATTCTCCTTAGTCCCCCCATGGGCCTATCATGTGTTAGAAGTTACAAAATCTTAAGAAAAGTCCAAGTCTGGGAGTGTTTTCATCATTTTCTTCCATCCTTATAGAATTGCAGACTGCCCTTGCGCTATTGAACATTTCCCAATCGAGTTCTAACCTCCATTTCCCATAGAATCTCTACAAGGCTCTTCACATCCTTTATCCCTTCCATTCTCCTTTATTCCCTGCCTTGCGGAATCTCAATGCTGGCTTGGACCTCCCTTTCCCATCCCTATGTCTAGATTCGCTCTCATTCCCCACAACTTTCCTTGCATACTTTCAAAGTGGATCCAAATATTTTCCATCTTTCACTTAAATCCACTTCCCTCATTCTCTTCCACAAGGTTTTCCCACATTATCTCCATTTTCCCCCTTGCAGAATTCTCACCCACCTCAAAACATTCATTCAATTTTTCACTTGGACATCTCACATCCTCATATCCACATCTACACTGAATTCTCACGAAGATTTCCTAAGCCTTTTACTATTCATTTCTTCCTATGTCGAGATTGACCTAACTTACAGACTTCCTCCACTTCATCCCATTCTCCCTTCCAATTCCACAACTTCAACATGTGCTTCCCTTGCCATTTTCCCCACTTTTGCGGACTTATGTTCAATTTTAGTAATTTATTCCAAAGTCCACTTGCAAGGTCCCATTTCACACCAAAAACTTGCATCCAAATTCCCACTAAGGTTGTCTAAGCCTTTACCCATTCATTTGTTTGCATGTGAAGATTGACCTAACTTCCTCCACTTCATCTTATTCTCCCTTCGAGTTCTGCACTAGCAACTTCTGCATGTGATTCCATTGCCCTTTTTGCCTCTTTGTGTGGACTTATGTCAGATCTCATGACCTCTATTCCAATGTCTAGTTTCAAGGTCTAATTTTGCACCAAAACCTCACATTGTTATCTGGACCTCCAAACCCACATTAAATTTCCACTATTCAACTAAAATATTCTTCTAAACCTCCCAGGAGACCATTAATGATCCGATTTGACCCTACAACTACCAGATTGGTCTCTCTCGCCCAGAAAGCATTTTTCATCCCTAGGGCACAAATCTAAGTTGAAAAACATTAATGGATGATGAAAAATACAATGTTTCTATGAAAGTGATGGTTCAAGTTTCAAATGCGTGTATTCTTTATGTCTTTTTAAGCCATCATTCTAATACATTTCAAACTTGTTCCAAACGTAGCATTAATGAGATACACTTTTTACTTGAGTTCCTACAAGGACTCAACAACCAATGTTAAATCCCTTGTGAATTCTCAAATAATTGTTTTAGCTATTTCAGTAGAAGCTTGAAGTACTTTGGTTATATAAAGATCATAGAAACAAGACTCCGACTTGGTGCAAGCTCGACAAGGTTGACCCAACTCGAGACTTAGCAAAAAATTGGCAAGACCAAGCAAGACTCGGCAAAAACTCAGCAAGACACGACAAAAAACCAATTCCTAATGAGTCTCACCTAGAGCAAGTTCCTAGAGAGTTCAGAGCCCCTACGATTCAGCTAGGGTCACTCGACTCGAGACTCGCAAGGACTTGGAGAGTCCTGTAAAATCCAAAAACTATGATAAAGATTATTGAATAATGAAGCTTTGTAGAAACAAAATACACATGAATGAATAATGTTGTATATTGACAACTTGGATGAATGATGGTAACCTAGATGACTTATGTTAGTTTGGAATGTTATTATACAATTGAATAAGATGTAAGTATGTCTAACTTCTTCATATGTAATCGAATGCTAGAGACAATCAGCCTCGAGAAGGAAGGGAGAGTATCATCAAGGAGAGAGGGCGCAAGTGCGTGGAGAAAGGTCAGAATTGCCATCTGGGTCGAAACCCATAGATAAGTATCTTGGTAATCAGGTCACCGTGAGTTAGGATTAGTTGGTCATTAGTCACCTGTTCTCAGGGTCGAGTTGGAAGTCCTTTCCTTGTTCGTTGTTTAATTAAAAAGAATTAAATTTCTTTAATGATAACTTTGCATTTATTATATCATGGAAGGAATTTACCTCGAGAATCTTCTTTATCGATTTTTAATGAAACAGCCTTATCATTCCTCCATTTAATAGATAAACATGAATATACAAATATTGCATATATATATATATATATATAAACGTGTGTTGTATGCCAATTGCCATATGTGCATATATACATACGTACATACATACATATAGTCGTGAAATAGTAAGCGAATATATGTACGCATCTACAATAAGCTTGAGCATCTATGAACATTAGATGTGAGAATTGGCACTAAGCATTTATAAGCTTGTTTGCAATATATATATATATATATATATTGGCATACATGAATAATATCATCGAGGATAATGATTAATATTAAAATTATTTCCTCTCTTCACGATCAGCACATATTCTATTGTCTGAAGGTGGTGGAGTTAACTCCTTGTCACTGAGGTGACAAGGAGGAATTACCTTCTTGTTTACCATTGGCTTCTCGAGCCCCTCCTCTTTTGGGACAGATTGTCTTTACTAACCACACGACTCTCATTAGACAGATTATGTTATCATTTTGGAGGAGCTTCAATTCTGCAGATGTTTCTATCTGAAACCAGCATTTCGAAATAGCTTTTGGTTAACATCAATCTGTAAGCATTCGTTGGAGTTGATTGTCTGTAGAACATATATCTAAGCTCATCTGAGCACATGGATTTGAATCCCAATTACCTCCACTCTTCTTGAAAGACAGGCAAGCGGTCCTTTCCATTTACAAATGCAACTTTATCATACTGATATTGATTTCTTATTCTCATCATGGAATGAAATGAGTCTATATGTATAAATCATATCGCATGAAGGAATGTAAAATCAGTATCATGCAAGCATTAGCAGCCACTACTGTTCATATCTGTTGTATGCATGAAACTTACAGCACGAAAGAAAGTAAAATCAATATCATTCACACATATCAGTCACTAGTGTGAATCTCATCATAGGGAAATATCATCTTAAAAACATAATTTGCATCGTGTATTGAATCCAGTAATTATAATCATCTTAATGCATTGGAATTTATCAAGTCTCTAATAAAGCCATGCTATAATAACAACATACTTGCATGAATATGTTGAAATGATAACATTTTGAACAATCAAGTAGGTCGATATAGAAAAATACCTCAGAATCTGCATGTCATGTAATCTGTTGTATTATAATTTTACTGAGTATATATTATGTACTAAGACTCTGAGTGCAAGCATATAACCTTATTGGCATGGACATTCTGAAGAGAACTCTGTTCAGTGTATACCTGCATATGTTCTTACTCATCCAAACATCACATATCATTATGCAATAACAATGAACCTATATACAGTCAATCGGATTAGAGGAATCTAGTAGCCCTACCTTACCCAAATGCAAAACTCAATAATTACTAAAACTAAAATAGCACCTCTCACCATACATTCAACACTTCAATCTGTCATACAAGAATTGCATGATTCCTATTAACTTGAAATACACAGCAGCAGCCATAAAGAGAATCCACGCCATTATATAGCTTTGAAAACCCACGCACAGCTAACAGCCATAAAGAAAATCCACACCATTATACTCTTATCTTTTTCATTGACTCGGCATCTTACACAATACCAATAGCCATGCTCGACTCCCATATATATCTGACTATGGACTCAAATAACATTGCATCCTTCACATACTCGACTCCTTACTATCTCAACATATACAACCCCATAACATCCTTGACTTAGTCACAACCCCCACTCAATAATCTATTTGACTTGGTAACACAATTTGAATCAATGGCTCAAGAAGTATATATATTTTTCTTCAAAATATCTCTTTAAGAAAAAACGTTTCAACAATTTGGAGCCACCACTACAAATGAGCTGCCCTACTCATAGACCATTACCTATCTACTGTAGACAAAAACAAGCAGTCACACCCAAAAATGATGGCTTAATGAATTTGTTCCAAAAAACACCCATCATTAATATTCTAAAACCGTTAGAAAATTCTCCTAACAATGTTTCCACCTCATATAAGTCTAGAACACCTGGAAATAGAAAATGATCTTCCATTCAAGATTCACGAACTAACTACCATATTCATGCCTTAGAATAACCTTCTCATGAATCGTAGGTTGCAAAGTACTCATGCCATAATTATGAATTGTCCAGTATGCGTAAGAAATTGATTATGGCCTGCTCAAAATATGAGATCTACATTTATCAATGCACTTATATGGGCATTACACAGGGTTGAAGGCTCGTCTATTTTTCTTACACAACCCCAATCAAATCCGCCATACACTAATTTAATTTCCCACTAATAGGTCAACCTCAATAGTATTGGTTTCCAAATAAAAATGTGATGTTGTGCTTCCAACTTATAATATTAAGGTTGTCACTGAAGTAGACGAGAAACCATCACAAGCAAACAACCAACCAGGTAGCTCAAGCACGCTACCGAGCAGCTCAAGCAGACACCCAAGTAGCTCAACTAGACAACCAAGCAGCTTAACCGCACAACCAAGTAGCTCAACTAGACAACCAAGCAGCTTAACCGCACAACCAAGTAGCTCAACTAGACATCCAAGCAACTCAAGAAAACAATCAAGTAAATCAAGCACACAACCAAGTAGCTCAAGCAAGTAGCTAAGTAGCTCAACCACACAACCAAGCAGTTCATTCCAATTCTCTATTACTTAGAGTAATCCTCCAAAATTTATACGAACTTGATCATCAATCTTTAACATCAATGACAACATATTCGACATACCTAAGTCTTGTGATTATCATTAGACTACTAGCTTGCACATATGTAAACACCTAGCATTCCTATATGAGTCTGGATATCAAAAACACCTAGCATTTCCTTCCCTTTAGCCTTCCAGGGGATTTCATCACCCCAAAGAATGACCTCAACAGCGTGAACCCGTGGGATATATAAAGGGGTGAAAGAAAAATTTTTAGCATCAATCCAATCACACCGTATCCTTAGCGAAATCCTAAAGCTTGAATGATACCAATATAGGGATGCAAGGTTGGTCCGAGTGGTTTAACTGACCTTCCCAACCTACACTTGTGACGGGCTGGCATTCACAAATGTGCCTTAGATTTAGCCCACCAAGATCCAATTTTGCTTTGCAACATGAAGCCACAAAAACACCAACCCCAAAAATGCACCAAATTCTCTCAAAAGACTATCCAATGACATTCAACAAGTTGTGATACCATGTAAGATTTGGCTATGAAGATAGCCACCCAAGGTCTAGAGGCCTAATGGAAAGCACAATAACAAGAGAGAATGATATAACAAGAATAAACTGTAATCTCACCAAGAATGCAATAGAATCAATACAATAACTAATAGTACATAGGACACTCCTTGGTTAAGTAGACTAAGATGATTATGACATGACAACAAAAAGACAACTTATCACCTACCTAAGGTGGAAAAGTGAAAGTGTCACATGCCCACTAAAGGTGGATCACCCTCCAAAGTGGAATAAAGTATGTGCAACACGTCCACTAAAGGTGGAAAGTAATAAAGTGATAAGTGGACTAAAGGTGGAGTCACCACATAAAGTGGAATGTAATAACATGATAAGACCACCTAAAGTGGAGATGCTCCTATAAGTTCCTATGTGGTCCCTAAGTAAACTTAAGCAATATGTGTGCCTATGTCCTAGGAGAATGACTTACTAGGTGCAACAATTGAACACACCAACAAAGATCGCTAAAAAATATGCAAAACCCTCACCAAGGCACGATTTCACACAACTAGCTATCTTAATTTGCAGATAAATAAGTCACAATTTAATGTTGAATAAACAAGCATGATTATATTGAAAAATTGCCCAAAAAAGAATGCAATATCATTAAAAATGGCATGATTTCCCAAAAGAAAAATAGAAGTCCAAGAATTTTTCCGAAACAATAAAATGTGAATTTCATAGAAAAGACACAAATTGGCTGGAAAAAATTGGCCCAATTGCTTGCAAGGAAACACAAAAAACATATAGATTTTTAAAAAAAAAATCCACTAGAAACCCTTGCACAAATCTATATAGTACCATACTGCTTCATATAGAATTCGTTTGGAACTTTTGTGTCCTGTGCCTACAAGTCATCTCTGCCAGCAACATTCTGTAGATTTCATTTGTTCAACAATCCCTAGGTGTGACCTTGACTCTGAGACCATATTACCAAAAGTTAAACACATAATGATAATCAAAATATTTGATATTGAACGAAGGAGCAAAAGTGTTCTTAAATAAGAATTATACAAAGACGACTAATAAAGCAAAGGATAAGAACTTAACTAAAAGAATAATGAATATTCCTCAAGTGTATTCTAACGAATTAATTAAACATTATAAACTTAATATTACAATATTACTTTAATATGAATATGAAGTCCTCAGAGCAAACAGGGTATGTCGCAATGCTGCCAAAATTGAAAAATCCTCATCAAAGAATCATATTATGATTATTGATAAGAACTTGTTTCAGAAATGTTCAAATCCATTAAATCAAGAAACTATGTTGACTTAAAGAAGTCATCGATGAAGTGCAACTGATGTCTTGCTTTGGAAAAAGGCAGAAGTGTCACAGCTTGAATTCCATCACATTTCACTTTGACTATTGGTTTCACTAAAAATGGTATATGTGATTCTTAACATACACTTGCTAAAGCACAAATTGGTTAGGCTGTGGCAATCAACCTGATGACATCGAGGGTTACAGACAGATACTGGTGTTTGATGAAAATGTCATGTTAACCAGTCTTTATCACAGTTTGTAAGAGTTTCAAGCATAGTTTGCAGACTCACACTCTGAGAGTAATCAACAAACCAAAAAAATTTGACTCAACAAAAACTCGGGAAAAACTCATCAAGAACTTGGCAAAGAGTTGGGAAGTGCAGGGTTTTAAACTTTTATAGAAAAAATCCTTGTGTAATACACATTTTACCTGCATTTTAACCCACATTGGCAAGTTTCAATCCCACATCAAGATATTTAACCTCAGAATACCGTGAAACCCTACTATTTTTTGTCTAAAATCCGGAGATTTTTCTTCTGCAAAGACTCACAAGTTGAACTTATTGAAAAATCTGTGAGTACTTGCAGAGTTTTCTATATATGTGTTCAAGGAAGAGTCAACATTTTTTTGAAGCCTTCTTGGCTGTTGTATGTACTATGGCTAGATTATACATGGACAATATCTACTAGACTAATACACAAACCTAGAAATTCTTCAGGAATAATTCAAGCCATGTTGAAAGAACTGAAAGGTTATTGACGAAAACTTCCACGAAAACTGTGTTGTTCTGGAGTAACAATAATAAACAAGAAGTCATTTCAGCACACCATATCAACACAGTGCACTGATGCCGTGATTTTCTGCCATGAAAAAATCTACTCATGTAACAACATGAACAAAAATAATTCTAAAGCATCATGTAATATGTTTCACATACCTGCAAAATCCGGTTTTTACGGCCTGGTGCAGCAGCAATCAAGCCAGGTGTATCAATAATAGTTAAGTTAGGACAGTACTTGTACTCTATCTTTATAATTATTTCTTTTGCTGAAAACTGACAGGCTTCCTGCTCCAGCCGCATGTTTTCGGCTTCTATGTAAGCCTGAAACCAATAAACTTCAGATATTAAACATCAAAAAACAAAGCCTGAAAGGATTTAAAAAACCAAAAAAACGTCATGAATATTAAGGCAATACCTAGACATGAGACTTGTTTTTTTCTGCCATGATCTACAAAACAAATTTACAGATATTGGCAGATACCTTATCATTTTTATTATATAAAGCCAAAGGAATATAATACAGAACCAGGTAGAATGTTAATATCAATTATTTTGAACATGGTGAAATTGAGATATCAAGTTCAAACTACTAAATAAAAAATAATATTAGACATACATAAGAAATAACACCATGCAGCTGTAAATAAGGTCAATGGAACAAAGGTTGTCAAATGCTCTGTGTCATAAACCCATAATCAACAATCACAATGAAGATATTCAAACAAGTGTCATTATACACATGCACTTCAAAATAGTGCATAGATAGAAGCACAATAAATTGTAAGATAAGATTGGGAGCACACATACAACTACTTTTTCTGATTACATTGTTAAGATTATACATAAGAAAATCTAAATAACATAAGGTTGTTGCAGCTTCAAGCTTGCTGCAGTAAAGGAAAGACTATTTTCTTTTCTGTCTATGATTTTAAGTTACTGGCTTTTTGTAATGTGAGACTCGCTCTTTTCACCCAAAAAAAAGTTTTCAGAACAAGATTTAGTAAATCACACATACAAAATTTAATAATAATTCCTGAAACAAATTCAAAACACCATATCAAGTCCAAATAGAGAATGGAGATCTGGAGAGCAGCTTTTTATTCAAACTGGAAAATAAAAAATTTTAAAAAGAAACATTCCATAAGCAAAGTCAGTTACTGACAAGGCCTTTTACAATTTGGATACTGTGGTCCTTGACTGAGATGACTTCTCTTGGGTCAAATAAATGGGAGAAAAGATAAGCTTGGTTCTGAGTTTATAGATCAACTAGCCATTGGTGGATTGACTGTCCTCTGTCAGAGAATCTAGAAACCCCTGAAGCAACATGACAAAACAATGAGCTCCTGAGAGCGATTTCAAAAGTTTTCATGCTTGATGAAATTACTCCTTGTAATTCCTTAGTCCATGCCACCTTTCGTACTAAGACTTATAGGTGTCAGATATTTTTCTTAGCTGATACCACAGGATCCCATGGTACACTATTTTACAAATTCCCTTTAGCCTTTTCAGTTCTCAGTTACAGACAACTTGTACTGAACTGGTATCCAGCCAGAGCAAGCCGCAATTTTGTACATTTTCAAATCCTTTTCACTCCTAAATTCTTTTTACTAAGCAACTAAATCAACTATTTTATAGAAAACTCCTAATTTTATGTCTGAACTACATCATTCACCTTATTAACGATTTTCATTAAGTTTGGAATGTTACATATCTTAAGACATAACACTGGCCTACAAAAAGGCATAAAAAATAAACATTGTAAAATAAGTGAATCCAATTTGTGGCATTCCACAATTATAAAATCATGTCTTATGATAAATCATTAAACAAAGAAAAAGCTACAAAATTGAACCTTCATTGGGTTCTATCTCAAACAAATGCTCAGAATTGTTACTATCATATTCCTCTTAGACCATTTCACGAGGTTTGAGAATTATGTCCTATCATCAAAACTGCAGGTAAACCTCAGAATTCACTTGATAAACAATGTACAGTCTGTATTGGTAAAACAACCCTAAAGTGATTTTGCAGCATGACCCCATTTTAAGGTTTGAAATAAGTATCCTTGGGGTCATGCAAATTTGCAGCACTTCCACATTCTCTTTCCCCGTCGCCTACGGCAAACTGGGTTTAATACATGCTATTGAAGGAAATGCTAATAAATAACAAGTGCAATAAGATCTCAGAGAACTGCCACATGTTTCATTAATAATAACCAAGTACATCTAGTGTAAACATACTATCATCAGTTCTGTCCCATCTCTTTCCCCGTGTTTACCGCCTACAACAAACTAGGTTTAATACATGCTATTGAAGGAAATGCTAATAAATAACAAGTGCAATAAGATCTCAGAGAACTGCCACATGTTTCATTAATAATAAACAAGTACATTTAGTGTAAACATACTATCATCAGTTCTGTCCCATCTCTGTCCTCCGAGAGGATACATAAACTACCTGAAGGGATGCGACTGAACAATTGCGACATAACAGATTGCCTTTCAGTTACTAACAACTTCCTAACAACAGGTTTAACTATTACCGAGAGATACAATTCTACAGACAACATCATCCCCCAAAAATGAAAAGTCATCTCCGGACGATGCACAACAAAATAGAGATGCTTTTGACTATATACATATCACAAAAGAATAAAAATAAAAACTAAGGCTGAGGGAGCGTCCCTGAAGGTGTTGCCTGTGATGCTGTTGAAGGAGTCAATTGTGCCTTGCAACTCATACACTTGTTGGGTCCTCACCTTCAAATCTCATTCTGCCTGCATTTATGTTTCCAAGGCTATTTTTAACATCACTGCAATATCGACTAGCTCGGTCTCCTTTACCTCAAACTCCTTTGCCTGAGTCAACTGGGTTTCTAACAGGCACTTTTCCTTCTTCGCTGCCTCTAACTAAGCCTTGAACTCCTCTTTATCTTTCTCCTAAGCTGACTACTGACTAGCCAAGTCCCCCTCCACTACTACTAACCGAGTAGTCGTCTCCTCTCGAGCCCGCTCTGCTACTACCCGATCTGCCTCACTCCGCCTCCGAGCATAGTAGGTATCTTTGTACACCTGTGTACTCGGCTCTCCACTACCGACTCCTCAACAATCCAATCTTGGAATATATTCGGAGTCTCCGTATATGGCCATATCCATCTCTCAAAGCAAGAGGTGAAGGCAATGGGACACAAGACTCTCATAAACAACAACACCTACTCCAACTCCCGAACCACAGCCTCTAAAGCTTGGACCTATGGAGAGACCACCACTCGGCATCCTGGGGCCACCATATCTCTTAGGCATGCCTCCACCACCTGGCGACCTCGAATCACCATATCTGCTAGGTACGCCTCTACATCCTCGCCAAGTATGTCTCTGAATGGCTCTGTGGTTGGCTACTCATGTGCACTCGGTGCTGGAATCTGGATGGTCTCCGAATGGCTCCGCATGGTGACCCTCGTAAGCTAATCAGGTTGTCAGAGGGGGTCGGTTGGCAGAGCCAGTGGTTGGATTCCACTCTGGAGGTTCTAGTTGCCAGGTCTGCTCTTCGATGGGGTCAGATTGGATGACTTACTATTTATAGTAAGTGGTATTTCGGGTATTGCTATGTTTGGCAAAGCACCTCGATAGGGGTTTCAAATGATTCAGAGTTCCTTAAGTGGAATCTCCAGTTTGAGAGACTTACTATTTATAGTAAGTCTATTTTGGTCATATGTCTATTTCTGGCAGGGCAGTGTATGATTTGGATGCTATGTCAGAATTCAGGATGCTATGGTCATAAGTTGTTATAACATTGCATCATATTTGAAGTTATTAAATTAAGTGTACTTTAATTTAATAACTATGCAATTATATATTATAATTCGATGGTGTGTTGAAGAAGGCTCTTAAGTGAAAAGTGTAAATGAGAAGCCTCCATTAAAAAGCTTATAAATAAAACATGAAGAGCTTTTTCATTCACCTATTGATTATTTGATGAATTTTGTGAAATTTGTTCTTGGAGACAATTTTCGAAATTTCTTGGATTGAGCTAGGGTTTGGTCTTTTTTAAGGAGAAAACGTTGAGCTTCTTCCTGTGTTGCTGAGATATTGATGTTTGGTCTTCAACTTTGGAGAGAGCATCAAGTTTATTTGCTAGATTCACCAAGCTGGATCGAATTTACATAGCATGTCTGCAGATTTGTGTTGAATTGGTTTATGCGACTATGTCATACAGATTTGCGCTGTTGTTGTTTGGACTTATCAATGTCATGCTGCATTGATCTAAGAACTGTGAGTTAGTATATGAGCTGCGTCTCCTTCTTGGCTGTGTTTACCCTTGTTGGTGTCTGCATTGTGTCTATGCGGCTAAACAATCACATAGTAGAGGGATGTTTTTGCTCTTAATGGCTGCGTATGGTGTGGAGATAGTGTTGAATGTTGAGGAGGCTGCGTAAGTGGTGTGAAAGGGTGTTGGAACTCTCCCTTAGTGGCTGCATCAGGGTTCTTGAAGGCTGGGAGTGATTCCTTAGGGGCTGTGTGACTTCTTGGCAGCCATTGTTCATTCTTCATGGTGCTGCGTGCAATACATACAAGGTGGCGTACATTCTTGAGGTATTTTTAAAAGTGCTGCACATTCATTATTAATGTAATATTTTAAATATTTGTCAGGCATGTGAATTGAATGGATAATAATCTTTGGAGTTAGAATTTTAAATTGCTGCTGTTGTTCTAATTGAAAATCTGGAAAATTCATTGAAATTCATATATGATTGATTCAAAAATTCCTAAATGATCTGAAAACGATTTAAAAAGTGCAATTAAAATTGTGAAGGAGTTAGTTTGAAAAAGAGATCCAGCTGCGCTCATCTCATGCAACTTGCACTCCAGAAAGCAAAACTTGTATATTTCAATTCATACTGCTCCTAAAACTTGCCTGCGTCTGTAATTTCATTTTCCAACTTCTTCCATAACGGTTTCTTGCCTTGTGAAAACGATTAGGACTTCAGCCGCACTTTTTTTCCTTATCCTATGTTAGTTTCCTCCTTGCCTGCACAGGCGGCTTCTTCCTCACTTTCCTCTGTGTTACTTCCTTCCCAGGCTATACAACTTCTACAGCGTTTACTCCTTGTATTTTTGCTGCTCTCCCAGTGATTGTACAAACATACAAACTTGTCCCTTTCACTTCTCCTTCTTTCCTCTGTGTAATTTAAGTTATTTTCCCCTTTTGTACAGTGTACAAACAGCCTGTGCTAATTTATGGTCCTCTTTTGGTCCTTCCATCTGTAATTTGCTTGATTTCGTACAGTCGTACGATCTCTTATGTTGTTGCTCCTTTGTTTTCTTCTCCATGTGCAAAATATTTTGTCGTACAATCTTCACGTTCGCGTAAATATTTTTCCTTCAGCTCCATACGTTTGTACGACTTTATAGTTTGTCCTCCGTTGTTATTTTCTTTTTCCCCCGTGGCTTATTGTGTCTGTACGGTGTTTTTCATTGTGCCTTCTCAAGCCATACGGACATAAACCATACATCCTTTAAATGTTGTATGGTCATGTGTCATACAACCTTCCTATTTTTTCCTTCGTGCGGCCAATTCTTGTACAAGCATGCTTTTTCAAGCCGTACGGTGTACTCTATTTTTTTTGTTTTTTTATTTTATTTTATTTTAAATTTTTGCCTAAGCCTAATCAATCCTATCTACTAGAGTTACCTCTTCGTTCGTCGTCGTGCTTTTCATGGTAGATCTTCAGTTTCAAGCCGTTGACGAGAGATGCTAGCTCCTTTCCGTCCAAAGTCCACACTTTAATTGCTCCATTGTCGCCAACTTCGCACACCTTGTATGGCCCAAGCGACTTACTTTAAATTTCCCCGATTTGATTTCATTGTGTCCATTATATTTGAAAACTAGTTGCCCGGGTGCGAATCTAGTTCTCTTAAGGTACTTTTCATGCCACACCTTTTGTCGCTATTGTGCTATTTCGGTTGCCCAACGTGGCATGAGACATTGTTCATCAAGTTTGTTGAGATTATACAGTCTCTCCCTTAGACTCTCCTCCATATCTCCCAACTTGTTCTCAATAACAATCCTCAAACTAGGTAGCATGAACTCAGCTGGTACGAAAGCCACCTGTCCGTACATCAACTAAAAGGGTGTGTGTCCCGTAGTGACCTTGTAAGTGGTGCGATAAGCCCACAATACGGATGGCAACCCTTCTTCCCAATCCTCCTCAATTCCGCATGACTTGTATATCATGGACACCAATATCTTATTGGTGGCTTCAGCCTGGCCATTAGCTCGCGGGTCGTAAGGGCTTGAAAGAGAATGGAAAATCTTGAATTCTGTAGTAAGTAGTTTTATCACATGGCTAACGAAATGTCCCCCTCGATCACTCGTAATCTGGATAGGTATGCCATAGCGTGTGATTATTTGTTCATATATAAATCCCATCATACTCAAGGCTAAGTTATCTGGAAGGGCTCGTGCCTCAACCCACTTCGTAAGGTATTTTGTCGCTACGACGATGTACCTACACTGGTGTGCTTTGCTTGCCTTTAGCGGCCCCATGAATTCTAGTCCCCATCTTTCAAACAATTCTTGTGCATTGGAGGGGTTCAGAGGCATGAAGTCTCTCTTGAGGGGCTTCCCTGCGTTCTGGCATGTATCACAACTCACCACCCATTCCCTCGCGTCGTTGTAAATTGTTAGCCACCATAGTCCTGCTAATAATATTTTTCGCATTGTTGTATTTGGTCCCATGTGTCCTCCTGCAAGACCTTCATGTGCTTCCCTCAATACACTCGAGACTTCCTCCTCCATAACACATCGGCGCAGGACTTGTTCAAGCCCCATCTTGTATAACAATCCATTAATCAGCTGGAACGTTTTGCTCCTCAATACCAACTTCGTTCTCCTTCGGGTGGTTCTCCGAATTTGATTCTTGACAAGTGATCTGCACATACATGGCTCTTCCCAAGCCGTACTATAATGTTGAATGTAAACTCCTACAATAGGAGTAGCCACCTACTTGCCTGCCCTTGAATGATCGGCGTGTTAACCAAGTACATCAAAGCCTAGTGATCCACATAGAAAACAAATGGAATCGCTAATAAGTAATGCCGGAACTTCTGCACGGCATAGACTATCCCAAGAGCTTCCCTTTCAATCATGCTATAATTCTTCTCCGCCTTCGACAGGAGTCTACTCGCAAAGTAAATAGGGTGATCCAATCCATGATCTCTTGTTTGTGCTAGGGTTACCTCAATGGCAAAGTTCTATGCATCCACATGGACATGGAATTCCTTGTCCCTGCTAGGGTACACGAGGATAGGCGCTCCCACTAGCCTTGACTTGAGCTCCTCCAATGCCTTCTGCTCTGGTTCCCATGTGTAGGGTTGTCCCTTCCAAGTCAAGTTGTCTAGTGGGTAGGACACTTGGGCAAAGTTCTTAATGAATCTCCTATAGTACCCAATGTGCCCCTAGAACGATTTCACCCCCGTCACATCCATAGGAGGTTCCATCTCCAGAAATACCCGCACCGTGTCTAGATCTGTCTTCAATCCGGCTTTGTATACTATGTGTCCCAATAGTTTCTCCTAAGGCACCATAAATCTGCACTTTTTAGGATTGAGTGCCAATCTAGCCCATCGGCACCTCTCCATACATTTCCGGAGGCCTACCATGTGCGTGTCATCGACACTGAAAATAGACCAATCATCGAGGAAAGCTTTGAAGTTCCCCACAGACATCTTGTCAAAGATATGCAGGATGATCCTTTGGAACGTTGTTGAAGCATTACAGAGCCCGAAGGGCATTCGATTGTACGCGTACACTCCATCTTCCACTACAAAAGTTGTTTTAAGTTTATCTTCTTCCGCAATCGATATCTGGTTGTACCTATAAAATCCATCCATGAATGAATAAATCTCATGTCCTGCAACGTCCTCTAGAATAAAGTCTATAACGGGTATTGGGAACAGATCCTTGATAGTGACTAAATTCACACCTGAAGTCCACACATTCTGATTTGATTGGCATCCTTCTTCAACGAAATCACGATTGGGGACACCGAAATATGATGCCTACATCAAGCATCCTTTCAATTTCTTCATTGACGTGGTATGCATGGATTTTACTCATCCTGTACGGACGCTTCCGTACAAGTACGGCTCCTTGTACTAGTGGAATCCGATGGACACATAGTTATGGTGGCTCCCCTTTTAAATCCTTATAGGTCCAACCTAATACATCTTTGTATTCCATAAAAATTTTACATGCCTTCAGAATAGGGTTCCAATCATCACCTACAAAAATATTCTTCATATTAGCTTCGTCCCCCAAGTTCATACTCTTCACTAAAGGCTCTTCATACTTTCTTGGTTTTTCCTTGTCAAATCGATGTGCAGGAGTTTCCATGATCCAGACCTCTCCTTTATATTCTCTATACTATGAAGGGAATGTAGGCTTTTCCTCCCCTTCGTCTACCTGTAACATGTTGCAGTGGAACAATTCATAATCTTCCATTTGCCAATGGAAGAGTCCATTCAGCGAGTCCAAATCATCATCGGAACATCCCTCTATTTTCAAAACTCTTTCCTTGTTTGGCTCCATTCACTGCTTCCCTTCATCCACTTCTTCCTCAGCTTCGGACTCGGACGATGACGCAATGTCCTCACTCACCATCTATGTGTGTAGGTTGATTGTGAATTTTTTACCACCTTTTTCCATTGAGAGAGTGTTCCTCTTCCAATGGTGGTTTACCTTCGCCTGCACCAACCAACCTTTTCCCAAGATAGCATCGTACCCTTTTCTTTTTAGTGGTATCACCACAAAATCCAAGACGAAAGGTTGTGTTCCAATCATTACCCGCTGTGCCATTAGGGTCTCAATGGGTTTCATGTCGTGTTGATCGGCACCCACAAGTTGGAACATTGGTGGCCACAACATAGGTCGCCCTAGTCTCCTCCATGTTTCCTCTAGTAGTACGTTGACACCGGAACCTCCATCCACAATAGTGTCTGTCAAGATGGTTCCCAGAATGTCCATTTTTGCTACTATTGGGTGTCTTCTAGTGTTTACCGTGAGTAACATGGGATCTTCCTCGGTCCCGAGAGGATTCTCCTTCCTGAGAGAGTTTTCACCTTCACTGTGGGTTCCCTTCGCTTCTGGCCCACTTGACGCCTTCGGAGATGGTGTCACATTTAATAAAGTTGTTCTCAATTGTGGCATAGCAACAAGGTCTTTCAGTTTGATGGAGATTTCAGTTTGCAACACCTGATATGAGCCTCCACAAGGAGCTCTGTCTTTACGGCTAGTTGTCACGAGAGGAAACAATTCTTATTATGTGCTGTCCAAGGAAGCTGTGCTGTCGACGAGTTGGAGTGTACGCTCTGTTTATGACACTAGAGTGCAGATCGAGGCAATCAAACAAGAGGACTGTTCTCCCTGCACCACCCTAGATTGGGATCAATCTGAATAGTTGTATGCCAATTGCATACAAGTACATTGTAGTACGATATTATGTTCCGTGTGACCCCCAAGAGAGGTGCTAGCAGTGTCGTTTGTCTCCCTTCTTTCCGCCATCCTTTCTTTCTCAATATTTGCCTTAGCTTCATGCATTGTCCTTCTCTCAACTTCAGGGTTTGGGTAGGTAGCCTTCTTTGCTTGCACTCGGGTGACGGTGAGGAACTCCTCCCAGTTACCTTCAATGTTCAAAAGATTCACTCCAGGTTTTAGACACTTCGCGTCGACATGGTCTCCAAGACCAAACCACCTGCATAGAAATTGCGGCACTTCTCCCCTCGTGCAGTCTCTTGCAAAGTGACCTTGCTGGTTACAAGTACTACATTGTATCATTGGTCGTCCACTTGCATCATATTGGATACAGATATGGCCCCCGTTATTGTTATTGTTGTTTCCATTATTTCCACCTCTTCCCCCGCGTCGGTTATTCCTGAAACCGGCGAACGATGTCGTATTGGTGTTTGTGTTTGTCACCCCCGTTGTTGAGGTAGAAGCTTCCTGTGTCATTAAGATCTATTGAGGCCCTCTTGTTTTCATGTTGTATGGACATTCCTTAGTGGAATGCCCGACAATTTGACAAATGTCCCAAAATTGCTTCTTCGGACAAGAGCCCTTAGTGTGACCTTCCTAGTAGTCCATACACCACAAGTCCCCTTCGTCATTTCGAGTGGGATTGCTCTTCATGGTTTTGTACTCCATCATACAGAGCATATCTTTTTGGAGAGCTTGTATTTTCTTGCCCGATTATTCACCGCTACTCTCTCCATGAGAATCGTCGTCGTCGTGATCTGATGATTTGCTCTTCTTTTTCTTTGTTGTTTTACTCTCACTCTCCAGATCCATTGCTCTATTGTAAGCATCATTATATGATGTTGGAGGCACTATCTTCCTTTTTCTCCGAAGAGCAGGCTTCAAGCATTCAATGAACCATCTTTTCTTTAGTCCATCCTCTGGTGGGCTCTCCATTTTTCCTACCAATTCTTTGAGTCAACGTCCGTATCCACGGACTGTTTCATCTTTTGCTTGCTTTGTATTATAGATCTCAGCCACTATTCAATTTTCATCCCTAAGTAGTCAGAATTCTACCTGAAACTCCTTTAGGTCCACCCATATGGCCACCTTCGTTTTATTGACATCAGGAAACCAGTCAATGGCTACTCCCCTCAAAGTTGTTGGTAACTACTTTACCAAGTCATCTTGATCTGTCACCCCGTTGGCTGTCCAGATCGTCTCGCAAGTTTTGCAATGTTGCATGGGATCTTCTTTCCCGTCACCTGTGAACTTGGGTAGTTTTTGTTTATGCCCGCCATGGTGGCTGGTGCAAGTGTTGGTTGTGTTGGTTGTGTTGGTACCGTCGAACTCCATGTCCCGATACTAGAAGTGTTTTGTACTCCTTCACTTGGCGTCTCCAAACCACTGGGAGTGTCTAAGCCTGGTAAGATTCCTTGATCCCTGTGCCCCTCTGTCACTTCAATACTTGCGGCGGCACTAGTATCCTCTGCTTCTCTACCCACAACTTCTTATCTCTCCCTCCTTCAGGCCTCCCTTGCCTCAGTACATGGAGTTAAGGTTAGGTTTCCAAGTAAACTTCTAATTTCTTCAATGGAATCCTCCCAATTTTGTTCTTCGACAGCCTCACCCTCGACCTCTTCTGATCGTCCTACTGCGATCCTTCGAAATCTTTGCCTTCTTTCTGCTTGTTGCTACAACAGTACGGCTCTCCTAATATCCTCCCACTCTTCTACTTCCTTTTTCGTATTCCTATTCTTATTCAATTGGTTTGGCATAAATGTTTTACTTATTTATCCACAAGAAAGTAACACATAATAAAATTTATGGAACACCTTTTTATTTATTTTTAAAAAAAATTTCATACTTCATGTCACTTGGAACATAGTCATAACAACGTGTTCTCTTATTCATTCTCCCCTCCCAGGGTTTATTTCATGTTCCCCTTACGACGGGATTCATCTCGTTCTTCCTCCCTCCGAGGATAATAGTCACTCAAAATTTGTTGTCGTTCACTGCATCATTCAAGCAGTGGAACCAAGAACCAGATACGCTCCGGAACTAGGCTACGAGATCACCTCCAAAACAACTAAGGCATATGCAGATGCCTTGACCGAAGCTAACCTAGATCTCTCTGCCTACCGGTTTCGTACCTATGAAGAGATCCAGGATAATCTGAAGAAAAGGGCAACAATCAAGAACGTGTATGTCAAAAGGACACCCACGCCAAAGAAGAAACCGGTGACAGAACAACCCAAGGCTCAAAGGAAGAGAGCTCAACCGGTACCCAACACTCAAGGGGTAGAACAAGAGGAAACAGAAACTGAAGAAACAATTCCTCTAGTCAAAGAAAGGAAATCTGGTAAACCGGTGAAAGAAGATGCATCGAGAGGAAGAAAGCCCACAATTGATGAATTTGTGGCAGGATTGAAAGAATCTGGTGGAATGGGTTCTGTCAACAGAAGATATCAATTGGCCAATGAAGAAGATAGGAGAAAAATAGAAGAAGCAGTAGTTCACCGTATCTACAAATTCAACCTCTCCTACTAAACTTCATAAGGTTGTACCTAATGATCTCAGAGAAATTCTTGAAGCTAGATGGAAAGCTTCAATGGACAAAGAAAAGGAGCTAAGGATTCAAGCTCTGCTTGAGGTCCAGAACCATCTTACTCTGGACAAGGCCACTCACCAAGCCGAACTGCATCAGCAAAATTTCCTGACAAAGAGGAGGATAGGTCTAATGCTTATTGGAGAAGATGAGAAGGTTCACGAGGAAGGAGTGGCAATATGGACCAAACTTCTTCAGACCCAAAAACAGGCAGAATAAGCACGCCAAAGGACCACTGTACCACCGGTCCCTGATACTGGAAAAGGAAAAGGAATACTAGGAGCGGAAGCACCGGTTAAAGAAAAGATTCCTACCAGACCGGTCATCGTCGACATCACTGAAGATAAAGGTAGTGATGAGTCTCGCCCAACCATTCTTGTCTCTCCGAATAAAGGTAAAGCTCGCACCATGACTGTCAATGATATAGTTGATGAACTCATGGATTTTGGAGAAGTAGAAAATGCAGTTATATGGTACAGTGTGCTGGGAGAGGAAGATAAACAGGCAGTAATAATAGCTATAGTGGAAACATTCATGGATTACAATAGAACTCCAAGGGACTATAGGTCCAAGTTTCCCCCATAACTCAACTCAAGACTAATGAAAAAATGGAGAACCGGTCTAAGTACCAATACTAGAATCTCTAAGGAGACATTGTCAAAGGTCAGACCTGGTCTTAGTGAAGAGTCTATCAAACTTATGTTAGAAGAAGCATCAATGAACTTGGATACCAAGCATAGAGTGGCTAAAATACTCAATGGGTATGAAAAGGAAGTTCATGATGAGACACTGAGTTTCTGGCAACAGTATGATTTCAGTGCTCTAAAGGAAACAGGTCCATGGGATCAAACTTAAACAACACAAGAACCATCGGTTCAATTCATTGCTCGTGAAGAACCAACAACCGGTGAGCAGGATATTCTTAAGGAACAGTTCACATCTGATGAACACGTGAATATGGGAGTCATCAGTCAAGATGACCACTGACAACACTACAGGTGCTGAAGAAGAAATTGTTGTGGGTGATCTACATAGAGCTAAAGAACAGCACAAGGAAGAAGTCCCGCCAAAAGAGCAAATTGAACAAGAAGAGGAAGCTCAACCAGAAGTAGAGGTACAATAGGAAGAGGAAGTACAGGAAGAGGAAGTACAGAAAGAGGAAGAACAACCTGCTGCAAAAGTCCTACTAGTAGAAGTGGCACAACCAGATGAGGTGGCCCAACCAAAAAAAGAGTTATCTGAACAAGAACAACCGGAACAGGAGCCAAGACGAAAGGAACCTGTAGATGTTCCAAGCTCATCCTCATCCAAGAGGAAACTAACCTTTGTAGTAGACACAGAAGCAAAGAAGAGCAAGGTTAGTGAGATTGTAATTGACATAAGCAAAATGTCAACTAGGCAATTAAAGGAGCTGACAAAGAGGAAACAGGACATGGTCCTAACAAATGTCAAGAACATCCTGAGCAATTTTGTACCGGATGCTGACATTGATGAAGATGAACCAGTAATTGATCAATTGGTGATTTTGGCACAAGCGATCGGAGAAGATCTCACTGATCCAGAGACAGTAGCAATTGATCACTATGAGAAGAAGAGAATAGAAATTCTTCACAAACAGGTTGAAGAGATCAAGGTGACTGTATCAACCAATTTAAGGGTACTTCAACAACAAATTCAAGTTGCAGGAAGTCTGATGACCAGAACTTCTAATTTTGATACTTTTATGCAAGATCTCATAGAGAAGTCAACAAAGACCTCTGAAGACATAAGAGTTATGTCTTCCCAATTTAATATAAAGAACAAGTCTGCAACAGATTTCAGCAGGGAAATGACAAGCCTAGCTCTCATTCTAAGAAAGGCATCTGAAGAGAAGACCAAGAGAATCCGATTTATTATTGGATTTCAATTATTTCTGGCTCCCACATTCGATTTAATGCAACACACTGCCACAAATGCTGAGAATCTGATCGATGAACCTGACTACAAGACTGTGGAGGACATCGAGAACATTATTGTCTCTCTAAAAGCAACAAAGAAAAACATTAAATATGTAACCGGTCAATGGAACCCATTTCTTCACTCAGCGAAGACAATATACAAGGATATCTTCACAAAGCTACAAATGTAAAATCATAATTAAAGCATAACCCTTTGTCTTATGGAGGCAAAAAGGGGAAGTAGAAGATATCGGTTGGAGAAGAGAAGACGAGAAGAAGACTTCAAAGAAGGGTCAGGAGGTCAGAGATCATAACAGATGAGCAAAAGCACTTGAACAAGGGAAGTATGCAACCAGAGGAGCAGAAGTATACAGGATAGGGAAGTATACAGAACCGGTAAGAGAAGTCTACACGACAAGGTATTTATTATTGTGATGAGTAAGTGAGTAATGGTTTTGACACCAATGACAAAGGGGAAGATTGTTAACAAAATTAAATTGTCATTAGTGAAGTTAGATGCAAACACCATTCCCACTGGTATAGGTACACCAGAAGATCACTCATATTACTTTATAGGCACCGGTAGACTAAAACAGAGTATATGCACCGGTAGACTTAACAGAAGAGATGCACTGGTAGACCCAACAGAGTACGTAGTACCAGTCTTATATTGCATACAGGGATGGACCGGGTATAAGATTGATACCGGTCAACAGCATGTCAACCCGCACCGGATTATGCGGAACTATCTGATTTAAGACCGGAATATGCGGAGCATCCACCGTTTAGAACTGAAGTTAGCTTTTTAACAGGAGTTAGTTTTATTTCTACACGGATGTTTCAAGGTAAACTTAAGATCAGAACGCAAAGCTTTTTCTTTGCTGCATGATTTAAGGACGAGTTTACAGCCTAGTGGTTCTATAAATTAGGGTTTCATTAAGATAAACTTTGTATAAATACAGGTCATAGGACGCAAGAATAGTATTGTTGAATATACAGAGCAGAAGAGAGACATCTTCTGAGAGAAGAGCTACAGTCAAAGAGGTGAAAGGCAAAAAGATTCAACAGCCAGGCAGAACCGGGAAAGATCAACAGGTATGATCTAATCAGACAGAGAGTGTCAAATTAAGATCATTGCTTTTGTATTGTGAAAGCATATTGAAATTCATCTATCAAGGTGAACCCTAATAGGTTCTTTGTATAAATCCTTTAACCGGGTAGCATCTGAGTTGATGTTGAAAGTCCTTTAACAAGGGGGCTCCTAACAGAGTTAAGATCTTAACCGATCTTCTACTAAATCCCTTAACCAAGTAGCACTCTAGCAAGTGCTTTGTAAGCTCCTCCCAGGGCATCTTTATTACTGCAGTAGTGAAGTTGTGAGCTCTGTCTCACCATGGTTTTTTCTTTCTAACCAAGGGTTTCCACGTATATATGGTGTGTTGATCTGAGTATTTCTATTTCTGCTTGTGGATGATTATTTACATTTTTATCTTGTAAGAATCTTTATGCAAGTTTTAAATTGCAACAGAAATAGTATTTACTGATTCACCCCCCCTCTTAGTAACCGGTTAGGAATAACACTCTGCATCTTCATATTGTAAGTCATAGTCAAGCATTATCTTGTTTCATGCATTGAACAAGGATTTCCACAGACGAAGTCATTATATTGTTGAATACAAGTTAAGTCATAGTCGACAAGAAATGTCATTTTCATAATGCAAGAATTAAAAAGTATCACTCAAACCCTCCACAAACAATTGATTAAACAATCCCATCTATTTGTATCCCACTTGAGGGAAAAATGGAAGATAATCAGATATATTTTAGTTTTACTTTTTGCTTAATTGTTCCTAATTGTTAATATGTTCAACAACATAACATGCAGTCTTGAAGGCTTCAAGAAAACTTCAATTATAAATCCCACCTGAATATACACACCAGTCAAGCATGTCTTTATATACACACACACAATCACCCATGCTCACAAAGGTTAAAATTTTCCCTATTTTTTATTAGTCGTCCCCTAAAAATGGTTTTAAAAAATTTGTCCCTGAAACACATCCGCTGTAAGATCCCCAACAGGTTCACTATGGTGAATAATTGCTTGTTGGTCTATCTTTTTGCCTTTAACCAGCGAATGATGTAAAGTCCTTTTTTTTTGGTTTCTTTGTTGTTTATGATTTTCTTGTGATTTTTGTGGTTTTTGGATATATAAAGAATGCAACACACCAAAAACTGAAACAAATTAAGACAAACAATAACAAATTCTGATCTCAAATTTCTAACTCCTGATTTTATTCCCCAAGATAAGAGCTACATACCCGTACTTGTATGTACGGCCTGGCAAGCATGAATAATGACAAAGTTGCAATGTAACACGGGCATTGGGAGACGTTGGGACGGTTTTTTCGGACAGGGAAAAAAGGGCTTCAATTTGGCGACGGCAGAGAGATGGTTGGGGGACGGTGGCAGCGACGCAAGGGGGGTGTTGTAATATACTATACATATAGTACAAGAAATGCTAGTTATGAAATGATGTATAATAGCATAAAAACTAATAAATTATAATACCAAATACTTGAACATGACAAAATTGCAAAATGAATATCAAAAATATCATAAACATGATTACAATGAGTAGCATGATCATAGTTTAAAAACTCACATGGACTCGCATGGACTCACGTGGACTCGCAAGTCCAATGGCGAGCCAAGTCTACTTGAACATAGCAAAATTGCAACATGAATATCAAAAATATCATAAAGATGATTACAATGAGTAGCATGATCATAGTTTAAAAACTCGAGTGGACTCGCGTAAACTCGCGAGTCCAATGGCGAGCTAAGTCAGCTTGCCATGGACTTGCGAGCCGAGTCCAGGCAAGTCTTTCCCTAATGACTCGCGAGTTTTTCCAATGACTCGTGTGATTTTTTGAGCGGGACTCGCGAGTTTTTTCTGATTGACTCGCACCACCCAGTCAAATGCCCAACCAAGTTATAAAAAAAAAAAATTCACTTTTTCTCTCATTTGGTCTTGCTCTTGGTCATAACAGGGTTTTAGGGTGTGGAGAGGTTGAAGAATCAACATCAAATCAGCAAAATACATCTAAGTAAGGAATTTTTTTACTTTTATTTTTCCCTTCCATTAGAAATGAAGAAAATCTTGAAAAACAAGGGGAAATGTTGGCAAAAAAAAAAAAAATCTCTTTTTAACTGATTTCCTTGTATTTTTATCTTGTTTTTTAATACTATTATTATTAAATGATTCATTACCAATTTTTGGTTGTTTTTCCATAAAACCCTACTGATTTTTTTGATTTTTTTCATGTTGTAACAGCTATGGGAAAAAAGAGAGATGAGGCATGGAAGTATGGAATAAGGGGAGCTAAAAAGGGAGATGTGACTTGCGCAAAATGTAGCAAACTGATGACAAGTGGAATGAATAGATTAAAATACCACCTTGCTAGAATACCCAGACAAGGTGTGGATGACTGCCCCAATACATCTCTAGAGATTATTAGACACATGAAGGCTCTTCTTGCTGAATATGACTTGAATAAAGAAGAAAGGGAAAAAACTAAACAAGTCATGATAGCTGCAATGAATCCAAATGTATCCAGTTCAGCTCCTCTTGGTCACACTCCCAAAAGGGAAGCCCCCTTTCATCATCAACTAAACTCGTATATTGCTGACAATGAGGATGAGATTACTGAGACTTTGTATCCTCCTTCATCAAACCCAAATTTTTTTATTCCGTGCAATGTTCCAAGAGCACAACCTTCACTTGAAGGTACAGAATGGAATAAAGAAAAACATAAGTAATGATAGCAATAGGAAATTTTTGGTACTACAACAATTTGCCTTTCAATGTTGCAAACAACCTATATTGGGAAGGTTTGGTTACCACATTTACAGTTGTAGTCAAGGGGTTTAAGGCCCCAACAACTTATGACTGCCATTGCTACGAAAAGCAATGCAAAATAAACAGGTTGTAGTTGATGATCAGAAAAGATTTAGGATGAGAAAAGGATGCAGCATCTTATGCAATGGATGGACATGTAGAAGAAATGGGACTCTCCTCAACTTATTGGTGGCTTCTAATGGTGCAATGGTATTCCTCAAGTCTATAGATGTCTCAAATGAAATAAAAACTGTTGAGATTTTGTGCAATTTGTTAGATGGGGTGATCCAAGATGTTGAAGTTGAGAATGTTGTCCAAATTATCACGGACAACACAGTTACATATGTATCTACAGGCAAAATGCTTATGGAGAGGCATCCCACAATTACATGGAGTCCTTGTGTTGCACATTGCTTGGACTTGTTGTTAGAGGATATTGGAAACATTAGCTAGGTGAAAAGGGTGGTTGAAAACACTAAGAGTATCACCAAATTCGTCTACAACCATACTTGGGTCCTTGCTTTGATGAGAAACACACAAATGGCAAGAACCTTGTTTGACCAGGAGTCACACGATTTGCTAGCAAAGCATTCTTGGTGCCATTCCTCATCTTAAGGAAATGTTTGTGTCTGATGCTTGGCTACAGTTTGCATATACCAAAAAACCAGAGGCAGAGAAGATAGTAAGTATTGTTTTTGATGATGGGTTCAACAAAAGCGGAGAAGAGTTGATCAAGGTAAGTAACAAACCCAAATATAAAGTTAAACTTTATACAAGGTAATCTACTTGCTATTTTTTTAGGGGTTAATTTTGTAATAATTTAAATTTTGTTTTCATTTTTCTAGGTGACAGAACCTTTGGTAAGGGTTCTTTGTATAGTGGATGGAGAGGGAATGCCAATGGGTTTCATTTATAAGGCCATGGATAGGGCCACAGAAGCCATTTCACATTACTATGATGGAAATTCAAAAAAATATGAAGTCCTTTGGTGCATCATTGATCGTAGGTGGACACACCAACTCCACCAACCAATACATGCCTTGGCATACTTCTTCAACCCAAGATTCTACTTCCCTGATTCATTTAAGGTTGATGAGGAGGTCATGGCAAGTGTTATTACATGCATTGATAAGATGGCTCCTGACCATGACTTGAGAGACAAGGTTCTTGATGAGTTGTAGGTGAGATTTGACATTTGTTATATCTTGATTCTTATTTATGAATTTGGAAATGGTCATTGTTGAAGATCTACAAGGGTGCAGAGGAGAGACTCTTCTCTTCACAACAAGTAATTGACAGGAGACAAAAACAACTAGGTAAAACATTTTGTTAAACACTAGAAGAAAAAATTAGAAACTTGATAATGATTGTTAATTTGTTACAAAATTACATTTTTTACTCAATTCTAATATAATATATTTCTAAATGTTTTTTGTAGATTTATGGTGGGAGAATTATGGTGTTGGCATGCCTGATCTTCACAAGATACCCAAGTGTATTTTGTCTTAACCATGTAGTGCTTCTGGGTGTGAATAGAATTGGAATGTATTTGAGAACATTCACACAAACAAGAGAAATAGGTTGACCCAGAAGAAACTCAATGATCTTGTCTTCATTCGGTATAACCTTCGCCTTCGCACTAGAAAGGTGGAGGGTGTTTCACGAGTCAATTGACTTGGACAAAATTGATCCATATGGTGATTGGACCGTCAATGAACAAGATGATGATGATGATGTCCTCCTTACTGAAGAAGATATTGCAGATTTAGAAAGAGGTGCAACAGCAGCATTGGTTGATTCTAGTGAGATGGAGGATAACAAAGACGAGGACTTTGATGTTGAAGAGGAAGAATCAACTCCTCCTTTAGATACCTCAACGCCTACGAGTTCAAGGTGTCGAAAATTGAGTTGTATTAGAAGAGGAAAGAGGAGGATGTAGTCTTTAGTTTGCTGTTTTTTACATTTGGACATATGATTATATCTAATTTTGTAAACATTTATAAACTTATATTGTTGTTATACATTTTAAAGTTTGCAACTATGATGATATTTCATATATTGAGTGTTTGAGATTCATATGACAAGTGTAATGTATCAATTATGGCTCTTATGTTCTTTAAATGCATTAATTTCTTTTTGTTTTTATGTAAAACTATGCCTTCTTCCTTTCGCCGAGTCCTTTCGCGAGTCCTTCACGAGTCGGAGCCCGAGTCCAATTTTAGGTTTGTCAAGTCCGTGGCAAGTCTGAGTCTTTAAACTATGAGCATGATATCAAAACAAGTACAAAATCATGTACATACATTCATAAATATGCACATGTAGTGTGTGTGTGTGTGTGTAACAATGACCTTTACGGTAGCCAATAAACCCCCTTTCTATCACAAGTGTTGCGGCTGCAACTTTTGCTTGCAAAAACCCCCGGGGGCAAGATGGTGGCGCAAAGGCGGTGGTGGGGGACTTGGGAATGCATTTATTTCTTTTTATTTTTATGTAAAACTACGGTTTTTTCCTTTTGCCGAGTCCTTTCGTGAGTCCTTCATGAGTCCAAGCCCGAGTCCAATTTTAGGTTTGACGAGTCTGTGGCGAGTCCAAGTTTTTAAACTATGAGCATGATTTCAAAACAAGTACAAAATCATGTACATACATTCATAAATAAGCATATGTAGTGTGTGTGTGTGTGTGCAACAGTGACCTTTATGGTAGCCAATAAACCCCCTTCCTATGATGGTGGTGCAAAGGCGGTGGTGGGGGGACTTGGGAATGCCAAGTCCTTGACACAGATGTGTTGGGTTTGGAGAAGAGTCCTCGTGTTACAATGCAAAATTGAGATGTTTGGCTGAGAATCTCTAAAGTAGGAACCTTTCATGTCTCACATCTACAGGTGACAAATTCTTATTTTTCCCTGCATATACTGCTGTTGCAACCACAATACCAGCTGAAGGTGGCGTGGGATATGCCTGGTTTGTACGGTTGGGTATAGAAACTTGTGAAATTGATGTACGAGCTCTTCAATACCACTGATCTGAGTCTAAACTACCAATTCATACAATTTTTAATCTGAAACAAAGGGAATCACTCCTTTATGTGACGTCAACACCTCTCCCGGTGATGTACGGCTATGATAGGAGGAAAAATAAACATATAAATATGTTGTGATTCCCGATCTACAAATAGTGAACAATAATATTCATCTCTCTCAATTCCGATTTGCAAAAACCACTCTAAATATGCTCCAAGAATGCTCAAATGAAGTAGTTATGTAGATCTTCCTCAATTATACATTGGGGTTTCATCCAATTTACTTTCTTTAATGGTTTTTGTCCTCAAAGAATCAGATCTGATGCTGCAATCAGCTCCAGCTCTCTAAATCACAGTTGGTGATGAAAAATAACCTGAAATGAACCAAAATTGAGATCGGATTCTTCCTTTTATCTTTTCCCTCTTCCCTCCAACAAATTTCCTAGGGTTTTATCTTTAATTATTTAAAAGAACTTAACAATATTTAAATTCACCTCTAGGGGTTCGAACTAGGAAGGGTCCTCATCATTCATTATTAAAATGGCCCCTCCATAATAATAACTTTGATTTAATTGCCTAGGACAAATACCAAGGCATTCTTATAACTTATTATAATATAAAGTGATTATAATACTCATTTTATTATTAATTTATTTAATTCGAACTTAGGAAATATTTAAATATTTCCCAATTTATTCATAAAATGCTCATCTAAACTCAGAACTGGAATATGATTGAAGCCACGATCACTAATAAAGCATGGGTCCTGCAAGCCAGCTGACAGTTCCTCCCTAAAAAAGTAGGAACTACAACCAAAGTCTCCAAAATGATCCTAGGGGACCTCTCATGCATTCCAGCCAACTACCAATCAATCCCTAAAAAGTAGGGATTCCTCCTAAAATCAAGGAAATTGTCTCGAACTGCTCAAAACTGCTCATAAAGCCCCTGCAAAGCTCCATGACCCTCTAACTGAGTCCCATATCCATACTATTGACCTACGGGAACTCAAATAATAGGTCAATCGTCAATATAAGGAAGGGACATTACAGTTCTCCCTTCCCAAAGTTGCTTGCTCACAAGCAACTACAAAGCTGGATGCTAAAGTATAGCCTCTCCTTCCCACGTGGCATCCTCCAAGGGCAAGTCCCTCCAACGCACCAAGTACTCCTTGATTACTCTGCTCCTCAACCTCCTCTCCCTCTTGTCCAAAATCTCAATAGGAATCACAATCAATCTACCCTCCTCATCCAATGGAGGTAACTCAGGTGAAGATATAATATGCTGCCTCAAAGACTTCTTCAAGCACAACACATGGAATACATTATGTATCTTGCTCTCAAAAGGTAACTCATACTTTGTATGGCCCATAAAACCTCAACTTAAATTTCTCTACCCCACTCCTCTTAAGTGTATGTTGTCAATAAGGTTGAAGGCGCAAGAAGACCATGTCTCCAACCTCAATTGACCTTTTTGTCTTGTGTTGCTCCGCATACATATTTTCCTGACTCTGTGCATGTTGAATATTATCCTTAAGTGCCTTAAGGATATCTTGATAGTCCTGTAACATATTACGATCTCTAGGCTTTCTACTATCACCCAATTCCAAATCCACAAATGATAGTGCATCATAGCCATATAAAGCTCAGAAGCGAGTCATACCAATGGACATATGGCACGTGATAATATAGGAATACTCACCCAAAATACAACCAACATTCCCACACTCTCTGCTGCGCCAAGACATAATTGCACAGATAACCCTCAACCCATTTATTAGCTACCTTTGTTTGTCCATCCATCTAAATGTAGTAACTAGTACTAGGTGTCAACTCTGTACCAGCTAACCAAAATAACTCCTTCCAAAAGATATTCGTGAATCTACTGTCCTAATCACTGACAATGGTCTTGAGGAGCCCGTGTAGTTTGAACACCTCACGAAAGAAAAGCACTGCTACCTGAGATGTTGTGAAGTTGGTTACGATAGGGAAGAAATCTACATACTTCGTCAATCTATCAACAACGACATATATACAAGCTCTCCCCTAGACTCTTGAAAGACTCGTAATAAAGTCCGTAGATATACCTTACTACTTTTGCTCTGGAATTGGCAACGGTCGCAAAAGACCCGCTGGGAAAATGTGCTCTGACTTGTTTTGCTGACAAGTCACACACTCGCGCACATGATGCAAGGCGTCATTCCTTGAGGCCATTCCAAAGAACCTCTCTTGAATTTGTTTGTTATGTCTTGAAGTATCCCTAATGCCCTCCAAGTGGTGTGTCATGAATGGCTCGTAAAATCCACTCCTTAAGTTTTGATCCAAGAACCAAGAAAATTTTGTTCTCATAGTATATAACATCATCATTCACTGTATATATGTCATCCTGAACCAAACCACCATTATCTCACATGCGAATTCATTCTTGGAATACTCAACCAATAGTTGAGACATTCAATCTGCTGAAATCTCACTCAAGGAACATAGGGCAGTAGTTGTAGGCCTCCTCAAAAGTGCATCAACAACAACATTCTTCTTCCCTTTGACATACTCGATGTCAAAATCATATGCCTATATCATGTTGACCCATTTCTGTTGACTCTCATTTAAGTTCTTTCTGTCCCAAGAAGTATTTCAGACTATTGTGGTCGGTCCCCACCACAAACTTCTCACCTACCAAGTACTAACGAAACTTCGCCAACGTGATGGCGAGAATCTCCTTGTCATAGGTGGAATAGAGTCTCTCATTATCTCTTAGCTTCCTATTCTCGTAGGTAATAGGATGGCGATTATACATGAGAAACACTCCAATACCCTCTCATGATGCATCACACTCCAACACAAAGGGCAGAGATAAATTTGGAAGAGCCAAAACTAGACAGCTACTCATAACCTGCTTAAACCTATCAAATAAAACATGTGCCTCATCTATCCATCTGAAGGCGTCCTTCGTGTGAGATTTGTCAAAAGAGCTGTAAGCTATGAATACCCCCTTAATGAACCTCCTGTAGTATGCACATAAGCCTAGGAAAACATGCAGCTTTGAAATGTTTCTAGGTAGTGGCCAATCATATATTGGCGGAATCTTCTCCTCGTGAACCTTAACTCCATCTTGACCAATCACATGCCCCAAGTATGTCCAAATTCACATTTGGACATCTTGGCAGATAGAGACTGAGTATCCATAATACTAAGCACCTCATCCAAATGTCTCATGTGTTCCTCCCAAGTCCTATTGCATATCAATATGTCATCAAAGAACACAAGTACAAGCTTACGCAACTACTTATTGAATATGTGATTCATGCATGACTAGAAGGTAGCAAGTGTGGTAGTGAGGCCAAATGGCATCACTAAGAACTCATAATGCCCGTAATGACATCTGAAATTTGTCTTATGTATGTCCTCACTACGAACTCGAATCTAATGGTACCCGGTAATGTCCCTACTTGTTTTCCTTATATAAGTTCCCTACAAAAACCATCGTTAGTAGGAGATTATATAATATTCAACCAATTATTTCTATATTCTAAGTTAACAGGGGGGATTTGATCCTAAGAGCTGCCTCTAGGTTGGGCTTCACAGGATTCCAAGTTCTCTACTTGAAGGATATAGGATCCATTTTAAGCAACCTGAACTATCGGCACATCTTCCCATAGAGCAGTGCTCATAAGATTCTCTTGGAAACGATAGACGTTATCCAAGTCTATGCATATGAATATGACCAATTTACCCGCCTCTTCCTATACACACTCCCTATCCCCTTAATAGTGATTAATGAGTTATTAAGGAATTGGCCAAATATATATTGATTTTACGAATATATAAATAAAAATGTATAACATAACTAATATATATAATCCTGATTTCATTCACCTTAACACAAATAATACTATAATATATATATATATATATATATATATATATATATATATATATATATATATATATATATATATACATACACATTATATCTAAATACTAGATCATTCTCGTAATTGGATATAAATTATATCATTCAGAAATATATCATAGAATATTATATTCAATAGAACATTCAAATATATAAATCTAGTATATGCTTCAGATATATACTTCATATATATTCTCTCTATATATGTCATTAGATCTTCAGAGATATATATATATATATATCCATATTATATATGTAAATAATTCTGATTCTTATATATATAATTCCCCTATTCCAAATAAAATTCAGATATAATATTCTGTAAATCAGTATTTAACTTATAGATACATCATAGTATAATTTGTTGTCACAGAATGCTAGCCAACATTGTAAATGATTCATTTCCCTTATATTTGTAATCTCCTATTCTTCTCCCAAAGTCTTGCTGCCTTTGCAAATTGCTCCTTTCATCACTAGGAATCGATGCTCTTCTATGATGCCCATGATATTAATCTTATCTCATGATATTAATTTTATTGATATTATACACTTGCAGTTCATAAGATGATCGACATATCATAGAAACTATTATCATATTAAGTAATGGTGCCTTGGTCTACTTAAAAGTAATCGACTCCAACTAGTGACCTATGATTATGCCTGACATCTATTACTAACCTGTTGCGCTCATGGTTACTTAATGATTTGATCTCTTTTGTTGATTTGTATTTATCACTTGACAATTGCCAAATCTTAATTGCATTCTTCCTTAAGTACTCGGTTGGCTTCCTAAACATTCATATCATTGATAATTTAAATTCATCGTGCTACTTCCTGATTGCTTTAGGAATTGCTTATCTCTGTGAGCGAATGTTTATTATGGGAGTCACCATCTCCTCATTCTTGCGGATTCCCACCTCTGCCTACGTTGATTGTTCCATTGCCCTGTCTACTTACTAATTTTCTCTTTCGTGGTTCATTCCTTACCTCAAAACTAAATTTATGTCATTGGCCGAACGTGACCCTTCTCCTACATCGCTTCTAGATCGTCGGCTTATTAATTAGTGTTGTCAACCAAAATCGTCGACTCATAACATGTTTTGATTAATATGTATTACATTATATGTTTTGATAAATATCACTAATATTACTATGGATTAATATTTAATTATATAATAATTAATAAACTGATTGATTATTGATGTAATTGATATTAATTAATTGATTAATTATTTTCTACTATATAGTCATTAATGGATTATTAATATTAAAAATGATTTAATACTAGTATTGACTAATAATAAATCTTCTCTATTTAATTAATTACATAGATTAGTTTTCAACTTTATTAATCATTGTTATTTCTAATATTGAGTTTAAGATGATATTCACATTGATATTAATTAATTGATTAATTATTTTCTACTATATATTTATTAATGGATTATTAATATTAAAAATGATTTAATATTAGTATTGACTAATAATAAATCTTCTCTATATAATTAATTACATAGATTAGTTGTCAACTTTATTAATCATTGTTATTTCTAATATTGAGTTTAAGATGATATTCACAATAATTAAATAAGTATATACATGTATTAGTTCATCAATTATGGTTCGTGACATACCCTAAACAAAGATCAATCTTCGAAAAGAATTATGCACCATGAAGCTCATCCAACAAATCATCTATGAGTGGAATAGGATACATGTTCTTAATTGTTTTCTTATGTGCATAGTACCATCCTTCTTCGCTAGCACCATGGAAGAATCATAGGAGCTAGAACTAGGCCTAATATGCCCCATATCTAATAACTCGTGGATGGTCTTCTCTATCTCATCCTTGAATTTCTTAGGATGACAATAGGGAGTGGTAATCAAGGGCTTAGTGCCCTCCTCCAGCTCAATCACCTGTTCAAAACCTCGGTCAGGGGGTACCCAAGGAGGTATGTCACCAAACACAAGGTTGCGCTTATCCAATATCCTCTTAACATCTACATGAAATGGCAGATCATCCTGTGAAGGTGACTTGGACGAAATGAAGCATTGTGTTGCCTAAGCCACATCTTCATGCCTGAATAAGGACTGCATCCTACTAGCTGAAACTACCATCAATCCTCCATTAGAAAGTGCCTTAAGCACAACCTTCTTACCATTTGCCATAAACTCCAACTACATCCTCTTGAAGTCTTGTATGTATCTCCCAAGGGACTGTAACCACTGGATTCCCAAGACTATGTAAATCTCGCTTCCCACAACATAAAAATCATTTGTCAATGTATAATCACCCATTTGTATACTCAACTATGGAACTCTCATAGTGCACCATAAAGTGAACCCATCTGCACCTATCACACTAAATCCAGGAAAATCCTTTGCCTGCAATCCCCTTTGGGTAACCAATCCCTCATCTATAAAATTATGTGTAGCTCCATTGTCCACCAAACATGTCACACGTTGTCCCTTGAGCACTCCCTTCAAGCGAAAGGGATGGATTCAAGAAACTCCTAAAAGGGTGGCAATGGCACCCTGGGTCACAGCCACTGCATCATCCTCTCCAAGCTCTATCTGTTGAACCTCCTGCTCACCCTCACCATTGTTATCCTTTGACCCTGTGTCCTATAACTGCTCATCATCCACATCAAAGATGACCTCAATAAGATGTGCCTTGTCTTTCCCGAGGCATCTGTGTCCCGGCTCCTAAGACTCCTTACATGAGAAACACAACTTCTTCCTCAACTCATTGCATGTCTCCTAATCCATCTGGGAAGGTGGAGGTGGCATACCCTTGCGTTGTGTAAAAGCCTTCTAAAAAGGCTTGGAGCCTTTGAAAGACTTCTTATCCTGATGATAAGAAGAGGGTGGTTGTGTAGTATCCAACTCAAGTGTGGTCTAAACAGCCTCCTCTAGGGTCTTGGGCTTGAAAGCCCTAACCAAACCACGTAATCTCTCCTATAACCCCTCAATGAAAAGCATCACTAAACACCTAGGAGGCATCTCTAGAACCATAACAGCAATATGTTGGAACTCATTAATGTAAGTCTCAACATGACTAGTTTGTCTCGTCAATGCTAGATCCCTATAATATAACTCCACATCCTTACGATCAAATCCAGCAATAAGTCGCTCTATGAACTCTATGTAAGAGTGTATAAGTCCATGGTTCTGGGTGACCAAACCATGGTCCCACAAATCATATGCAACACCCTCCAAGTGTAGCATGGAAAACTAAATGGCCTCCTACTCAGGCATAGGCTTAAGTTACAGGTATATATCAAGTTTGTCGTGCACTAATATTCCCGCTACTATCAAAAAGAGATGATGTAAGCTTGTCGGTCACCTGCTTAAGATCTTGATTATGTTGCTGCCTAAGTCGTCTATCTCCCCTAGCCCTCAAGTTGTGCCTGCGTTGTGCACAATACTGGGGTAGTGGGAAAGCATCTCTGACCCATGGAAGGGCTTGCCACTCATCAGTAGCTGTCATAACTGTCCTGAAACTCAACACCCTCTAGTAGGTCTACTGGTGCCTACTCCTCTCTAGGAGGGAAATGTGGGTCTACTAGTGCCTACTCCTCTCTATTAGTTGTACATGTGTGTGTCTTGTTTTGTCTAGGAGAACCAAATGCGCTATCATGAGGAAAATGACTTGTTACTCCTATGACAGCCTACAACTGAAACAGACATGTTCCCTATGTCTCGCCTGCCACGCCTATCTTTGTGTCTACCCAACCTCAAACTGATCAAGGGTATCCTGTAGCCTATCTAATCCCTGTACTTTCTGTGGCTATGTGTTCACAAGAGTCCTAAACAGCTCTCGGTCAGGATCCTCCCACTGGTTCTACCTTCCCTTCTGTCAAGGACACCTACTGCCATCATGTAAGTCAGCCATATTTGTTGGATCCTTTGTATTATGATCTACCTGTTCATAAGCTCTCCCCGACAGACGTAATATCTGTAAGCCTTAAATCTGCTCGGATGCATAAAAATGAACTCAAAACCCTCAGGCTGGCAGGATTATGCTCTGATACCACTGAAAGATCCCCAACTGGTTTACTATGTTGAATAACTGCTTGTTGGTCTATCTTTTTGCCTTTGACCAGCAAATGAGGTAAAGTCTTTTTTTTTTTGTTTTTTCGCTGTTTATGATTTTTTTGTGATTTTCATGTTGTTTGGATATATAAAGAATACAACACACCAAAAACTGAAACTAATTCTGAAACAAATTAAGACAAACAATAACAAATTCTGATCTCAAATTTCTAACTCCTGATTTTACTCCTCAAGACAAGAGCTACATACCCGTACTTGTCTATATGGCCTAGCAAGCATAAATTATGACAAAATTGAGATGTTTGGCTGATAATCTCTGGACTAGGCTCCCTTCCTGTCTCATGTCTACTGCTAGAGGTGGCAAATTCTGATTTTTCCTTGCATATACTGCTGCTGCAACCACATTACCAGCTGAAGGTGGCGTGGGGTATGCTCGGCTTGTACGGCTGGGTCTAGAAACTTGTAAAAGTGATGTATGAGCTCTTCAATACCACCGATCTGAATCTAAACTGCCAATTCAGCCAATATCCAATCTGACACAAAGGGAATCACTCCTTTATGTGATGTCAACACCTTTCCCAAAGATGTACAGCTATGATAGGAGGAAAAATAAACACTTAAATCTGCTGCGATTCCCCGGTCTGCAAATTGTGAACAATAATATTCATCTCTCTCAATTCTGCTCTGCAAAAACCACTCTGAATATGCTCCAAGAATGCCCAGATGAAGACCCTGTGTAGATCCTCCTCAATTGTAAATTGGGGTTTTGTCCAATTTACTCTTTCTTTAAGGGTTTTCTTCCTCAAAAAATCAAATCTGATGTTGAAATTAGCTCCAGCTCTACAAATCGCAGTTGCTGATGAAAAATAACCTAGAATGAATCAAAACTAAGACCCAATTCTTCCTTTTATCTTTTCCCTCTTCCCTCCATCGAATTTCCTAGGGTTTCATCTTTATTGATTTAAAAGAACTTAAAAAAATTTATTTTTATTTAAATTCCCCTCTAGGGATTCGAACTAGGGAGGGTCATTATTCATTATTAAAATGGCCCCTCCATAATGATAACTTTTATTTAATTGCCTAGGACAAATACCAAGGCACTATTATAATATAAAGTGATTATAATACTCACTCTATTATTAATTTATTCAATCCCAACTTAGGAAATATTTAAATATTTCCCAATTTATTCATAAAATGCTCATTTGAACTCAAAACTGGAATACTCCAAGCAAACTAATAGTTCCTCCTAGAAAATAGGGATCCTCCCTAAAAAGTAGGAACTGCAACCAAAGTCTCCAAAATGATCTTGGAGGTCCTCTGATGTGTTCGGGTCAACTCCCAATCAAACCCTAAAAAGTAGGGATCCCTCCTAAAATCAAGGAAACTTTCCTGAACTGCTCAAAACAACTCATAAAGCCACTGCAAAGCTCCATGACCCTCTGACTGAGTCCCCTATCCATATTGTTGACCTACAGGAACACGAATAATAGATCAACCATATGCCATCAACTAATCAATCTAAGGAAGGGATATTACATCCGCCAATCCCAAACAGTCCCCATCCGAGAAACTAGGGGGTGCATAGGGATAATATAAATATTACAGAAGAAGAGTAGAAGCATAATACACAAGCCATTATATGCATGGAATATAAGTCAAAGCAACTTTAAGCTTGACCCATTTGAAGTCAAGAAAACTGAACAATGTATTTATAACACTACATGGGATTGTTTTCTCTTGAGCAGATGCCAATTGCATAGTCCTTAACATGCCCGCCGAACATATTCTTTCATGGTTACACAGACACATCTACACCGCTCATGGTTACACAGACACATCTACTCCACCCTCCCCTCCCTCAACCTTGCATCCCCATCCCTATGTCCATTGGAATCCTTGAGAGACACACAACAGTGGACATGCCTTATCCCCCAAGTTTTCAAGGACACATCCCTAAAACACCTCTAACAAAGTTCTACGTACCAAGGATGTCTGGCTATACCACGTATACACTCAATAAAGATAAATGCTGACAATGAGTGATCTTTCCTTACTCTTCACACGTACATGTGGTAAATGCAAATTGATTGTGATAATTGTGAGATTCAAAGCGTGAGTGAGTTATAGAGAGGTTTGGGGTTTGCTACAGGCACGAAGCAGATAGGAAATTAAAGAAAAGATTGGTAGATCACTCATTGTCAAAATTTATCATCATTCAGTGTCTAATCACCCATTATCATCATTCTTGTGTTAGTAAATAATATTTTCCTTTGCACACTAGAGAAGCTAGTGTTCATGTTTGTCCATTCTTATTTCAGAATTAGCTCTCTTTGGATTAAAATTTTATTATCTCTAGGATTTATTTGACAATCAATTTCCCAAGTGTAGAAAGAAAATGAGAAATTCGATTACTTCTAAGAATATAAACTTTTGTAAGTGGCAAAGAATGATGAATTACCATTACCCTAGCAAGACTGAGCTCACACTCTCATGGTTGAGCCAATGAGGTTTAGTGAGTTCATAAGAGAGGGCGTTCGATCCAATTGGTTTGGTAAAAATGGAGTCAAAAGGGGGGAGTCAAACGACAACAGAGGTCAAATCAAAGTTTTGGGCCACCTTTTCATGTTGAATTTGATTTTAGGTGGGATTCTTCTTGTTTAGGCAAGAAAACCTCTCTCAAACCTGAAGTGTGGTTTTCAATGTCAATGTTGTTCCATTGGGAAAAGTAAGGAGTCATGAACCTTAAAGCAAGGGCTTGCCTCTTTTTGTCCAATCTTTGGTGGTTGAACATGCTCCAGTTGTCTCTTTGAAAGGATTCAATAAACGTAAAGAGATTGACCCTTTGTTAGAGATAGAAGTGATAAGTTCTTGTCAAGATAGATGGTTTTTTGTAAATTCAATTCAATCCTAGGCTCAAAAAAATATGAACGAATGCCTAATCTCTTTCTTCTCCTAGAATGCTTCTTTATTTCTCAATTTTCTTCTAAAATGGGTCAACGACATGCTTTGGTCTCAAATCCCCTTCAATTCAAGGAGTGTGGAGCATCTCCCTATTGCCCTCAAACCTGGGTGTTGCTAGCTCTTTTGCCTCTTCTCCCTTGGAGTTGTGGGTTCAATTGTATGGCCTCCCTTTAGAATTCCAAGCTATTGGTTGCAATTTGGGTGAGCTAAAGGAAGTTAATATGAATCTCTAAAAGGATTGTATACAATATAAGCTAGGTGCAAGATTTCGGGACATGTGTGCCTCTCGCTTCCTAGCCACATCATCCTTTCGCTTATATCTAGCTCCTACACATTTGATTTTGAACATAGTCCTTTTAGATGTTTTACTTGTCGTAAGATTGGCAAGAAGCCAATGTGCCCAAGAACCACGTTTGTTAAAGGGTGCCCTTGATGGAGGTGTTTGGTTCTCTTTGCTTGAAAGGTTTGAAAGAAGATAAAAGTTTCAAATATAAAAAATTCAGTACCATAACCGATGTTTTACAATTAAAGACCAAAAATATAAAGGTGAGAAATAAAAAATTATTAAAGATGGAGACTTATTCTCGGTGGCATTCTATTTCTTACTCTCAGCCACATTATATATTTCTCTCTCAGCAACCTTATAATTTCCATTCTCAGCAGTGGCATCCTATATCACTCTCGGTGACAAGAAGATTTCAACAACCTTATAATTTTCATTCTTGGTGGTGGCATCCTATTTCACTCTTGGTGACAAGAAGGTTTCAGCAGACATTTTCCCTTGCAGCATACAGCTTCATCCATACCATACTGTATAGTAAGTTCATTGTGTGGAAGTATAACTTCCTTCAGTACAGTCTAATGCTCTTTTTGTACGACCCTCAGCTAACTATGTATGATATCATTACACCATACAGCATCATCATACCGTACGACTTGACACAATATTTGACATCATAAGACATCACTCTTTCATCATACAACATCTTCAAGTACAAAACTCTCGAACATTTAGATGGTCTTCACATAGCTCAATCGTGAGACACTCTCGAACATTCATACAGCCTGCACATAACTCAATTGTACAACATTCTCAAACATTCGTAAAGCACTCTCAAACATTCGCAGTGCTTCCCCTTGCTGAAAACGTATGGCTTTGGCAGGTTTTCCCACATGTATGATGGTCTCCAACTCAATGTATGGCCATACCTACTCACAATCGTACAGAAATTAGTAGCATGACACTCAATACTGATACAATTTGTACAACAACATCCCTCCATAGCTATTGTACTGGAGCAATATCTCATCATACAATCTTTAGACCCTTGCATACAGCCTCAAGAATCCCAGTACTCTGCTACTGTATGGCCATTAGTTCCCATGATAAGGATCCTGTACAATGAGCATGGTGTACGATTGGCATCCTGCAACAAAGTACAACCATCCATTTTAAAGTTTGGCTTCAACAGCTTTGTTTTTGGCATCTTCAAAAGTCATGAAAATGGTGTGTGCCATGATGATCTGTGTGGTTCTAAAGGTCTTAAAAAATCACGAAAATGATGCATTGTCCCAAGACCCATGAGGGGCACTGCCCCTTGACCCAGTTGGGGGCATTGCCAACAAACACACATTTAATTTTTCAAGTACACTACAACTTTGAGTTTGCACAATACAAGTCATTGTCTACACTCTTGTCATTAGCCTTCCCAAATATTACTTAATGTTTACTTATCCTCTAGAAGACGACATTTTCTTTTGAGGGGGATCATGTAGTCAGCATACAATGTTATTGTTATGTTTGATAATATTAGTTATCTGACAATTTATTAATTGTTTGTATTAAGTTGTTTATCATTCTCGAGTATTTATAAGCATCGATTGGTTGACGTTGTGTTCCTCTTGGCAACCGTCGGGTTCTTTAAATATATTGTGTATCATCAAGGAAGGTGGTATGATGTACAGGGATCAACTATAATCCTTAGCTAATCATCTATAGTCTTCTTCCCTATAATAATTTCATGAGCGAATAAAGACACATTTTACTCTTGTATCTAGTACGCACTATCATCTTTATCATTACTTCGTGTATCTACTATATCAGTATAGCAGTAAACATCCCCTACTATTTTATAGATAAACCACCTACCCATTCTTAAGCATATTTCAGTATTCTCACAACCAAAGGAATGTGCAATTGAGTGGATTAATGTGCTACTCCTTGTTTAGGGTTGTGTAATCTCCATTAACTTTCATTATTTTTATAGACTCCTAAATATATATTTTTTTAATAAATCACAACACTAGCAATTTGTTAAAATCAAATACCTAGGTAATATCATCAACACTATATACTATTTTTCCCACAATTCCTTCAAAAAGTCTCTATAATCACCAATTTTAAATGCACTTGTGAATCTTGAGTGAATCCACCAATTGATTGACTAGGAGAGTTTTCGTCCTTGAAACCAATTTCATCGTAGCGTTTCCATCCTAGGTTGAAGATGAGCAATTGCGCTCTTCTGCAAAACTATGTTTGTAATAATGAAATGGCAAGAAAACCTTTTAACTTTCCAATTCCTCGTTCTATACACTTTTCCCCAAACATAATACAATAATATCATATTTCTATACCATAATACCTTTTAACTAATGTGCTACTCCTTGTTTAGGGTTGTGTAATCTCCATTAACTTTCATAATTTTTGTGAACTCCTGAATATATCTGTTTTTAGTAAATCACAGCACTAGCAATTTGTTAAAATCAAATACCTAGGTAATATCATCAACACTAATATTATTTGCCCCACACTTCCCTTCAAAAAGTCTCTATAATCACAAATTTTAAATGCACCTATGAATCTTGAGTAAATCCACCAATTGATTGGCTAGGAGAGTTTCTCTCCTTGAAACCAATTTCATCGTAGGGTTTCCATCCTATATTGAAGATGAACAATTGCCTCTTCTGCAAAACTAGGTTTGTAATAATCAAATGGCAAGGAAACCTTTTAACTTTCCAATTCCTCGTTCTATATGCTTTTCCCCAAACATAATACAATAATATCCTTTCCCACCTAGTGACCTTATTAATTTAGCTTTATATTTTAGAACCCAAAAAGGTCATTTATTCCCCATTTAGCTATTCACTTTATAAAAATGAAATTAATTAGTTACAAGTCACCTAAACTTAGACAACTTTATTCAAGTAATCAATTATTCCCTTTTAACTCCCAACTAGCCTATGAGAATAGAAATAGACTAAGAGTCCTTGACTAACACTTACACCTTCAACGGAGACATTACAATATGGGTTCATTGGCCAGAGTATGAAAAGAAAGCTTTGAAATGGTATCTCTATGCAATTGGACTATTTGAAATATCAAAGTTAGCAAAGTGCTTCATGAATTGAGAACTATTCTGCTTTTCAACCTATCTCGCCCATTGAATTGTTGGGCCCCGCCCCCCACCCAACCCCACATATGCCTGCCACCCCCTTAGAATAGTAGGGTAACGACAACTACCTCTTGCAAAAAGTTTTATTGGGTGCAAACTTAAAGCTCTAAAATCCAATTTAGATTGAATAGAATGACAAGCACCACCTTATTATCAATTGTTGAATATTTTACCTAAATAGGGTTGTTTTACCTAGAACAATAAGCACAAGGACATCTATCATATTGGGAAGTGGTTGGATAGGTTTCTAGTTTCTCCAACTTGCCCTAAGAATTATTGGCTCTATTAGTTAATTGTTCTTTTAGTGGTTGGATCCAACCATTTTCCTCTTTGTTTAAATGTCTTGGTTGATGCTCCTCCTTTTTCAACATGTGTTCAAGTTTGGACTTATGTGGCTTCAGGATTCAATCTTGTCGATTGCGAAGGCGAGATGATAGCTTGCGAGCCCTAACTATTAAAGTTTTGATATGTTCCATTTGTCTCAAAAGTTCATGTTTAATAGTTAGAAGTTAATTAATAACAATTAATTAATGAGGATGAATACTAAAAATATTGTTATTCAATAATAGTGGCTAGACACCAAGCGAATCCAATCCAATCCATTCTTAGTGTTAGTTGGATTCTTGAGGAATCTCTAAAGGATTTTGCCTCACAAGCAGTCAAATTCTTTCAATTTTTTTCCTTTGATGATTGGTTTGTTGATAGATCTACTTCTAACAATCTAGTAGCGGACATTCATAAGATTCTTAGTGATTTCTGTTGGAAGGGATGGTGAATAGTATTTGCTTTAAAGGGCATTAGGCTCCTTGTCCCAATGGTTTACAGCCTAATTTTTATAGTTTTTGTATGATCTTCAAAGAAAGGATTTCACAACCATGGTCAATAATTCTCTTAAGATTGGTAAGGTCCTTAAAAGTGTAAATGTACCTTTTTTTGTTGTGGTTCCCAAGAAGCACAACAAGTTAAAGCTAAAGGGTCTATTTCTAAGGCTAATGAAAAAGTTCCTTGAGGTTGCTTGATTGCAATTCCTAATGCTTTTGGCTCTTTAAATAAATGGATTTGAGCCCTCAATTTAGTTTTTGGAGCTTGGTTCTCCATTCTAAATTAGGCAACAAACTAGATTTGCAATTTCTAGTTGATCGAAAAGTAAATTAATGCGCCGTGTTGAAATGGAAATAGTCAAGATATCAAAATGTAATTATTTATTCTCCTTTGAGGATTTGTCAAGGAGTGCATCAATGTGGAACATTCTAGTTGCCTCTAGAGATGTTATTGGCTCTAAGCTCTCTTGGATCAAGGTGACAGTATGTTGTTTGACTTTTTCTTAGATTCTTGCATGAACGCTTGCCTTTGATTAATATCCCAAGACTACATGAAGCTAGAAATTGATTGGTTGAGTATAGCGGCTCAAAGGTGGCTGATTAAAGGAGGCAAGAATACATGGGTGGCGGGTTTCTCCATCACTATAAAAACTTTGAGGATTTTCCCTTCACTAAGGATCAATAAGTTCAATCAGCTTCTTTGCTTAGAAGTGTTTCCACTCTTCACAAACCAAATCATTCATTAGATTTGGGACTCTTTTGAAGATTATTCAATGAAGGGGTACAATCTCCTCCAAAATAGGCATTTTCTACAAATGGTTGACTAGTTGGTTAAGTCAAATCAGTATAAGTCCACCTAAAAATTAGTATGTTTGCTAGGGTGATGGTGCTCAAATTCTCACGTCTAATTGTCGAATCAAGGTAGGTTTCCATGGTCCTTTGCGATATGATCTTTGTTAGAACTCTTAAGGAATCAATAGATCAATTGTTGCTTCATTGCCTATTCTCTTTGGAGATCTAGAATCCTTCATTAAACTTAGTGAGGTTGTGTTGGATTACCCTAGCTTCTCTACATTTGCATCTTATGGTTGGTCCAAAGGTTTGTTGCCTAGACTCAATCTCCTTTAAAAGATGTGTTCTCTGTATAGGTGGTGACAGTCCTCCTTGATTGAAATCTTCCATTCCACAACACTTCATTCAAAAACTACAGTTGGTTGTAGAGCATAAGGATTGGTTGCTTCATTTGTTGCTACCCTCTAAGTTGAAGGACATGGTGTATGTTGCGGATTTTTTGGATAATGTTAAGGGTCTAGTTGAAGATTTGAATCCGCTAGCTTCTTTTAAGGATGTTGGCATGGCAAGAAAGGAAATTTGAACTATGTACAAGGGATACAAATAGTTCAAGGTATTGTCTTGACTCAAGTTGTATTGTGAAGAATTTAATGGTTATTCATCATTGTGGGTGTTCGGAAGTGTTGAATGTTTCCTTGATGCCCTCTTTGGACACGTGTGACCTTATGCTAGCCAAGAAAAGAGTGGAGGAGTTTCATAGAATAAATTTCTAGGATTGGTTGTTGGGTGTGACAATTTGGCATTGGATGGTGTGTGTAGTCAACAAGTGGTGAGTGAGCCTAGCTGCTTGTGTTTAACATTGAGGCTTTGTACTTTGTTGATATTTTGGATGCTAGTCTATATTAAAATAATATTGTAATATTTAGTATAATGGTCATGTAAGTAATTGTCCTTTAAGGTAGTCAAATAATTTTAAGTGACTTTCTGTTTTTTAAGTTGTTTAGTAACTTTCTATTATGTCTTTAGTTCTTGATTGTTTCTGTTATGGAAAGATTATCTTGTAATTGCTTATTTAAGGAGTATTCCTCTCTTTTGTTTAATATTGAATATCAATCAATTATTATTCCATGGTATCAAAGTAGAGATTGGTTTATGGGGAATTTTTCCAATAAAATTCATGGCTTAATTACCTAGAAACTTGTAGGAAATTTCTAGAAGATTTTTGGCTGATTTTTTTTAAAAAAAAGAATCATGGGCTTTTTTTGGCAGATTTTTTTATAGAATAAAATTTGTAGTTTTATCCTAAACATTTCATGGAAAAATTTTGAGAAGATATTTCAATTTTTGGCAATTTTTTTAAGAACAAAAACGATGGCTTCTATAACTTACTTTTTGGATTTGCAAATTTTTTAATCAAAAATTGTGGGTCTTGTTTCTGGTGCGAAGGAATTTTTGTGTTCATGCAATGGGTTTTTGCAGTGCTGCAATACCACACAACGATGTTTTTCATGACTAGTGGAGGGTTTGCACTTTTTTTCCCAAAAAATCATGATTTTTCTAGTCTAAGAGAGTTTTGCATGGTGGGTTTTTTCCTCAAAATCTTGCTTTTTGACAAAATCATGGGTTTTTGCCGTTTTTTCTACAAAACAAGGGTTTTTGATGATTTTTTCACAAAATTGTGTGATCTCAACATCACATCGAATATTTGATTATCTTTTCACAAAATCATGGTTTGTAGCAGCTTCTTTTGTTGATTTTTGGCAAAATCGTGGTTTGAAGGTTTTTTGTCAAATTTTTTTCAACAAAAACATAAGTTTTTTGAAGCTAATCTCAATTTTCGTGTATTCAGATAGTAGGAGGGGTGTATTCATTACCCAAAATCAAGATGGAAGGCACTCAATTTGATCTTGTACTTGGTCATGTACAGAAGTTCTATAGAAATTGGTTGGCTGATCAAAAATCCAACCAGGGAGGGTCTCATTAGCATGCTCATGTCACGGAGCATTCTGAAGAAGAATCAGCCTTCTAAGCATTCATGGCCAAATGACCTGCAGATTACGTCAAATCTTATGTATGGTAGTTAATAGAATGACCATTAAGGGAGGTTATTAAAGTAATATTATAATATTTAGTATAATGGTCATGTAAGTAGCTTTCTTATAAGTCAGTCAATCTGTAATGTTCCCAGCCGCAACTCGACAGGAAACCACACCTCCAAGTACTCTTGTTGTCTCTTACAACAGCCCAATTTGGACAGTACGTAGAGACAATGGATGGTCATATGGTAACAGGGAGGTCGTACGGTGATGGCAGGAAGGTCGTACAATGATGTATCGTCTTTAAATGGAAGCACTTCCATGATAAGAGCGTTTAGCCCTCCGAGTAAGTGGTCGGGGGTCATGTTAAGCGCCTTGATCGAGTCTTTGCATGTATCTAGCTTTTCCCCCTGTTCTACTTCCTTCTGCGCCCATTTTTCACTTCATATCTGCATTTCATAACATTCTGGGACAAGATCCTGAGGTTTTTGACCAAAAGATCAAAGTCGACCTTTTGGGGTCAAAGTCGACCTCTATCCTGACCTGGTCAGTTACAACCTTGTCCTTGACCCCCTGGCAAAATTTCAAGTTTCCTTGATTTCCGGGTGTCGGGTTTCGGGGATATTTGTTTCCCGCCTCTGGGTCGGCCATTTCGGGTTTCGAAATGGTAAATCCTTTAATTGCATTTAATCTAGGTATATTTTCTAAAGGTTAGGACCTAATTGGATTTAATTCTCCAAGGTGGCCCCTCTAGAGAATTGTGCCCTAGTTCATTATAAAAGGAGGCCTTCCTCTCTCATTTTCACATCCATTATTCACATCTTCTTTTGCCATCAAGCTCTCAAGTGCAAGCAAGTGTTCAAGCATTCAAGTAAGCCTTCAAGCATTCAAGTGTTCAAGCATCCATCCATCAAGGAGATCCATTGTTAGCCATTGAAGGATTCAATCTCTTTGGAGCCCCCTTGAAGACCCATCCTTCTACATTCATCCAAGCCTCCTCATATGCAAAGATCAATTCAAGATTGGTTTTGAAGATCAAATGTCATTGATTGGAGACATCCTACATTCATTCTACATCCATTGAAGCATTCCTACTTGTGGATTTGAGGATTCAAATCCTCTACAAGGACTTCAACATAAGCGAGGTGAATTGTTTCAATTACTGTTTATGCACACTACATTTCAATTCAATTTCAAGGTTAATTCCTAAATTGGGGTTTGACCAAGGCAAACCCCCCATACAAACAAAACCCCCATTTTCTTGCAGGTACAGGTGTGGAATTTCAGATCTGAGATCGGATTTGGATACCCTTTTCGGTGAACTTTCAAGATCTACGAACAAAGTCAGAATCGACCTTCAAATAAAGAAAGTAGCCTTTGACCTTTTATGAGGATCAAAGACTATTTGCCGGCAGAAAGACAAAAGATTTATGGGTTTTCATCGTCTCGGCATTTCTAATCCGAAACAGGTTGTAGAATTGCCCGAAAGTACACACAGACATCAGAAATTGGCATTTTCCAAATTTGCCCTAATTTGAGGTTAGTACTTGTATTTCAATTATTTCAAATTCCAAACACTTCAATTCTACCATAGGGAAATATAGGGTTTTTCTCTCTCTTTCATATTCTCCATAGATTGATTCGATTGTGCATTAACCTTTTGGTTGATCAAATTGGATCTCTCATTTGGGAATTTGGATTTAGGAGTGGATCTAATATTTCCCCCACACATCATACACATTTGAATAGGCGTGATTCCATTTTACCCCTATTCAGGTGATAACAAGAAGGTCGGACGGTGATGACAAGAAGGTTGTATGGTGATAACAAGAAGGTCGTACGGAGATACCAGGGAGGTCGTACGAAGATACCAGGGAGGTTGTACGGTGGCTGAATATACTCGCAAGGTCGTACGGCGTACGGATGGATGGGGAGTTCATCTTTCCTTGCGCCTAGTGATGTCGCCAATTACTATGTAAGAGATATGTGATGCATACACAGAACAATCATGCAAGACACAAGCCGAATATATTTGCAAGTAAAACTATATTGATACTAATGATAGTACTTCGGATTTGCCAGACCCAAAACAGAAGAACAAGCAGAGTAGGGTGAGGGTTGAATCCCACCAAAATTGCAGACACCAAATAGGGAAGTACTTCGGATTTGCCAGACCCGAAACAGAAGAATAAGCAAAGTAGGGTGAGGGTTGAATCCCATTGAAACTGCGGACACCAAATAGGGAAGATCTTTCACTTCCGAAATGGCAAAGAAGAACTCCAACTGGAATTTGCAATACCATAAAAATAATCCAAGACACATGCGAAAAACTACCTACACACCGGTCTTAAATACCCATTGGACAAACTCCCAAGGGTTTACAAATAAATCCGACACAACACAAATCAACCCTACGCTACAAATTAAAAGATGGGCCTGAGATAATAATAATCGATCCGCCCCCAAATACAACATAACTATTTATTTTATTTTATTTAATGACAGGGACATCACAGTCCTCCTGTCCCGAAGATTGCTTGTCCTCAAGTAAGCACAAACTAGGGTGTTCTAAAATCTACTCGCCTTCCCAGGTGGCATCTTCTAGTGGAAGATCCTTCCAGTGCACAAGAAATTCTTTGACCATGCGAATCCTCAGCCTCTTCTACCGAATGTCAATGATCTTGGCTGGCTCCAAAACTAACTTCCCTTCTTCGTCGAGAGGGGTCAATTCCTTAGACACCGTGACGTGTTGTCCCACCGCTTTCTTCAGGCAAGATACGTGAAACACATTGTGGATTCGGCTTCCTTCAGGTAGTTCCAATTTGTATGCAACCTCGCCCACCCTCTTGGTCACATGGTAGGGTCCGTAGAACTGCGGCCTCAGCTTTTCCTTTCCAGAAACCTTCAGAGAGGACTACCTATACGGTTGAAGCCGAAGGTACACTAAGTCCCCAACTTCAAAACTCCTCTCGAGTCGATGTTTGTCAGCATAGGTTTTTTGTTGATTTTGGGCCCGCTGAAAATTTTCCTTGAAGGTCCTCAAAATGTCTATTCCTCATAATGTACCCTCTTAATTTATTGGGACATTTTCTTTATTTCTTCACACTTACTCTTTCCAATTCTTGCAAATGAATTATATACTGGAGGATATGTACAATATCACTTTCTACTTCAACTCGATCAACAATATGTGGGGAAATGATTTGACTTATCAATATTGCTTGTCAAGGATAATAACTTCTTCTAATAGGAGTATAAATAATTATATCAAATGAATCATGGATGTTCCTAATATTTTAATGTTGGTTGTACAAATCTTAATGATTCTAGATACAGAAAGCGAGTTAGTGATGGTAATGGAAAAGGAATCGATTTTTCACTATAGTGTCCCCAACTAAGAAGCACAATCATGATATCTATATATATATTATGTTTACTTCTTCCATTCTTTACCAATCTCCCCAAATCCTTTCGATCCTAGATCAATATATATTTATATAATCTATAATTCCCACTTCCATGAATACTGAATATCTTCTTCCTTCTTATATGATGTGTTTGAAGTGTTGAATCACATGGTAAAAGACACCACTTGGTTCGTTCATAACATCTTCTTGCCTTATACTAATCATACTCTTTCATATGTCAATAGGTTAGAATCATTAGATATTCTTTATTGTAATTAATCATTGTCAATCAAAAATATTTTAGATTGTCTTCTTAATAGACGATCACTCTTCTTGAAATAATATTATTCATCCTTTTATGATTTTATCGATCCAACCATTTACGTTGTTATCGACCACTTCACATCGACAGTTCAACCCGTGACAATTTACTTATTGATTCTCCCATATGATATGTGTCTAATATATTTCATAATCCCTATTCAATGCCTTCCTCTTATTGGGACCGTTGATCAAAGAATGAGTGGATTCAATGGGAAATGCAAGGTGTCATATATCTTAGTGGCTGCGATATGATATAGTTTTCCAATTCAAATGTTTTGCACTTAATAAATCACCTTATGATCTCTTGATCAAATACAAAGCATCGAAAATACTACTTCCACTACAACCTTCACTTTGGCTGATAATTCTGATTCTTATTAAATCGAATCAGCTGTCCACGTAGGATCACACATGTATACTTGTGTTGCTCTCTTTGTTCTAGTTTCTTCCTCTTTTACATTAATTTCTTCACATCTATATATCCTCCTTGGTGAGCGCATGTGCCTTTTAGATTTCTAAATGACATGTCTTCTCTCTTTCAAGAGATTGCACCTTCTCATAATCAACCTAATCACAAGTGTTAATATTTATGATAATGTGTAATTAATATATAATAGATATAATATTATATATGTTCTATTATTATAAAAATGATATATTGCCATCGATTATTAATTAATAATAATTATTTCATATACGATATATAAATTAATATATTATACATTTTTTATATTGTATAATTATATTAGAATTATTATTATTTGTCTTATAATTATTATTAAAGATTATTATTAAATCCTATTTTGACAAGGACATTACATTCATGTAGCCAATCCTTGGCCTTCGGTGCACGACTGTCACCCAATGCCATGTCCACGAACGAAGGGGGTTCATAACTGTACAATACTTTGAATGGTGTCATCCCTATCAACATGCGGTATGTGGTATTGTAACAGTGTTCTCCTAGATGTAGCCACTTGACCCATGCTCTTTGTTGTGCCAAAACATAGTTTATGAGGTACCATTCCAGCCATTTGTTCACTATCTCCGTCTATCCATCAATCTGCGGGTGATAACTAGTGCTCGGCGACAACTCCATCCCTGCGAGCTGAAACAATTCTTTCCAAAAAGTACTGAGGAAGCGGCTATTTCTATCGCCTACTATGTTCCGAGGGAGACCATGTAGGTAGAATACTTCCCGGAAGAACAGGTTTGCCACTTGTGCGGCCTAATACTCAACAAAAACAGCAAAGTGCGCATACTTGGTCAATGTATCAACCACTACAAAAATATAGTCCTTTCCTTGCACCTTGGGAAGCCCGGAAATGAAATCCATGGAGATGCTATCCCACTTCTACTAGGAATCAGTAAAGGTTGAAGTAGACCCTCTAGTAAGGTGTGTTCAGATTTATTCTGCTGACAAGTAGCACATTCTCGTACATACTATAGGATATCATTCTTAAGACCCTTCCATGAAAACCTTTCATGGATCTGCCAGTAGCTCTTCAGGTACCCCTAATGCCCAACCAAGAGTGAGTCATGCATCTCCCTTAATATTTTCTCCTTCAATTTGGACTCACGTACCAAATAAATTTGGTCCTTGTAATAAATGATATCATCAACCACTTTGTACCTATCATCTTGCACTTCACCGTCCAATAGTTGGCACGCGAAGGTGTTCTTGGAATATTCGACTAAGACATATGCCCTCCAATCTGTTGAAATCTAGGATAAGGAGCATTTAGTCGGCCTTCTTGGTAACATGTCAGCCACAACATTATTTTTCCCTTTTATGTACTCAATGTCAAGGTCAAAGGCTTGTATTTTACTCACCCACTTTTGTTGTCGTTCGTTCAACTCTTTTTGTTCCAGAAAATGCCTCAGGCTTTTGTGATCCGTACGGACTATAGACTTAGCTCCCACGAGGTACTGCCGAAATTTTGTCAGGTGATGGCAAGCATTTCTTTATTGTTGATGGAGTACAACCTTTCAGCTCCCGAGAGCTTTCGACTATCAAATGCAATCGAGTGGCGATCCTGCATCAGCACAAACCCGATGCCTTCTCCCGATCCGTCGCACTCCAAGATGAAGGGCCGAGTGAAATATGGCAATGCAAGAACCAAACAAGAACTCATAACCTCCTTGAGCCTTTTGAACGTTTGTTGTGCCCGTTCACTCCACTGGAAGGATCCCTTCTTTGTTAGATCGGTAAGTGGGGCACTAAGCTGTGAAAATCCCTTCACAAACCGTCTGTAGTAACTGCACAACCCAAAGAATCCATGCAGTTCCAAGAGAGTTTTCGAAGGTGGTCAATCCAAGATAGCTTGAATCTTTTCTTGATGTACCTGAACTCCTTGGCTACTGACTATGTGCCCAAGATATAATATCTCTATCATCCTGAATTCACATTTGGATCTTTTAGCGAACAACTGTGACTCCATAATCCAAAGCACTTCTTCCAAATGCCTCAAGTGCTCCTCCCATGTCTTGTTATAGATCAGTATATCATCAAAGAATACCAACAGGAACTTGCACAGCTATTTGTTGAATATGTGATTCATGCAAGATTGGAATGTAGTTGGCACGTTGGTCAAACTGAATGGCATGACCAGAAATTCATAATGCCCATAATGGCAACAGAAGGCTGTTTTCTCCACATCTTGTTCCCTCATGCGGATTTGGTGATATCCTAAACGAAGGTCTATCTTGGAAAAATAAACTGCGCCGTGTAACTCATCCCGCAACTCGTCAATCCTGGGAATAGGATACATGTTCTTGATGGTCTTCTTGTTCAGTGAATGGTAGTCCACACACATACGCAGCGTTTCGTCCTTTTTAACCAATACTACTGACGACGCAAAAGGGTTGGAGCTAGACCTGATCCAACCCCTGTCAAGAAACTCCTGTATTGTCTTTTCAATCTCGTCATTAAGCTTCTTAGGGTGGCAGTACGGTGTGGTGATGACAGGTTTGGCAACAGCCTCCATCTCGATCATATGTTCGAACCCGCAACGCAATGGTATTCCTAGTGGTAATGTTGGCGAAGACCAGGTGATGCTTATCCAAAACTGCCTGAAGTTCCTCATCCTGGTAGTAGGCCCTTTGTCCCTATTTAGGTTTTGATGAGACGAGACAGTGTACGGCCCAGACCACGTCGATGGTCTGAGGATTGCCTCCATCCATCGGGCTGAAATTTCCCTTAGTCCTCCATTCGACATCCCTACTTCGACTGAGAACTCCATTCGTTTGAAACTTTGTGTGTACTTGTCCAATGTTTCCATCCACTAAATGCTGACTTCCATGTCATCCAGATCGACCACAAAGAAATCATCCGTCACTGTGTGCTTTCCCATGGTGATGCTCAGTTGCAAAACTAGATGGGTACATGTCAAAAAGTTTCCTCTTTCCACTTTGACGTCAAATCCTTGGTGTGCCTCTGTACGCAAACTCTATCGACTGACCAGCGATGAGTTAATGAAGTTGAGTGTGGCTTCGTTGTCGAGCATGACCACAACCCGTTGCCCCAGGAGGGTACCTTGGACCTGGAATACAATGCACCTTAGAGTTCGTGTCAAAGCTGCAATCACGCCTCCTCTCTTCAATAGTGTGGCGATCCTTTCTGCGCGATTGATGTTTACCTCCCTGGAAGCTTGTTGTTCATCCCCTTTGGACTCAGGTGCCTACTCCTCGTTGTCGTTGTCGGACATCACCTCAATGTAATGGATCTTTCCCTTGCTTAGGCATCGATGCCCTGGTTCCCATGGCTCCTTAACGTTGAAACAAAGCTTCTTCCTCCTGAGCTCTTGTCGGGTGGCCTCATCCAACGGGGGTTTCTTAGGTGGGGGTCTGCTATCTTTCTCCCTTTGAGCGAGAGGTGGCTTGGAATGTGAGTAATTTTTGGCAGAAGAGGAAGAAGCTATCGCCATGTTGTGTGCCTTCTTAATTGCCTCCATGAGTGTGATGGGGTTGAATCCCTTCACCCAATCTTTCAAGGGTTCTATCAGCCCATCGATGAACAATACCACCAATCGTCTTTCTGAAATATTTGTCACCAAGACAGATAGTCTTTGAAATTCTGCTATGTAACTGTTGACTATGCCGGTTTGCTTCAACTAAGCCAACTCTTTGAAATTTAGTTCTGGATCTCTCCCATCAAAATGGTCTATCAACCTCTCCGTGAATTCGGCATAGGATGTTATTTGATCGTAGCCGAGAGTAACTATGCCATGATGCCACCATTTGTGGGCTATCCCTTCCAGATGCAGTGCAGCAAATTTGATGGCTTCATCCTCCGGCACAAGGTTGAGTTGGAAATATGTGTTTGTCATCTGCACCCATGCCCGAGTTGTGGTGGATCCAGACCCATCAAAAGATTACAGATTAACCTTGCCAATCTTTCGTCTTAGATCGTCATTATAATAGCCACGCTTGTTGCCACCAGAATATCTCATTCTCAAATCAACATAATCTTTGTAGGATATATCCCCTTCCATATTTGTGTTCCTCCAATCCTCCCGAAGTTGATCTTGCATTTCTTGGAAAGTTGGCTACTCTCTGTGCTGCTCTTTCACCCGTGGAGGGAAAGTTGGCATTGACGGTCGAGAGCGTACGATTTGGGAGTTTGCCCTTCCCGAAACAAAATTGTCACTTTGTTCTGCGGATATTTTGCCTTCAGCCAATTTGTGCAATTGTCTCCTCCATAAGTCGTTAAGTGTCATTAATCTAGACTTGGTTCCTGGTGAGCTCTCTCAGCAAAGCCATGACTTCGGCAGTAGGATCTTGTGGGTCTGCCATTCTACCAACTAAATGATACCTTCGTCTCTTCCTGGTATAAACTTGTATTCACTACCCACAAGCTAGCAGAATCATCAGCTCTGATACCACTGTAATGTTCCCAGCTGCAACCCAACAAGAAACCACACCTCCAGGGTACCCTTGTTGTCTCTTACAACATCTCAGTTTGGACCGTACAAAGAGATAATGGATGGTTGTACGATAACAGGGAGGTCGTACAGTGATAACAGGAAGGTTGTACGGTGATGACAAGAAGGTCGTACAATGATAACAGGAAGGTCGTACAAAGATAACAGGAAGGCCGTATGGAGATAACAAGGAGACCGTATGGTGGCTGAATATGCTCGCAAGGAGGTCGTATGGCGTACGGATGGATGGCATCCATCTTTCCTTGCGCCTAGTGATGTCGCCAATTACTATGTAAGAAATATGTGATGCATACAAAGAATAATCATGCAAGACACAAGCCGAATATATTTGCAAGGAAAACTATACTGATATTAATGATAGTACTTCGGATTTGCCAGACCCGAAACAGAAGAACAAGCAAAGTAAGGTGAGGGTTGAATCCCACCAAAACTGCAGACACCAAATAGGGAAGATCTTTCACTTCCGAAATGGCGAAGAACTCCAACTAGAATTCGCAATACCATAAAAATAAACCAAGAAACATGCGAAAAACTACCTACACACCGGTCTTAAATACCCATCGAACAAACTCCCGAGGGTTTACAAATAAAGCCGACACAGCACAAATCAACCCTATGCTACAAACTAAAAGATGGGCCCAAGATAACAATAATCAATCTGGCCCCAAATACAACATAACTATTTATTTATTTTAATTTAATGACGAGGTCATCACACAATCATTTTTTAGTAACTTTTTGTTGTTTAAGTTCAGTTAGTTTAGTAACTTTCTATTCTATCTTTACTTTCTCGATCATTTATGTTATGGAAAGATATTCTTATAATTGCTTATTAGGTAATACTTTCTCGATCGTTCATCTCCTTTGTTAGGTATTGAATATCAATCAACTATGATTTTAGTCTATTTGCTTTTTAAGGTGTAGTCTAGTGTCTTATTGTTTCAATAATTTTGGCCATTTTGTTGTAATTGTTCCCTTTCATGGTCAAGATAAGCAAAACAAAAAAAATATAATTTTATGTCCCATTAAAGGGAAAAGAAAAACTTTGGAGAGGATGAGAAATTCCAAATGGTCTCCTCCCAAAAGGGATTATTGGAAAATGAATGCTGACACAATAGATGGCATAATCGACGAGTACTTGCCATTTTTCTTTGGTGGCAAGTATTTGGCAATAGTTGACAATTTTCTTTGATGGCAAGTTTTTGATGAGTACATGCCAATTATTTGGCAAGCAAAAATAAAATCACCAAGTCTATGACGAAAAATTTACCAAGCACAAATCCATCCATTCTGTCCTTTTTTTAATTTTTCACCTTTTACATTGCATATATAAAATTATGAAAATAGTGTGCGCCATGAATCTCTACGTATTTTTAAAGGTCTTCATTTGGGGTTGTTGACATGAGCTCTACCTGTCAACCCTACTTGGGGCACTACCCCTAAGCCCTACTAGAGGTGTTACATCCAAACCCTATGAGGACACTACACCAAACCCCCATGAAGCTATACAATATGGAGCCAATGCAAATCAAAATAGGTGCTTCCACTTTCCAAAATGTTACACTCTAGTTCAAAAAGTGAGCACAATTTCAATTGTCAACTATCTATAGTATCAAGATTTTGTGTGATGATGTGATTCTGTACTCAATTTGTATTCAAATTAACCAAATTTAACAAAAAGCACTTTTGTTCTCATTTATGGACTCACTAGATCCATTTTGTCATTGAATTTTGCAACGAAAAATGTGTTTTGAAAGAAACTTAAGCAATTTCTAAGCTGCCAAGTTATTTCAAAGTCACAACTTTGAGTCTACTGAGTTTTTGCTGAGTCAAAGTCTGCCAACTATGGTTGACACAACAGCAAGAGGCAATTACAACAATGCAAAGCTAAGTTATCTAATTTGTAACAAAGAAGTGAATTTGTATATGCCACTGCAACGCACATAAGCTTGCATTCCAACATTGAAGCTGGCTTGTTACTGCTTATTGAAAAGGCTTTAAGTTAGTGCACCCTCGTGACATCCAGAAGAGTTAAACTTGAGGTGTCTGAGATGTGTATATAGGCTTCTAAAGCCTGTAGAGAACATTAAGGACAAGGATCCTCCTCACTTATCCACCAAAATTCATTGAAAGATTCATTTTCTGATGCCTTCTGAAATCCATTTAACAGTGTTTGATCAAGTTTCTTGTAATTGTATCAAAGCATAACGCAATATAGATATAAATGTCAACAATAAATAAGCATTTTGGATGCCCTAAACCACTCACTGGGCATTCTCTTCTCAAAGGAATATACTCATAAGGTTCCATTTGACATAAATATTACCAACTTTTCACTTATATTACAGGTTTGTCAATCTCAGACAGGAGGAATATAAAATTCATTGCACCAAGGATCATCTTTCAACGCCTTACCAGTCCAGTCCATAATTCCAATACTCCTCCCAAGTGGCCAAGTACTTGCTAATTTTACTATATCAGAAAACATGCATAGTCCACCCTTTTCCAACTTATTCCCAAATTTTTATGAGGGCTGCTTAATATTAGCCTTTAACTTGTTTTTTATTTTTTGAGTTCAAGCTGCAGATTATGGTTCATACACAAAAATATGAACACAATAACATGCATTAAATGAGCCGCACTCTAATAAGACATCACTTGCCTATCTATATCTAATACAAGTTTATATTCTCAGTGTGATGTCATTGACTTTTTTTTCATTAACTTCGATGTTAAGCAAGTAGATTTGTCATGGATTGAGAAATAGTTATCTGGTAACATTTTTAATTACTAGTTTTAATCCCAAGTTTCTGGCAAGAAATTTGCCAGGTTATACTCTTACTCTATAGCTTGACTTAGTCTTTTAGAAGTACAAGTTATGTGACTTTGGTCATCAATAATCTTGCTATTTTTTATTTCAAAAACATGGAGGACTGAGTTGCTCTTCATAGTTAATTGGAATAATGGGCATTAGATGTAATTTACTACTGGCATAGGCAGCTTTACCCCTACCCCTATATACAATTGTACTTTACCATTGAACCAAAAGGCGATATCTACATAGGATATTGGTTAGAGAGACACATTAGTATGTTTGCATGTATACAGAACTAAATTATATAGACATTTTGTACTTTGGCAATCATTGTAACTGTTTATTTTCTTGCTTGAGGAACAAAGCTATGTGTGCACTCTTCATAGGATTTTTAAGGAATATATTATCACCAATTGGCTAATTTTTCACAAAAAAAAGGAAAAGTATATTCACCAATTACCAAATTTTCAATAGCAATTTTTCAACTTTCTCTAGAGAAGTTAGAAAAATTTATTAGGATTTCCAGTAATGTATGCGTACTAATAAATGTCCTATGATTTTCCTATGACGTGGCCTGTACTACATGTTCTTTTAACAACAATGAGTCACAATCCGCTGCATATATTGTCTCTGTGACATGCATCTCCGAGGACTTGAGACACGGGTCAAAGACAAAGATTGGTGTTAAGAAATCTCCTGATACAAGGAAACCTTATTCTAATGTGTAACCCACACAGTCTCCTTAGTTGAATTGCAGATTCCTATCTAAAAATGATAAAAAAATACTAAAATCAGGTGAGAATACCGCTATCACTTGTGCATTATCCCAATTGGCTAAACTCCCTTATTTAATCTCATTATGTACTATTGAAAACAAAACTGTATAGTATATGGATTTGTACTTGGGTTAAATTTTATGTTAATCTCAGGTGTATATCAAATTTCAATTTCAAATTCACAAACTGATTTATTAGAAATGCTGCTATCCTCGGAAGGCCCAAAAAAATTTATAAAACAAAGCATCAGCTTAACATCAAACTTCATTTCTTGAAACTGCAGTGAGCTTTATATGCCATTTACTAGACGCGATTCTTTCTCACCTGTTTCTCGTACGATAAGCCGCAATTAGTCGTTTACTCAAGTTCTATATGTCTACTAATGAAATAAAGAAAACTACTAGCAATGTGAATTTGTAAAGACTTTTGGGTAAGTCTGTGTTGTCGTTTTAACATTTTACTAGTCTGATCAAAGATTTGGATGACAAGGGCATGAGAAAAATGGCGATTAAATACTACTGCAAAGTTTTATTTAAAAATCTTTACAAATTTACTACCGTGGACCGTGAAATCTAATGTACTTCGTAGCAATTTAAAGTACCTGAATATCCTCCAAAGTTTTGTCCTGGTGCTGCGGAGGATTGTCTTCAGAGAGAAGGTAGCAGATGGGGTGTTGAGCAGCTGCATTGTACTTCATGTGCAGAGTAATGGGCCTTCGTGTCTTTGTTCCTCCTCCTACATGATTGAACTGAAACCCCATGAGAGCTTCTATGAGAGCACTCTTCCCATCTGTCTGGTGTCCCACGACCACAATTGCAGGGGCCTCCAACCCCTTCTCCAGCTCCTGTGCAAGCCCGTGTAGTTCATTGTATGCCTCGTACAACTGCTCCTTCTTCACACCACTCAAAAAACCATGACCATTGGTGGTGGTGTCTTTGTTTGAGGAGGAAGGTGGAGAAGTGGGTGTGCCTCCAACCCCACCCTGGGATGATATCCATTTCTCTGCAGCTCCTACTCTTGCCCCTTGCAATCGTGAGGAAGAAGACGAATACAACCCATTCATTGCGGTTGAGGGGTTTGGAGGACGACTGTGTGCAGGAAGATTATCGGTGAAGGCTGATTTCAGCCACCGACATTTTGTAATTTTACAAAAATATCAGACTCGTCGTCTCTTCTTTTGAAACCAAGTGTCTTCACCACTGGGAACTTTGGGTGTGGAAATTGGAACCGCCCGTTTGGGATGGGTTTAAAGGAAACGTTTTTTGTGCTTTTTTTTCAATATATATATATATATAATAGAATAAAGAAAGAGCACTAGGTAGAAGCTGTGCCAACGAGATAAATCAAGACTGCAAGTACAACATTAATTGAATTCAATGTTACCGTTGATGTTATTGTTGTTTTTCTTTGTTGTCATCGACAAAATATTTAGCAGTTTTTTTTTAGAAAGTTTTTTTAAGAATGATATCATATTAACATTGACATTGATGTGCAATAATCAAAATAATAAAGGAAATTAAATAAAATTTGTATTCTTTTTAATTTTTACATTTTAATTAAGTAGGTTATGTTTATATTAACAAGAGGATGCAGATGTGTCGTGTTCTTATGCTGATGTAGTTGATTGTTCGTGTTGTTAATGTATACGCAATTGGTTGGTATAGTGTTCATTCATTGTTTTTTGTGGTAGTTGTTTAATTATCCAAATCTTAATATAATATTAAAATATTTTGTACATGCAAAATACAAAGTTTGGTGATGATCATCAACATCACATAGACAAATTCTTATCTAAGTCTAAGCATTTGAAGTAATGATGGCAAACATAAACATGAGTAAAGAATATAGTATTATGTAAGTGTTATGGCAATAGCAAATGAAACAGAGTTGGACAAGTAGTCACTCTAGTGAATTGTATAGTTGGCCTAGTAAAAGATTGTGAATACAAGTGCTTAATTCATATCAACATTATTGAGACAAGAAGTAGTAGCAACCCAACTTGTAGAAATTCATCATTGTTTTTGTATGTGTCCCACTTACTTCATGCCAAAAAAAAATTGTTTAGGTAGTTGTCATTATGCATTATTGGATTGTGTAAGTGATTAGTTAGGTGATGACCATGAACACACAAGTTACATAATGTCTCACATAAACAAATCATTATCTAAGTCTAAGCATTTGTAGTAATGACGAAAAACATAAGCATGAGTAAGGAATATAGTAATATGTCAAATTGTGATATTGCTAACTGTGTAGTTTTTGAGTCAAACTCATTGACCCATGTTTCATGAGCAGTGGTTCACAAGAACCCATCTCTCATGAGAATGAATGGAACACTTAGAACTCATTACATCTAGGTGATGCTCATAGAGGTGAAGCATTGTGACTTCTCGAGAGGTCGTCCATCACAGTACTACTCCATCTCAAGCACACTTAACTACAAAGTTTCATCCATGGTTAAGTTCACTTTGCTTGCAACCTCATTTGCAAAACCTTCACAAAATGTTGTTCCTTGTGAACAATTAATTAGAAATCCCCTTAAGCTCATCAATAAGTTATAAATGTTCCATTCATTCTCATGAGAGATGGGTTCTTGTGAATCACTACTCATGAAACATGGTCAATGAGTTTGACTCAAAAACTACATATTTGAATCCTGATAGAAATATCACAGTTTGACTTGTTGTGAAAATAATCTCATACTTATCAATTTATCAGCTTAAGGGGATTCTTAATGAATGGTTCATAAGGCACAATACTTGTTGAAGGTTTTGCAAATGGGGTTGCAAGCAAAGTGAGCTTAACCATGTTGGAAACTTGGTAGCTAAGCACACTTGAGTTGGAGCAGTACTAGGATGGATGACCTCCTAGGAAGTCTCAATGATTCACCTCTACAAGAATCACCTAGATGTAATGAGTGTTAAGTGTTCCATTCATTCTCATAAGTTATGAGTTCTTATGAACCAATACTCATGAAAAATGGATCAATGAGTTTAACTCAAAAACTACACAATTGAATCCTAATAGAAATATTACAAATTGACTTGTTGTGGAAGATATCTCATACTTATCAATTGATGAGCTTAAGGGGATTTCTAATGAATGGTTCATAAGGCACAACACTAGTTGAAGGTTTTGCAAATGGGGTTGCAGGCAAATTGGGCTTAACCATGGAGGAAATTATGTAGTTAAGTGCACTTTAGCTAGATTAATATTGGGTTGGGTGGCCTCCTAGGAAATCCTTGTGCTTCACCTCTGTGAACATCAACTAGATGTAATGAGTACTAAGTGTTCCATTCATTCTCATGAGAGATGGGTTCTTGTAAACCACTACTCATGAAATATGGGTCAATGAGTTTGACTCAAAACTTGAATCCTAATAGAAATATCAAAATTTGACTTGTTGTGGAAAATATCTCCTACTTATTAATATGTCAAATGCTATAGCAATAGAAAATGAAACAAAGTTGGGTAAGTAGTCACTCTCATGAATTGTATAGTTGGCCTGATAAAAGATTGTGAACACGAGTGCTTAATTCATATCAACATTATTGAGACAAGAAGTAGCGGCAACCCAAGTTGTAGAGATCCATCATTGTTTTGTATGTGTCCCACTTTCTTCCTACATTTTTGTTTTGTTTAGGTAGTTGTCATTAAGCATTATTGGATTATGTAACCGATTTCAAAAAGTAGAAATATATAAGTGGTAATCTAGATCAATTGAGAATACCATATATACCATTTTCCTTATTATTTGACTATTGTTGAGTAGAATTGACATTGATAATAGCATTGTGTTGATTTAATATGAAGTGTCCCCTTACTAAGAAGTTGTGCAACATAAAAATGATTGTTGACTTGTCTTCAATGTAGTCTTCATATGTAACATTTTGTAGACTACGCAGCGATACCTAAATCATAATTTATCAACTAAAAAATTTAATGTTTGTTTGTTGTCAACTACTACAATGGTTTTGAGATGCAAGGAGTATATGTAGTTGACTTCTTCATTACATATAGTACGGTGTGTATTTTTTCCCTCAAGTGTGTCATAGTTCTCAAACTTGTAGTTGCATTTTGGACAAAATACATGAAATGGATTGGACAATGCAATGGCCACTTTTAGAGTTCCATCAACCTACAACATATATTAGTATATTATTGCTCTCTTGAAGGTATTTTTGCTTTAATTATAAATTGTTAAGTTTGATGATTTAAGATCATTATCTCAATTGTTGATTGCAATAATCAATCAACTTTTGCCAATGTTCTTTTGTTTGTCAATGTGTAGATGAATGTAGACTAACATGTGTAAGGTCTATTATTTACATATGTGTGTTTTACAATATTTTTTAATAGAATTGTTGGAAATTCATCCTTGTGTGCTTCGTCCTCCATTCTTGTGAAATGGTGTGTCATACTCAGATGCAGTATCAATTGTTTGCTATTAGCAAGCGAGAATTTTCTTTGTTAAGATAAATGAATGCAAATAAAAGGGAAGTTGAAATGAAGTAAATGAAGAGAAAGGGTTGGAGATATATTTCTACATGTTCTCTATCCATGTCAAAATCTCCATCTTTTATATCTATTGAATAATGTAAAGATAATTTTGTGGTTGTTGTCAGTAATGCAACAATTATTCCAATATCATATGTAAACTTTTGTGCTTGCAAGTAGTTGACTAATGGTTGTGCTCGATCTGAAATTATATTCTTCACAAAGACTGATGTGTATTTTCAATAGTACTTGTTTCTAGTAGAATAAGAATACAATCACAATCTCCATGATCATAATCCATTTTGGAGTAATTTGGAAACCTGATATGGAAATGGTTGATCCTTGCACTATTTAGTGTTCGAATTTTTGGATGATTTGACCAATGACTTTTAAGGTAATTATCATTTCACCTCTTATGTTTTTTAGATTAGCATGTAGCATTTCACATGTTTTGTTGGTTTTATTTAGCATAATTGTATAAACTGCCATTATATTACCTTCAAAAATATTTCCAATTTTTTGAGCATATAGATCTATAATATATATGAAATTTGTTGAAAATTGCTAGGTGCTAAGAGGTGGGGGTGTGAATCAACACAAATTAAAAATTGAACAATTCTACTTCAATACGCAGTAATTATTTATCAATACAGTTAACCATCAGCAAAAGATATAGCAGTGGTAACATAAATTCATGAACACCAAACTTATGTGACCCAAGATGGGAAAAACCATAATGAGAAATATACTCACTATATGCAAATATTTGATTATAAAGTTTTAGGCCAAAAGCCAAGGAACACATCATCCCTACCCTTTTAGGCATATTGCTAAGGATTTTAATAGCCCTCAATGAAATAATGAACATAAATATTCACGACTTTGCAGAAGAAATTCACTTCTTTCTAGCACACACTGCAAAATAGTGAAAATAGGATCTCTTGATTTGTTGTGTGACCTTTTTGCCTAATTTACTAATTCAATCATTTATTCTAGACCTTATTCACACAACTTCACCTTCACAATTAATTCATGCAAGCTTCACAATCACTCCATACACTCTCGTACTCATCTTATCCTTTTCCACCAAAATATATTGAGATTTGTAAATCGGAAACATCAATAAGGCTGAATATTAATATATAAGCACTAATAGTATAAAGTTAACCACCTTGAGTAAAAATATTCAATGTAGTCCACTCCAGGAGATAAAGGGAGCCCAAACACATCATAAAAGTTATTATTCAACTAATATAATCCATCCATATGCATGCACTTGACCTTCTCCAAACTCAAACCCAGAGGTAATGTGTAAAAAGACATTAAAAATAGACCTTATATGTCAGTTCAAAAAATACTCTCTAGAGCATATAGCACAATCCAAAGCACAACACACCATGGAAAAATCATCTTATGACTCTTAGTTCTTCCCTTAACCTATATTCATTCAATAATACTTAAACCAAGTCACTGTAAATAGCCAAGTCAACTGAAAGCCAACATCTAGATAGTAAAATAGCACATGTGACAACAAATCTTCACCTATGGAACAAACCATCAAAATATATCTAAGCTAAAACACTACACAAGCCACTTGACCATGTCTACAAAACTACAAACCCTAAAGTCCCACTGCAAAGAAATACAAGCTATTATCTAAGCATGTCATGTCCTTCTCGATAGTCATCCTTATTGTCAACAAAATATAATATTATATCCTTGTCAAAGAATTGGTTGGGGATGTGATCACATGATAGTGCAATATTTATAGTAACTAGCCATTAAACTGAGGGATCTAAGTAGTCATCATCTCATGCAGAGTAATGCAAATCATTATCTCATAAACTCTTCAAATACCCTTTCCTACATGTTTTTTTCATGTCATACTTTTATCTTCCAGATAAGTTATAAAATTCATTAATATTCGTCATCAATCAATGCCATATAGCCTCAACAAACTCAACATCTAGTCTTCAAATCTTCTTCATCAATCAATGTCACAATCTCAACAACCTCAGTCATCTTGTCTTCAAATCTTCTTCATCAATCAATGTCACAGTGTTAGCAACCTTCCTCTTAGTCTCAATAGCCTCCCATCCTCTCAATAACATTCCATCCTTATCAAGATAACATCAATGCCACACTAGAGGTTGACATTAAGGACAATATAAATGATATTTCCAACAATCTCCCCCTTTGTCATTGATAGCAACAACAACGACCATTAAGACAAAATAACCTTTTGAATTTCCTTCTCCCACTTTGACAACAAGGACAAAGGGTGCAAAACTTTCTCTCTTTTGATTATTCTAGTAAATGCCACAATTTTTCACCTTATCAAGGACTCCCACTTTTTATAATCTATTGTGAACCCTTCCACCTACATTACTCCCTTTGAGAATAGTCATAACATTAATGCAGGAGACAAAGGATAGGAAATTATTCTCCCCCTAAAAATGTACATACCGCTCATGCATCTAGTTTGAAAAAGGAGGGGTGGCAACCCCCACTATCTATCTAAGATACTCAAAAGTATCCTTGGCCACAACTTTAGTGAAAATATCTGTAATTTATTCCTTGGTAGACAGACATTCCAACTTCACTTCCTTCTCGGCAACTTTCTCCCTCAAGAAATGATATCAGATGGACATGTGTTTTATATTTGAATACATCATCAAATTCTTGAAGATAATAATGGTACTTGTTTTATCACATATTATTCGAATTACTTCATCAAAGACTATTTCCACTTCCTTAAGTGTCTACTCCATCCAAATTATCTAAATACAACAAGATGTTGTTGCAATATACTATACCTCTACAATTGATAGTAAAACTAGATCTTGTTTCTTTCTCATCCAAGAGATTGACTTGTCTCCTGGAAAGAATGTTCCACCATTAGTACTTCTTTTATCATCTAAACATCCTAGCTAGTTAGCATCAATGAAGGATTTTAGCATGAAATCGACATCTCTTCTATACCATGGACCAAAATCCAAAGTACTTGTCAAGCATATGAATATTCTTTTTACTGTCACCTCATGAGATAGTCTTGAATGTGCTTGATATCTGGATGCTAAGAAGATGGCATTCATACTATCTAGTCTTGAAATAATTAAATACAACAGTCCACCAATCATAGATCTTTACAACTTCTTATCAACATCCAAAGATGCATCACCCTTCCCTAACTAGCATCCAATAACCACAAGGGTTTCCACTAGCTTGGAATCCTCCATTCCAAATTTCTTTAGTAATTATTTGATGTACTTAGTCTAAGAAAAAAAAATCGTCTTTCTTCTACATAACTTAAAGACCAATAAAAAATCCATTTTTCCAGTCATAGTCATTTCAAATTCTTTATGCATTTCTACAACACACTTCTTACAATCATTGTCATTGTCTCTAAATATGATGTCATCAACATATAATATTACTACCAACATCTTGTTCTTTTAAATTTTAATATAATGATTACTATTTGTTGCACCTTTATTGAATTCTTGTTGCAACATATATCTATCTATTCCAACGTACTGAGTCCTGGGGGCTTGTTTGAGTCCATATAGCTCTTTTCTGAATATGAAAAACTTGTCTAGATCTTCCGAGAGTTTAAAATTGTCTAGTTGTTATATGTATACTTCTTATTCAAGTTCTCCATTAAAAAATGTAGAACTAACATCCATGTGATAAACCTTGAAATTCTTGTGTGCAACAAGAGTTATAAATATTCTAATAAATTATATTCTAGCTACTAGAGAAAACCATTCTTCAAAATATATTCCTTCAACTTGAGTATAATATTTACATACCAATCTTGCTTTTCTTTTGGTAACTTGTCCATCTTCAATCAACTTGTTCTGGAATATCCACTTTGTTTCAATTACTTTTTATCCACCAAACTAGGTACTAGTTCTCATGTTTGATTATTTTCCATTTGATCCAACTCTTCTTCCACAAATTTTATCCAACATTCATCTTTGTTATCTTTAGCAATAATTTTTTGGTTTTTTTTAAGAAAGAAAAAAATAATTTGATTGCTTACGTTTCCTAGCAAGTCTTCTTCTTGTCTGAACACATTTATCCTTGTCTCAAATGTTTTGATCCACTACATGATCTCTCCGAATATACCTAGAAGGTGTCCTTGGAGTTTGTTTTGATTATTTCTCTTAATCCTTTGATTCTTTATCATATTTTTCTAGAGATTTCATTTCTTCTAAATGAACTTAACATGAACCTATTCTAATTCAATATCTGGTTCAAGAGTAGTTTGATCTCATACTTCATTGACCTTGACATTTTCACTTTCTACCACTTCCTTCAATCTAAAATTTTAGCATTTTTAAGCCTTACTTGTAGTAAAGTATCACAAGAAGATACCTTTATCTGATCTTGCATCAATTTTTCCAAGATTTCTTTCATTTCTTTTGATGTAACATTTTCTTTCATAAAATTTGAAATATTTGACTGTAGGTGCTTTTCCAAACCATAGCTCATAGGGAGTATTTATATGATTTACTCTAATCTGCACTTTCTTGAGAGGATAAACAACATTATGTATTGTATCTCTCTAATAGACATTTCATAGATCGATGTCCTTCAACATTGTCCTAGCCATCTCAAAAATAATGTTTTGTCTTTTCCCTACTCCATTTTGTTGTGGAGTCCTAGGAGAAAATAATTGTCTTCTAATTTCATACCACTCACAAAAACTATTAAATTCATGTGATGTAAATTATCCTCCTTTATCAAACCTCAGACATTTAATCGTACTGTCCATTTAATTTTCAACCAAACTTTAAAAAAATTTAAATCTACTTAGAGCTTCTAATTTTTCTCTCAAAAATGTTACTCATGTCATTCTAGTATAGTCATAAAAAAGGAAAACGAATACCTTTCACCATTGAGCCCTCTTGTCCAAGTTGTAGGTTCACATAGGTCAGTGTCTATCATCTCCAAAGGTCTTGAAATAGAATATTCCTTGTTCTTGAATATGTTTCTGGTTTTTTTCTCCATCAAACATTCTCTACAAATTGTATTAGTAGGTCTGGTAACCCTTGGCACGTCTCTCACAACATTAGAGAAATTGATCTTCATCATATTGTTGAAGATGATGTGTCCCATTCTTTTATGACATACCCAACATTCATTTTTCAATGCCAAAGAGCAGTTACCTCTATACTTCTTCAAATAGTAAACATTGTCATTCCTTATTCATTTTGTGACAATTTTTCTATATCCTTTACTAATTTCACATTTTTCTACAAAAAAACTAACTTGAAAACCTTTGTTGCACAATTGACTAAAACTTAAAAGAATTTTCCTTAACCCTTTTACATAATACACATAAGTAGTTTTATGCTTATCATCAATTGAAATAGTTCCCTTACCACATATAAGAGTCGAACCTTTTTCAGCAAATCAAATTGATCATCCATCAAATTCTCAAGATGCATGAACATCTTTTTGTCACTAGTCATATGATTTGAGTAATTGAAATCAATGATCCAAGATCTGGATTCTTTTACAACATGCATATCAATATTTTGTCCTTCGTATTTGATATTGCTCTCATCCTTGATAGCCAAAAATAATACTTCATCATTTGTTTCATTTCCTCCTTCATCCTTTGATGAATGAGTTTCAATTACATAGAATTTTTTCTTTCCCTTATTTATATTATCTGACTTATCATTTTTGTCACAGAATTTGTAGATCTCTTTCCTATCACCATCAACAAATATTTTCATGTCTTCTTTAAAAGGACATTTAACATCATAGTGTCCTACACTTCCACAATTAAAACATTTGAAGGGAAACTTACCTTTATATTACTTTGATCTTTTCTTTAGTTTTCTAACAAATTTTGCTTAGTACTTCATCGTTTGTTTCATTTCCCCCTTCATCCTTTAATGAATGAGTTTAAATTACACGAAAGTCTTTCTTTCCCTTATTTATATTATCTCACTTATCATTTTTGTCACATATTTTGTAGATCTATTTCCTATCATCATCATAAAAAAAAATTCATATCTTCTTTAAAAGGACATTTAGCATCATAGTGTCTTACGCTTTCATAATTAAAAGTTTTGAAGGGAAACTTACCTTTATATTATTATGATCCTTTCTTTAGTTTTCTTTAAAAAAATTCTTCTTCATACAAATTAGATTCATCTTCAAATCCATGAGTTACTTTGAAAGCATCATAGTGCTTCTCATGTTGGCTCTCCTCTTGTTCTAATAGCTCAAAAGTATTAATACCACCATATAGCTCCTCCAAAGTGCATTGTTCCATATCTTGAATTTTTTGTATAGTGATTAGTAAGGTTTTGTAGTTTTTGGTCATTGTCCTCATTACTTTCAATACCACCTCATTATCTTCGAGGATTTTATCGAAGCCTCTAAGGGCCTGTTTGGTTGCGGGAATTAGCCTGGAATTGGCATTTGCAATTTCCGATTTCGTTGAACCCTCAATTTGAGAGTGCAATATGAAAATATAATAGGAAGATGTAAATACTCATTTTGGCCCAAAATGAGCATTTACATCTTCCACTTGAAAAGGTGGAATTGGAATTTGAAATTGGAATTGGAATTGGGGGTAAATCAAATTTTTAAAATTTTCATGTCTACCACTTAATTTTTTAAATTTTTATTTGTGTACGGAGGAATTTAATTTTTTATTTATTTATTTGGGTGGTTTGTAACTTTGTTATTTATTTGATTTTTTTCAAAAAAAAAAATCAAATTTTTTGTTGAATTTTTTTTCAATTTTTTTTTTTCAATTTTTTTTTTAATTTGATTTTTTTTTTAGTGATTGTAACTTGGTTGCCTGGCTCCAACTTTGGCTACCTAAAACGGTCTGCGATTCCATTTTCTGATTTTCATTCACATAGGTTGCAATGACACAAAGCACATTCAGGTTAAGTTTGTTGACGTACATGAATAAAGCAAAAATTCATTTAAACTTCACTTTTCTACCAATGACCTTACCTTGCTATTTGATGTGAATTAAATTCCTTTAAACTTCGCTTCGATTTTCTATATAAAATTAAATTAAAAAAATTTAATAAAAATGAATTATTAAATTCAAAAATATTAAAACAATGCAAAAAAAATTTAAAAAAAAAAACATACTCAAATTCCAATTCTAGTTTCAAAATGTGGAACCAAACAGAGGAAATCCATCTTCTCGCTCATATTCTAGGTCAGCCAAACAGTCCAAACTATATTCTGAAAATGGAAAATCAGAATATCAAATCCATGATTTGACCATTTCCAACATTTGATCAAATCTGACATTTCCTAATTTTCGCAACCAAACTGGGCCTAATAGAATTGACAATTTCATTTAATTAGTGTATGTTGGCAATTTGGCTAAGTAGGATATCAGAATGTTGTCATTATGGCAATATATACTTACCATGAAGATCGCATAATAGAAGAAAGCAGTCTTGTAAGAGCACACTAGAAAATTATCTAAGTATAGCAGTGTTTACCAGTCTAATTGGAGACAGTTTTGATTAGTGATGTTCACTGAAGCAGGTTTAGTGCATGCACACTTGAACATGGATAATTCTATGCATATCAAAGCCACATATGAGAGCGCAAGTCTATATGACATGTACGGAAGAAGATATTAAAGAATTACAAAGACAATGTTAAGCAGACCTTAATAGAGCAGAAGATAGAATGTGATCATATTAAGTTAAGGGATTATTTTGTTTACCAAAATAATGACTTAACCATGTAGGGGTGACATCCTAGATGTTAACCCTAAGGCAACATGTAAATTTTCTAAGTATAGTAGTGTTTACCAGTCTAATCGGAGACAGTTTTGATTAGTGATGTTCACTGAAGTAGGTTTAGTGCATGCACACTTGAACATGGATAATTCTATGCATATCAAAGCCACATATGAGAGCGCAAGTATATGACATGTACGGAAGAAGATATTAAAGAATTACAGAGACAATGTTAAGCAGACCTTAATAGAGAAGAAGACAGAATATGATCATATTAAGTTAAGGGATTATTTTGTTTACCAAAATAATGACTTAACCATGTAGGGGTGACATCCTAGATGTTAACCCTAAGGCAACATGAATTGGTTTTATATTTTGAGAATATTTTATGTATTGTAAGCCGACTGGAAGTTATTAATTGTAATAACTTGTATATATATAAGAATTATGTAATGTGAAATGTATACATGATACATATAGCAATTGTAATAAGAAAAGTATGATGCAAAGTTGTATATTGTAAGAAGGAAAGCAAGTAAACTTTGTATATGAAAGCAAAGAGCCTACAAAGCTAAATCAGAATAGGAAAGCTATTCGGCAACAGTAAAAGGTTATGTACCTTACCTTTGTATTTGAAGATATCATTGTATATTACATGTTTGGGTAGTGAGCTCATCTTAGAAGCATTCTATTTTGTAATAGAAACTCCTAACAGGGTTGAGGCTTCTAACAAGGCCTAGAGTCCTTTAACCAGGACATAGATACTATATGTATGTAATAGACTCCTAATAGGGTCAACATCTTTAACCAAATACTTTTGATTAGTGGATCAATTGTGGGTATCATCCCCACCAGGGTTTCCTCGAGAACAAACATGGTGTTATGAGTTCATTTACTTTATTGCTATACTTGTTATTTAGTTTCTTATGCAAGCTTCAAGTTAATTTTTTATATCCATAATTGGGCAAAAGTAAAAGTTTGTGAAATATTGATTCACCCCCCTCTTATTATTTCCTATTTCTAACAATTGGTATCAGAGCTTAGTTACTCAAAATAAAGTTATTCGGAGAAAACCTAATAGCTTGAGTAAGATTGCTATGGATATAGATCAATTGCAGAAGAATCTTGCAGAAGCTCTTGAACATATTGATATTCTTATTGAAGAAAGAGACACTCTAAAAGAGAAATATGATGATGTGAAAAACTACATTGAGAAACTAAAAGAAAAGATGGAAGATCTAGAATCAAAGAAAGAACCTACAATTCAAGTCAAGGACTGTGATGAAATTTCAAAATTGAAGAAAGAAAATGAGATCCTTAAACATGAGTTAAAAATTGTAGATATGAAGTTAAGCTTAAAAGATGAAAATAGTAAAGATGAATCAAATCTGAAATCTGAGAATGAAGATCTGAAGTCTAAACTTAGTAAAGTGACATCTGAACTTGAGAAAACAAATTTGTAGTATGTTGAACTTGAGAAGTACAATACAATTGTGAAAAGAGAATTGACTCAGTCTAAACAACATCTTGTGAAACTGCAAAGATTGATGAACAAATGTCTTATCAGAAACCATCATATGATAAAAATGGTCTTGGATATCTTGAAGAAAAGTTCCCGAAGAAGATTGAGGAATGCAAAGAACCAGATCTGGAACATTCCAAGAACAAAGATTAAAAGAAGTCTAATGAAGCTAACAAATCTGAAGATATACTTAATCCACCTAAAGAAGATGAACCACCTAAAGATATGCGAAGAGAATTCAAAGGTAGATGTTTTTCATGCAATTCTTTTGGGCACATGAAGAGAGATTGTATAGATAAGCAATTTAAACCTATCTCTGGATATTATTATAATTGTCATGGTTTTGGACATAGAGCTATTGATTGTAAGAAACCTAGATCTAATGATAACAATGGTAGCAAAATGTTTAGAGATACTAACCCTGTAGATAAGAGACCTATTGGAGACATGAATAAAATGAATGGAGTTGTGTGTTATAGATGCAACAACATTGGATATATTGCCAAAAATTGCAGATCACAAATCAATCAAACAGGACCAAGATATGGAAACAATGGAGTATTTTGTTAGATATGCAACAATTGTGGTCACACAACAAGATTTTGCAAAATGAACAACATGAGAAACCCTAATCCAAGAAACTATACAAGGAGAAATGTGAGTACAAACAACAATCAGAGAGGATGTTGTAGTAACTTGGATGAAGTTGAATTTGTTAAAGCCACATATCAAGAGAGCACATTTAGTATACTAGGAAATCAGATAGGTGAAGTACCCGAGAGCAAGTGTGAGTCATTTCCTAATTCATCTCAAAGCACTTAAACATTTATTTCATGAATTATGTGTTAGAGTAAAGTATTAGAATAGTGTAGAAGTTAGAATAAATTGAATTGAGTCTTGCAAAGTTAATATGAGCTAGTATATGATATTATGAAGCTATGGTTAAGAGCACATGAACTTAAGAGTACGTATGTGAGTACACGAAAAGAATGAAGTTTTGCAAGTAACCAGGAATAACTTTTCAGCATGAAGCGGTAAAGAAATTTAATGCAATGTCAGAATCTTGAAAGATTTGAAGGATAAAAGCATATGATCAGTATTAGTTGATCATTCAAGCGATTACAAGTGATAAAGAGAGCTAGTCATTGGAGATTAAGAGCAGTTTGTAGGATTTGGAGATGAATTTTTGGCCAGATCTACACAAAGCCCTAAATCATGATTCTGAGGTATTTTTCTAAGTAATCACTATCAAAGAAGTTGTGTTTTTATAGAATCATGGATGCATCACTTGTTCACCACATTAAAGATTCAGTCAAACCTAGAATGAAGAAGGAACCTATAGACCCTTTGGAAGAAGACCCTAGTTTAGCCTTGTCATCTGTTCCAGATAGAGTTTTGCATTTAGAAGATATAAGGGGTTATCTAACATGTAAGTTTGAGACCATAGGAGATGGTAACCTGATCATGGAGTATGAAAATATCTATAAACAAGATATGCCATACAAAGAAGGGTTTGTACATTTGAATGAGATTTATGTTATAAAGTGTACACTTCACTATGAATTTCAAAATGATGAATGGACCAAGATAATTTTGAGCAGAATTCACAATGGAAAGTTTTGGCTAGATGACAGAGTCATAGACATCATCACAGACCTTATTCATGAGGTAACTGGTTTATCTAAATCTAGAATGATTCCTTTAAATGAGAAAAATGTTAAGAAAATAGTGTTAGACAACACCAAGTCTTCATACAACAGAAGAGGAATTGTTATTAGTAAGATTGAACAGGATGATGTTAGATATGTGTGCAAAATTTGACTTCAAAGTTTTGTGCAAGTTCTAGAGAAGATGATATGGCAACTGGCATGGTACATGCAACTTATCTTATGTATGTAGAAAAAGTACAGATAGATATATGTGAAATTTTGAGGATTCAGTTGATAGAGAACCATGAGAAGATCAGAAAAACCAAGAACTCACAATTTAAATTTTCATCTTTGATCACATACATGTTTTTTCATTTGCTGAGAAGATTCCCATACACTATAGGAGTTGATTGGAATGACAACAAAAAATCTATGGATATAATCAACAAAGTGTACTTGAGACACCCTATAGACAAAGTAAATGAAAGTGCTACTTTGGTAATTAAGACCTTTCAGAATGAAATGAGGAAAATATCAAGAATTCCACCATCTATTGTGGAGAAATACAAGGATGAGATATGTTTTTGGTTGATACTGACTTTACCTACATTGAAGCAGTTGAGCCAAGAGTGGAATTTATAGATCCACTTGAGTATGAAGTTTCAGAAGCTGAGATTGAAGGTTATGTGAGCAGATTGCTTAAGAGCAATTTAGATGATAAGAGCCCTAGATTTGGGACACATGAGAAGAACTTTAACTCCGCACAATCATTACAGGCTCAGAAAATGGTAAAGAAAAGAGTTGACAGTACCATAATTATAAAGAAAATATTGAAAGATACTGGTATGACAAAATGTGAATTTGTCATAGCGAAGCAAACAACAATAACAATCAAGGATATTAGATAGAAAGAGATACTATTAGTTCCACCCTTGACATATCTTGCAGCCCCTACTGAAGAAATTCAAGAAATAGATGAAGAAGTTGAAGAAGTGGAAGTACATGAAGTAAGGAAATCTACTAGATCCTCCTCCACCACACCAACCAAAAGAGTTAAAGAAATGGCAAGCAGACCAGGTAAAAGATAGAAAACTATCTTTACCCCAGTTCAAAGGAAAACATCAACAGCGAATGCAGATGAAGAGATAGGAAGAAACAAGAAGAAATGGAAGCCGAAGATAGATAAAGTGAACCCTTTAATCATTAATGAAGGTGATTTCACTAAGTTAAACAAGTATTATGAGTTGTATGACAATTTTGAGAAATTGAACTTAGAAAATGTAATTGTCAGACATATGATTCTTGCAGATAAGAAATTTGATGATATAAAAGGCAAGATCCCTAACAATCTTTATGAGAAATTAGTAAATAGAAAGAAAAGAGCAACAGAAGAAGATAATGGAATAAGAGAGAGATATGTAAGGAAACTATGTGTAATAAAAGATGAGGAACATTTCAAGGAAATCATGAAAAATCTAAGTACCCACTTGAGGAAGAAAAGGAGAACTATACTGATAATGGGAGGCAATTATGAGGAGATCAACAGAGAAATAGAGCAAGCAGTTGTGAAGGTAATGAACTCTAGACCAAGTGAGAAAATCAGTGAATCTAATCAAATGATTGAAGCAGAATATCAAACTAATCCATCACCAGCACCGCCACCCTCCATCAACATTGAAGATGAATCTATGAATGTTGAAGGAACTAATATCACCTTAGACAATGAGGAAAATCCCTTCAATGACCATGAAGCCAATGTTGGCAATTTGATGGATGAGCAAAAAGACACAATAGAGAATAAGGAAGAAGAAATTGAAACAAGGAAGGAAGAAGAAAAAGAGGAAACATAGATTGATACAAAAGAAGAGAATGCAGTTCCATAGGAACAATCAGTAATCATTCCTAAACCTAAGGACACAACAGAAACAACACAAAAACCACAAATTGAATCAATGTTTGCAAGCCTAGGTAAGGAAGTAGATAATGATGATCAAATAGATTTGATCTCATCTCTGAACAAGATTATTGGAAAGAACAAGAAAGTAAAAAGCTTAGAAGGAACACTACTCGAGGTAACAGGTAAACTACAAAGCATAATATCAAGTCGAGTTAGTGAGGCTGATGCTCAAACAAAAGCAAAAGAGGTAATGAAAGCCTTTGACATAGAATTCATGAACCTATCTAATGTAGCAACAGTAAAAGCCCAAGCAGCTCGTGATGCTCAAATATTTCAAGTTGTATGCCAGAATATCAAAAATGATCTTGACAACCTGGATATATGTATAAAAGAGTTGAGAAAATGCATGGAAAGAGGAAAAGCATTGTACATTTAGTGTACACAATCAAAGAGGCACAAATCTGAGATATCAGAGAAGATAAAGGTAAAAGAGGTAGAACTACTAGTGACAGTAAACCTTTTGCAAAGCCCTAATGCGAAGATCTTAGAAATTGAGAGGAAAACAAGTAAGATCTTTGACGATATGATACTTCTAAATGATGAGAAGGAGAAGAAATTGAACAGATTCGCTCTACTAAGAGATCATGTATGGATGAAAATAAGTATTCTTGAGAATAAATTAGAAGAATGTCTTTCATCGAAGACATCTTATGGAAAATTTGCTTATGCAAATCTTAAGGCATGTGAAATTGCATCTTTTGGCCTATGCGCATTGCTAAGTGTATCTGATGTAGTGAAGAAGTCATGGGAAAAAGAGATAGAAAGCATGCAAATCAATTTTGCAAATTGTGTTGTAAGCCTTCTGGCCTTGCAATATTGAATTCAAGAGGTAAAACAATTTTGTTACATAAATGTTTGACACCTTTGTCATTGTTGTCAAAGGGGGAGTAGTATAAGTAGAAAATTGTATGTATAGATATTGTATGCAGAATATGAAGTATGCTCTAAGGGGGAGTATAAATATTTTGGAGATATAAGTATTTTGAGTATAAGTAGGAGAAATAAGGAGTTATGTATGATCCAAATTTTTGTATGGCCACAATTTTGTAATTTAAGTTTTTTGGGACTTAGCCAATTTTCCCATATGTTGCCACCAATGACAAAGGGGGAGATTGTTGGAAATTTGGCTAAGTAGGATATCAGAATGTTGTCATTATGGAAACATATACTTACCATGAAGATCACATAATAGAAGAAAGCATTCTTGTAAGAGTGCACTAGAAAATTGTCTAAGTACAACAATGTTTACCAGTCTAATCAGAGATAGTTTTAATTAGCAATGTTTAGAGAAGCAGGTTCAATGCATGCACACTTGAACATGGATAATTCTATGCATATCAAAGCCACATATGAGAGCACAAGTCTGTATGGCATGTACGGAAGAAGATATTAAATAATTACAGAGACAATGTTAAGTAGACCTGAACAGAGCAGAAGACAAAATGTGATCATATTACGTTAAGGAATTATTTTATTTATCAAAATAATGACTTAATCGTGTAGGGACAACATCCTAGATGTTAACCCTAAGGCAACATGAATTGGTTTTATATTTTGAGAAGAGTTTATATATTGTAAGTCGACTGGAAGTTATTAATTATAATAACTTGTAGATATGTAAGAATTATGTAATGCGAAATGTACACATGATACATATAGAAATTGTAATAAGAAAAGTATGATGCAAAGTTACATATTGTAAGAAGGAAAGCAAGTAAACTCTGTATATGAAAGCGAAGAGCCTACAAAGCTAAATCAGAATAGGAAAGCTATTCGACAATAGTAAAAGGTTATGTACCTTACCTTTGTATTTGAAGATATCATTGTATATTGCATGTCTGGACAGTGAGCTCATCTTGCAAGCATCCTATTTTGTAATAGCAACTCCTAACAGGGTTGAAGCTTCTAACAAGGCCTAGAGTCCTTTAACCAAGACAAAGGCACTATATGTATGTAATAGACTCCTGACATGGTCAACATCCTTAACTGAATACTTTTGATTAGTGGATCAGTTGCGGGTATCATCCCCACCAGGGTTTTCCCTTGGCCAGGGTTTCCTCAAGAACAAACATGGTGTTATGAGTTCATTTACTTTATTGTTGTGCTTGTTATTCATTTTACTTAGTTTAGTTTCTTATGCAATCTTCAAGTTAATTTTTTATATCCATAATTGGGCAAAAGTAAAAGTTTGTGAAATACCGATTCACCCCCCCTCTTAGTATTTCCTATTTCTAACAATGTAGATAGCCTTCAATATTCATAACTTGTGCATTAGGTTCTGCAACTTGATTTTCTTGATTTTTTGTCTCCTTCATAAATACTACCAAGTTCTTACCATATATCCAATTCAGATTTGTAACCCTTTCAATAATTCTAAATCACCCAAGCTATTGATAATTACATTTGTTTCCTTTTGCATTATTCTCATGTTCTTTAATATCTCTTGGAGTAGTAAAAGTACTAGATACCAGAGGAACATATTGATTTCTATTAGAATATTTAATCTTTACTTGGCTTAGGTTCTTTGTTTGTATTTAGTTTAGGATATTCCTTTGGAATCCCTACATGTAATTTGTCCTCTTGTACATGTGTGAGGATAAATCATTTCTTTTATTTTCCTTTATTAAGGATTATTATCTTCTCCTCCTTATGAGGATGGTGACATATGACACACACATATTGTGAATGTAAGCATTCAAAGATATGGGAATTACTTTGTAACTGCTCTTATCTATTTAAAGCATGAGTCTCCTCTCATTCTTTACTTTTTGATACCATTGTAATGATCTTGCTCTCCTTCTCTCTCTCTTTTTTTCTCTTTAGACTTTGCCTTCATTCATAATACATAAAGGGTTTTTCTTTACTTTTCCCCTTTCAAAAACTCTTGTGTCTCCTCTTCAAGATTTGGGTGATTGCTATCAAGTTGCTCTCTACTTTGGTAACATTAATTCAATCAATATACTTGGATTTCATTTTTATTTTCTTGCTCTTGTATTTCCTTTCATGGTATTAGATAAATTTACTAATCCTTGTTTAAGTTGAAGTTGATGAAGGTTTCCATTGTTATTTTTTTGAAGCTCAACCTTCTTAGAGGCACTCTTTGAGAGAAGAGACATAATTTTAAACTCTAACTTGTTTTGTAAAGTTTTCGGTTTCAGTTTGATTTTGTTTTTCAAACTTGTTAACAAGATTACATGCAAGGTTAGTCCATTTAGATTTTAGTCTAAATATTTTTTTTAGTTTTGGAAGGCTTGCCACCAAAACTATTTTGCTTAACCTCTATCGTGTCAAGCGCAAGGTTACAACTTTTCCTTTTTTAAGTATGCAATAACAATTTTTTTTCACCCAAATTTTATTTGCAGGTTTGAAAAAAAGTTTGTTTTATACAGGTTTCTCACAAATTAATCTATATTCTATTACAAAATTTAAATCTCTTCTATGGTTATATAATATCCATAATTTATACATTTCATGACCAATTTTATTCATTTTTATTGCCTCTCAAATGCAAAATGCTCGATTATAAGCATTCAAATGCTAGTGCATGTTTGTGAAAAATGCTTTACATCTTAGAGTTTTTACTACTTCATATTCATGGTTTCAGAACAAAGAGACTTTTGCCTCAAGTAAACCAATCATAGTTGTGCCATAATATTAAGTTTCCACGAGGGATTGCTTTCAAATTTTCTTATTACTATACTACCTTGGTTTGGCTTGAGTTGGTGTGAGAAATGATCACATTGTAATGCTCCTGTCAATATCTATGCATTTTATTATTGTCATTGGTCTTTGATATCACATTGATGCTTTTTATCATTGCATGTTTTGTAACATCCCTTCGAATAACATTGCATATTTTTTTGTTGACTCTTTTATTGGTCTTAGTTACCTACAAGCTGCTCTTTTATTGGCACTATTTGATAAAATATTAGCCCCTTTGTTGGGTATGATATTATTATTCATCAATCCAAGCACTTCTCTTTTCCATCTTGATTTCATTCTGATTTGTACCACCAAACCTTTCCTTCTACCAGTGCCTTTTGTAATCTTTGAATGTCAATTATTTTTTGTTCAAGCCTGTCATTAGTTCTTTGCTTCTTTTTCTTTGTCATCATTTCTTTTATCATTATTACATGGAAAATAATTAATAATGACATTTTCTTTCTTGTTCTCTCTCTTTTTAATTCCCCTATACCATTATTTCAACATTGTCCTCTTTTGGTACTATTATATTCATTTATTTTTTTCTTACTACTACAATATTTTCATTAAGATTGTTGTCCTCAATTTTGACATCACAAAATTGAGGCAACCCTACACAATTTTTCTCATGAATTCGTAGGTGTTACCTCTAAGTTTTGATGTTCAAAATGATGCGTTACAAAGGTAATTTATTATCCCTTGAATTGGTCCAAGTTTCACATCTTTTGAACATTATTTTGGAAGGTTTTGGTCAAGACTTGATCACCTTATTGCTTGTCAAAACAAGTTTTTCTGCTCCGACTGCAAGCACTTGTTTTTTTAAAACCTTCAAGTCTTTTTATCATTTTTATTATTTTTGTGTTTTGTTTTTAGTCTTATTTTTTCCCTAGGATTGTCGCATTTTTAATTATGCTCGTTTCAAGCTATCTTAGGCCTCAATCAGAGTTGTTTAGCTCAAGTTATTAAGGTTTTAAGCATGTTAAAGGTGGGGTTTTTCAGTCTGACTGCATGTCTTTATTAAAAATCCTATAAAGTGGATTTTTTTTATTGATAATTGCACGAATATAAGTGTCATTTATATGTAAGGTGGGTTTAGAACCCCATTTTCAAATTTCATTTCATTCAAAGAAGTTTTGGATATAGTTTTTAATATTTTATATGTAAAGGTGGGTTTTTCCAATCCTTTTGTGTATTATATCATTTGCAAAAGCATATAACTTAACATGTGTAAGTGGGGTGTTAAGATGTGCATGCATATAAGAAGCCCATTATTATAATTATTTTTTTGAAGACATGGTGGCTTTTTCAATCCCGAATACATGTGTTTGGTTCTAAAAAGCCTATCTTAAGTGATTAAAAGACATGGTGGCTTTATTTTGACCCAAAAACATGTAGGTTTGCCTTCAAAAAATCTTTTTTCTTTTTAACTAAAAGCCAAAGTGGCAAATTTCAGTCGAACTGCATGTGTTATGACTTAAAAAAATTGTTATTGAGCCTTTTAACTTGTGTTTTGATAAATAAAAGGTTGGGTGGCTATTTTGAGAGGAAAAACATGTGTTTTTGTTTCGTAAAAACCTATTTTAAGCATTATAACATGCATTTGATGTTGGGGGTTCATTTACATGTGCTTTTGACTTTTAAAAACCCATTTTTATGCATTGAAGACTAACATTTTGTCACAAGTATACATGGGCGACAATTTTTAGTGCATTTGCATGTAATTTTTTAAATGCAAACTCCTCCAAACAACCCAGCTAGGGTACATATTTGATAAAAAAAATGGCTCGTTCTTGAGTGTTTTGCTTCTTCAAATCCAACGTTGGGTATCAAGAAAGGGTTTTAATTCAAAACATTTTGTTCCAGCTTGTTTACATCCATCAAATTTTCATTTTGATGCCCTAGACGTTGTTTTTGGTTGTCTATACACATTGCCTTCTTTTCAAATGATTTTCAGGTTTGAATGCTTCAAAACGGTTGCTATTTTTATGCATTTTATTCCTCAATTGTACACATTTATCTAACAAAGAATCTTGACTCAAAAAATGCATTCATTTCTCAACAAGATTGAGTCAAAATCTTTATCTATATAACTTCTTTTGGGGGATCTTTCTCTAAAGCCAAAAATCATTTGGATTTATTTTCAGATTTCTTCAAAGATTTTGGGAAGAACTTTATCTTGTTTTCCCAAAGGAGCTAAATTTTTCTTGTGCAATTTTGGGGCTTTGTTTTACCTGTGTTGTATATATTTTGAAAAAATGCAAGTCTTTTATTTCATTTTCAGATTTTCATGCTTTTAGTTTTTTTGATAATGATTCTTCTCTCTCCTATCTCAATTTCTCTAAGTTGCACATACAAGTACTTCATCTTTCTCACATATGTAGTCGGGATTAAAAACCCCGTTCTAAGAAGAAATTCTCCAAGGAAGTAGGTTTTTTCGTCCCAACATGTAAATGCAAGTTAAAAACCCACCTCTATGCATTTCATGTGCCCTTTCATACCTCTTACATGACTTTCTAGAGGCTTAAAAATCTCATTGGTGGTTTTAAATTACTTAACATGTGATACATAAACCTCCTCTATAAGTGTATGCCATACCACATGTTTATAACCCATTTTTCCCTCATTCTTGTATTATAAAGCTTGTTGTCCCCATATGTAATACCCTCAAAAACCCCCTTTTTGGTTTTTCTCACCACACAAGAGCCAATCCAACCCAAACCTATTTGTTCTTGCAATATCCACAAGTATTCCAGCTACTTACCTTACCCAAGAAACCTCACTTATGCCTAAAATGGATCCATCAGATGAACATGTACTCATGTTTTGGAATTTTCATATCATAGCTACTCAGACATATCATATTTCCATGTCAGGAGAATTTCTAGCAAACACTAGAAAAGAAAGACGGAAATGTCCAAAGGATTGAAAGGGAGAATCAAGAAAGGTTTGGATATAAATGTAAGGTAGGAAGATATCATTTTAGACTTAGGGGCTTTCATTTGGAATGAAAGAGAAGATGACACACACTATACAATTGCTTGGGCCATCTTGGAGGAAGAGGGGGAAATTGTTATTGAATTTGAAAGATTGGAACACGAGGAAAGAGAAATGATCATGAGATAAAGGGAAGCCCATAGGAGAGCTCAAAGGCCACCCTTAAGAGAAATTCAACTTTGAGGGAATCAAGTGAATCAAAATTAGAACATAAGTTGGATAAGAAGATTGGATCTTTCTCCCTAGAAAGGTTCAAAAGATTGCAATCATAAAGATGCTTTCACCAAACCAGAGAATATCAACCATTAGGCATCCTATAGTGGCATGAAGACCAATAAAGGATGACATAATAGGTGGCATGTCTTGTCAGACACTTAGAATATTGTTGTCATGTGTTTTTAATTGACAAATTACATGTAATGAAAACACAAGATGTAATTTCATGTGATAATATCACGGGCAAAGCTGTAACATGTAATCAATTTGTAAGTGTTTTAAGCCTTGTAGCATTGAATAAGTCAAAGTTAGTTAGTTAGTTAGGGAATAATTCAAGGTGGTTAAGGGTTTTCCCCCTTCTTTCTCCACCTTTCTCTCCACTCTTTTCCTATATAAAGGAGGGAGATTCATTGTAATTATCATCTTTTGGCAAGGCAAGAAAATTCTGCCAGTTTTTATTTCCACTCTAAGACTGTGAGCTTAGATGTAAATTGAATTGGTTTCAATAAAATGGAAAACTTTCTTTCAAACCTTGCGTTGATTCAAGGTGTTATGTGACGACATTTTCTAGATATTGATTGTGAGTTTTGGAGTTTTGCTCAAGAGGGATTTGAACTCAATTGTGCAGATTTTTAGGTGCCTATTGCATTTAGAACCAATTTAAACTTTTGAAGACTTTATGCTGCAAAAGGATAAATTGTTATATTTATAGTGGTTGCAATTACTTAGAATTGAAGACTTTGGGCTTCAATTGTAGGTATTTTTCTTAAGTTTGAGAGTTTCCAGTAAGGGACTTTGTGCCTTACCAGGCATTCCAGTTAGTGAATCTTCATTTAAGACAAGCGTAGGAGACTTTGGGTTCCTATTTTTGTTTCACAAAATATATAAGTAGACTGTTGTCTCGAGTATTGTTCTTATATCAATCTCTGAGCCACCAATATTATCGTAGCAATAGGATCTTTTTGTTAAGTTTGAAAGTTAATGTTTGCAAAATCATTCCTGAAAAAAGAGAAATTGATTAAGAGATTTGACCCTTTTTGTAATTTCAATTAAGTTCTTATTGAAGCCACCTACGATAAGAAGGGAGCCTCCCCTATTGCCGAGAGGAGAGAGAAATATCATGAGACATTGCCTAAAGTCACAATTTTGTAAGTTGTGGTCATGTGACTTACAAAAATTTTAGCCAAGATTTTTGGTGACTCTACTAAGGACACAATGTACATTTGAAAACCTTACGCTTTTGTTTAAAGTATACCCATGTCCTACTCATTATAAATATTCATTGTATTTTATTTCCTGTAGTTTGTTGAAGTGCTTACCAAGGACATGTAAATGGGTCAAGGTCCTTGGGGAAATTATTTTCGTCCATTGAATATAGTTCCACCTCTACATTCTCTTCCTAACAGTTCATGAAAGAATTTTCTAAAGTTTTCCTATGATAGCCAACAACATCCTGATGAACATATCGTTGCTTTTTATATTGCATGCAGTGTTCATGGTGTTGAACATGAGGACGTGTCTATGAGATTGTTCATGGAAAATCTCCAAGTTTCTACCATTTCCCACCACGTACTATCACAAACTGGGCTAGTCTCATAGCTAAGTTTGAAGAAAGGTTCAAGCCTCTTAAAGATGCTCATGCATTGTTGGCTCAATTTGCTTAGCTGATGAAGGCGTCTCACATTCCTATGTGTGAATTTTTTGATCATTTCAACAAGTTGACATGAAGGATTCCATCTATTGCTCAACCTACATCTGTAAATTTGAAGTGTTTCTTTGTTAATGCTCAAATTCACGAAGTCTATTTTTTATTAAGAAGAGCAGCCTCAACTACTCTTGTAGCTGCATAGACTTTGGCAATTGGAATTGAAGATGATCTCATTCTTGGTGGGTGGATAAGAATTGAAACAAACAGGTTTGAAAAAAGTAATATCTCTTTCACTTCATTTTCTTCCATTGCAAGGATAGATCTTGCAGTAAAGACGTTGGCAAATGAGTTGCTTGCCTTCAAAAAGAAATAGCTCAAGGCATGTTCTTCATTCCTCACAAAGATGTATGAAGGAGATCTCTCATAAATGTTTCTCATGGTCACGTTGTTGGAAATCAACAAAAGTTAGTTTCATCACTACATATGCTTGTTATTGAGGTACCATTAGAAAAGGCAACAACGAAGCATTTTGAATCTTATGATAGTGATCTTGCTATTCTCTTCTAGGAAAAGGAAGCAAACATAGCTTGTGACTCTTATTTCTAGTTCATGGAGTTTTAGAAATCCGTTGATAAAAATTAGAAAGATGAAATTTATTTTTTTGATGTTCAAGAAAATGAAGATAATCATGTCACTAGACATGAAAAGACGGGCATGCAATCAACTCCTAGTCAAGTTTAAAATGATGCACATGTGTCTCAAGGTCATGAACTTGAATCCACTTTGTATAAATATTCTACCCTTGAGCTTGAATAGGAACTTCTCATAAACAATCAAGACTTACCCAAGTCGAGAGTTTGTGAACATCATACTAAGGTATGCAGTGCAATCATATCTTCATCTAAATCAGATGAACAAGGATTTTCCACTCAACCTGAGGTGCTAGTGATTGATGAACCAATCAAGTAAGTTGTAGTTGGCAAGAAGAGTTCAGTCTTTGTACGATCAAAGGGATGTCCCATAAGACATCTTGCTTAGTTGGAGGCCCATGGTGAAAATTTAGTAGTTCCACTTATACCCGAGCACGAAGATACAATTGAAGAAGAGGCTAAATAGGCATTTTTAGTTCAACAAGAAAAAATTGAATTCATGGACCTATCTTGGAGCAGCAGTACATATGATTCATCTCAAAAAGGTGAAATTGTTGATCTCTTCCAGGAGGTGTTACATTGGGCATTCACAACATTTCTCTAGTTGTTTGTGCTCCATCTATACAAAGTTTCCTGTTAACATGCAAGGTACTACAAGCTGTTGAAAAAAGGTAGCTATTTTGCTAAGCTAGTAAATGATTTCATTTGAAAGGTTGCATTCTCGGCTAGTTTTATTAGGTAGGTAACAAAAACCTTCAACAATGAATACAAACCTTCACAAGTATGTAACAAAAACTCACTTCTTACCAACATACATTTAAACAAAGTAAAAATACGATCTCTTGATTTGTTGTGTGATCTCTCTGTCTGATTCAATAATTTGTTCCTTTATTCTACCTTATTCACATAAATTTTCCTTCACAATTAATCCACACAACTTTGTAATTACGTCACACACTCTCATACTCATATCATCCTTTTTTTTGAAAATATATAGAGATTTGACCATTATAAACATCAGCAAGGTTAGCCATAAAATCATTAGCATTAGTAATACAAATTTAATGACCTTCAACAAAAATGTTCAATGTGGTCCACCCTAGGAGATAAACAAGACCAAAACACATTATAAAAGTTCTTCTTTCATCTAATATAATCAATCCATACATCTCATAATCTTATCCAAAGTTGAACCTAGAGGTAACATGTAAAAAGACATTATAAACAGGTTACTGGTCAGTCAAAAAATAGTCTCCATAGCATATAGATAGCTGCCATTATAGTAGAACAACTATAGTGTCATTCTATAATTGGGACCCCAATAATGTGAAGGCTATCCGGGAAGACCCCACCCAATAAGTAATGCCCAACCTCATTCTGTGATAGAGGCACCTCCTATTGTGACGTATTGAGGTAGGACAACAATATAGCATAATCCAAAGCATGACATGGCATGGTAAAATCATCTTATGTCTCTTATCTCTTCCCTTAATCTATATTTGGACCAATAATACTAAAATAAAGTGACCAAAAATAATTGATTCATTTGAAAGTCAACACAAGCATCAAAATAGCGCATGTGACAACAAATATTCATGTGTAAAGAAAACCTTCAAAAAATATTTAAATTGAAACACTACATGAACCACCTAACCATGTCCATGAAACTACATACCATGAAGTCCCATTGTAGAGAAATGCAAGCCATTCTTTGTGACTATCTAATCTTTTTTGATATCCAACCTTATTGTCAACCAAACAATGCATTATATATTTGTCAAATGATTAATTGAGGACATGAACACATGATATCACAATATTTACAATAACCAATCATTAAACCTAGGGCAACAAGAAACCATAAACTCATGTGGAGGATACAAAACATTATCCCATAAAGTCTTAAAATACTCTTTCCTACATGTTTTTTCCTATCATACTTTTATCTTTTAAATAAGATACAAACTTCCTAAGCCATTATTCATCAATTTTTTTTCATCTCTCAATGTCATAGCCTCAACGACCTCAACATCTAATCTTCAAGTCTTATTCATCAATCATTGTCACCATCTCAACAACCTCAATCATCTAGTCTTCAAATCTTCTTCATCAATCAATATCATAGTCTCAACAACCATCCTCTCAATCTCAACAACATTCCATCCTTAGCAAGCTAACATCATTGCCACACCAAAGGTTGACATTAATGACAACACATATCATAATGCTAATAAAATTTAGATTTTTTAGTTTTGATTTGTATAGAGCATAATAAATAAAATTCAATATCGAAGAATTGAATTAGTATAGTTTGAGTATAAATAGAAAATATTAATTACCTTTTGGATGCCTCATCTTGTCTTGGTTGTATCTATTTCCCTAATCTTTTGTTGCTTTCCATTACACTATTGTAACACAATTATACAATATTTAGTTATGTGCTTTGAAATTATACAAATTTCTTTGCATGAAATAATTTTTTTTTAATCTTGTAAAATACATTGTGCAAACTTATTGACCACTTTGATTCATATGTCAAATTAGAATATTTTGCATTATTTTGATAATTTCTATTGTCAATGATTGCAAGGTGATTTGATTGAGTTCACTTAATCATTTCAATATTTGCATATAGAGTAAGTTAATTCAAATTTAATAAGGTTTATATTGATCAAGAGTTCAAAATATTATAAAAATTGGATCATGATCTATCTTGTATGCTTCTGATTTTTAAATATAACATGTTTGTGTGTCTAAATTGATCCACATATGATCAATTTGTGGTTGATGTAGATTGGTTGATTTATGTAATATAAAGTAGATGGCATTGTTTTGCATATAGTTTGAGAGGGTTTTGTTTTTATTGTTATCTACTAACATGTCAATGTTAGAATCACATACAATATAATCATTAGCCCACTCTGGACAAGACCAAGTACCGGAGGAGGCAACTTGATGATCTCACAGTTGTTGAAAGATGGTGTTATGTTGATACTGAGTGATGATCAGATGCACAAAGAGCATTATCCTATGTTCTATAGTCAACCACTAATTGGCAAAGATTCTCCTATGGTTGAGAGATTTGTGATTACTCATGTATGGTGATAGTTTGGGAGGTAGTAAGATGTATCTATTGAGTACACAACATATTCCAGGTACACTAATGAGGAGAGCGAGGGGTGGGGTCAATGATTATCCTATCTTTTGGTCATACACAAGGTACAAGGATACAACTTGTGAGATGGGAGTACCTTCCCAATATTACTGATGCTAGTGTTACCCTTGCTTATAAACAACATTTGATTGCACATCCCTTCCCTAGGTTTACAGATCTTGTAGAGATATCCTCGCGTTGAGGATGATGATACACCTACAAGAGGACAAGGCAAAGGACAAATAGATGGTGCCCCTAGAAATAGAGGTACATTGGGGGACAATGACACAAGCATGGAGAGGGTGGTAGATTAGGTTCCATTAGTCGTATTGCAGAGGGTGATGTGGAGATGGGAGACGCAAAGGATGTGTTGGAGGAGGAGGGTGACTAGAAGGTGCGACCACGGGTTGAGGATAAAGGCCACTTACTATGCATGGATAGATAGGGTATGCCCATTGGTTATAGCGGGGATGAGGCTGCAATAGAGGTACCTGTACAGGATATCGTGAGGACATTGAGGGTTCGCATTAGGTAGTTGCAGACACAGCTAGCAGTATCATAGTCCCAGATTGTTGAGTGAGATTGACATATTCAGGAGCTGATCGTTGAGAGAGACACAAAACAATGAGAGGTTACACATTAGGCCAATTGGGAAGCATATTAATACAGGGTATATAGTAGTGTTGTTCCTCCAGATTGTCGGGCTCAATCTTACTCTAGACTTGTTGCACAGTTTGAGGGTGTTATTCCTGCCCTTGTTCCTAGTCATGCCAATGTTGCACCTCCTGACCTGCCTCCTGGTGGTGAGGGAGGGAGAGAGTCTTGATCTTGCTTCCTTCTCTTTCACCTCTAATTTTTTGATACATATTGTATACTTTTTTATTGTACTTGATGACACTGATATTGATGTTCCGACATATAGATTCTTTTTCAATCTCATTGTACTTAGAAATTGATAGAATTTGATGATATATGAGATATTCTCACATGATGCCTTTGTGTTATCATGTGATGCTTGGTATGGATGTACTTCATTACTTTTATCATGCTACAGATGACTACATTTTACTTATGATATGTTGCATGCTTCCTTTCTTGCTTATGCTTTTGGATGTCTTTACTTCCCATGTTTTGTTACTATGGATGCAATTTCTTTTCAATACGATATCATATATGCAAATGAATTTGTTGATGTTCTTGTACTTTTCTCATTGATATTGAAAATGATAATGCGATTAGCTTTTCCAAGTTGTTTGAATGTTTAAGCCATGAGTTCACTAATATGAAAGCTTAACATTGTATGCACTATGAATCCACATGATATGATTACACATGCAACTAACCTCTCATGCAGGTGATGTCTTTGTATCAATATCCCAATACTTGGTCATGTCAAGGGTGATGTTTGTAGTTGACTGCTAATGCAAGGAATGATTTTAATCTCAATTAGAATTACAAGATTATGATTACCAAGCTCAAGTAATGTTACAATGCTAAAAACTAAATTCAAGCCTATAATGAATGCAAGCTATGATGCTAGTCACTTTGATATTTTAGCTATTTTTATCATCATTGAGCATTTTAGAACACTGAAGTCAATATAACCCTCATTGGTGCCACTGTGACCACGAGGATATGAATATGACTTTCATTAGAAAAGATATGGAAAGAAGATGCAAACATTGAGGCATTAGAGCCGAGATGACCATGAGCGTGTCTTGCATGAACACACATATTAATAATAGACAAGGAGATAGTCTCGAACTCACCTTAGCATCCAAAAAAAATGAGTCAAGGTATGTGCGATGTACCACATGAAATGGAGGCTCTTACCACATACATTGAATTTATTTGATGCTTTAGGATAATCAGAACCACACTCACAAGTAGAAGTCAAAGAAAAGCATCATGCCCCTTGTCATTTTTCCTCTAGTCGTTAGACATCCTTGAGTTACTCAGAGGGCATAGTAACAAATATCATTGATAACAAACATCACACAAGTAAAATTCATTCTCTTTCCTTGTTTCTCTAATCTGAAGATATCTTCAAGTTACAAAGGAGACATGATCAACATAGCTTCAACAAGTTTTGGTGTTGTGTTTTTCTATTTATAGTGTTGAGAAACACCAATTTTTGTGTGGGTGTGTAGTGTTAAGAAACATTGTTATGTGTTGATTGTTATTTGTCTATGCTTTTTGTATGTTTAGATCCACAGTTCTCATAAAATCCATCCAATGAGTGTTGAACAATACTGATGTGTCCAGAGATTGTAGTGTAGTGTTAAGAAACATTGTTTGAGTAGATTGGGGTGTTGAGAAACACCATTGTGTCAGTGGAAAACCCTTTAGTGGTTTAAGAGATCAAGAAATTGGCTTTGATTAATTTAGACGATTGACTGATAGGATTTTGACCTAGCTAATAGAATTGTTAGGAAACTGCCCCTAGAGAGATGCGAGTACCTAGGACTAAGACATCAACCGATTCTAAGTCATGACTGCGAGACATGAACCAACTAAGTTGTACAAGGTCATGAAAGCAACTAAAGATATATATAAGCAAGGAAGAAAATTGGAGCCTATGCAAGAAAGATAGCTAAGGTACACATTGATAAATGGAGCATTGATTACAAGTGATGCCTGTTTACCAAGTTTTCACCAAAGGCACTTTTCTTATTTTTTGATTTTTTCATATTTTTCGCATATATATATTTTTTATATCACCAAGGTGCCCGCTGCCAGGTTTTCACCAGTATGATGATTTTTTTAGGACTTTTTCTACTATTTTTGGTAGTACCAAGGTAGTTGCTTGTTAGATTACATACCAAGATACCTCTTTTTTTTAAAGGATATTTTCCACTATTTTTATTTTTCTTCAAGATCTTTTTCTAATGTTTTTGGATTTTTTCAGGATTTTCTTTGTATAGGAACCACTTATCCTAAGAATGTCTAGCTATAGAAATTTTTTAGGTTGGTAGTATTAATTAGATCGAGGAGAAGATCTCCTTTTGGAGTTGACAGTTGATAGGCTCTGAGCTGAATGTTGCAGTGATAACAAAGGGACCCATCCAGTTGGGTCCAAATTTGCCCTTTTGTTCTCAATGTTGTTGATTCTTTGGATTTTCTCTAAGTATAAGATCTCTGACTTGAAATGCCATGTGTCTGACTTTCTTGTTATATCCTCGTGACATTCTCTTTTGATAAACCCTCAGATGGTAGAATACTTCTTTTCATCTTTCATCAAGCAATTCTAATTCTTAGATCCTTGAGATCTGATAATCCTCATATGTGACTAACCCTTGTAGTGAGATTCTTAATGATGATATTTCTACCTCAATAGGTAGTACTACTTCTAAACCATACACCAATGCAAAAGGTGTTTCTTCTATAGGCATTTTGATACTGTTCATGTATGCCCGCAATGTTGGATTTATTTGAAGATGCCAATCCTTGCCAGACTTGTTCACTCTTTGGTGTAAGATTTTGAGAATCATTTTGTTGGAAGCCTTAGTGTGTTCATCCCCTTGCAGGTAGTAGATAGAGGATCACTATTGGGTAATGTGAAACTTCTCACATGATTCATCGATATCATTGTTCTTGAATTTCCCTTTGTTGTCAGTTACAATAGAGGAGGGTATCTTGTACCTACAAATGATGTAGTTTAGAATAAACATTAACACTTGTTTGCATGTTGCCTTGATTAAAGGGATGACTTCTACCCACTTCATGAAGTACTCCATGACAGTGATAATAGACTTGTGCCCATTTGATGATGAATGATATATTTGACCAATGAGGTCAAAGGCCCATTGTTTAAATGACCAGTGCATGATGAATGACAACAACTCTCTAGCATGAGCATGGATCAAGTTATCGTATAGTTGGCATTTCTTGCAAGACTTGGCATACTAAACAACATATTTCTCCATGGTAGGCCAGTATGATCTAACTCTTAGGAGTTTCTTCGCCAATGGGAGACCATTCAAATGAGCTCCACAAATACCTTTGTGGACTTCTTCTAGTGTACGTTCAGACTCTTCATATTATACACACCTAAGGAGAGTACCATCTAGACCTTTCCTATATAAATCATTAGCAATGATCAAGTAAAATGATGCATTTCTTATAAGGTTTCTCTTTTATTCTTAGATAAGTCATCTGGGATTATTTGGTCTCTTGGGTATGAGTAGATATGGCCATCTCTTGAAGAAGTATGACCTACAATGGAACACACTATTTGAGAGTTTGGGGAATCATATGCTGGAAAGAGGAGTTCTTCCATCGGGAACTCATAGAAGAATTGATGTTCTTCTAGTTGTAGAATTGAGGCTAGAGTATCCATGGCATCGTCCACTTTGTTATGTCCTGGGTATTTGTTGAAAGATGATAAACATAAATTACTTTTTAAGATCATCAACCATTCTTTTGTATGACACCAATTTTTTATCCTTTGTTTGGTATTGATTACTGATTTGGTTGACAATTAGCTACGAGTCTCCATAAATGTGCAACTCCACAATTTTATATTTAATATCTTGCTTCAATATGTTCAGTAAAGTTTTGTACTTAATAATGTTATTAGTGCATGGAAACATCATCTTGTAAGATTTAGGAATTTTATACCCTTTTCGAGTAATGAACAACACACTGACTCCTAACCCCTATTGGGTAAAGGATCCATCAAAGAACATACTCCACGGGTGCACTATCAAATGTAGAATGGATTCATCATGGAACTCAATTGTTACTAGTTTGGTATTTTGAAGAGGGGCATTTGTTAGGTGATCAACAATGACCTGGCCCTTGATTGCTTTCTTGTCCACATATTCAATGTCAAACTCACTAAATATCATCACCCACTTTTCTAGTCTGCCTCTCAATGTTGCTTTATTTAACAAATATTTCAATGGATCAATTTTTGCAATTAACTTCATTGAATGAGCCAACACGTAATGCCTGAAATTTTGTGAAGCGAATACGACTGCTAAGAAACATTTCTTGATGAATGTGTAATTGATGACACATGAAACCATTGTTCTGTTGTATAGTAGATTGCTCTTTCTTTTCTAGTTTCATCATATTGTGCAAGAAGATCTCCAAGTGATGTTACGTTAGTTGATATGTATAGGAGGAGAGGTTTCCCTGGTATAGATTCCATTAGAAGAGGTGGATTTACCAAGTATTCTTTGCTATGTTGGAATTTATTTTCACACCCTTTGTCCTATTTGAATGTTACAAGTTTATGTCATGTCTTTGTAAAGGGTTGTGCCTTATCTTCTAGTTGGGAGATGAATCTTCTAATCGATTGTAGCTTCCCTTGTAATGTTCTAATCTAATTGATATTTTTTGGTGGTTGCATCTCCACTATTTCCTTCACCTTTTCTAGATCAACTTCAATGCCTTTTGCCAAAACAATGTATCCTAGAAGCTTGTCTGATGTTACAATGAAGGCACATTTGTTTGGGTTCAATCTCAGTTTGATCTACTCCATTCTATCGAAGATCTTCTCTAAATCAGCTAGGTGTTTTGTTATTTTCTTTTATTTAGCTAATGTGTTATCCACATAATCCTCCATGTTCTTATGCATCATGTCGTGGAATATAGTTGTCATTGCTCTTTGGTATGTTGCACATGCATTTTTAAGACCAAAAGGCATGACGTTCCAGTAGAACGTTCCCCAAGCACAATTAAAAGTTATTTTCTCTTGATCCTCAAGCGTTATCTTTATTTGGTTGTAACGTGAGAAGCCATCCATTAAGGAATACATTTCATATCCAGTTGTGAGATCTACAATCATGTCAATATTAGGAAGTGGGAAATCATCTTTTGGACAATCTCTATTTAGATCTTGAAAATATTTGCATACCCTAATTGACTTGTTTGGTTTAGAAATAGGTACAATATTTGAGACCCACTCAACATAGTCAATAGCCCTTATAAAACCTTCTTTTAGAAACTTCTCCAATTCAACTTTAACCAATAATGCTACATGCAGATGCATTTTTCTTAGTTTTTTTTTTACTAGTTTTACCCCTCGAGCAATGGATAAATGATGCATGATTAAATATGTATCAATTCCATGCATATCTGAATAGGACCATGAAAATTTGATCTTTTTATCAATGAAAAATTGTGTAAATTATTATTTTTCTTCTTTGGACAATGATTGTACTAGGTGTATCAACTGAGGTGATTCTGTTGTTCCCAAATTGATAGGCTGTGTAGGCTCTATGAGTACTGAAGATCTTTCTTGGAAGTGGTCAAGTAGGATATCAAGATTCCCATCCATCAGTGCCGCTAAGAGGTTTTCACCATTGGATACATCATTTATTTTTACTATTTTGGGTTCTGACACTACCACAATGTGGTTTTCACCGCCATACCTATTTTACTTTTTATTCTTTTTTCTGAGACTAAGAAACTTGATATCCTCCTCTGTCATGTTCACACTCATTGCACTAGTGGAAGAGGTGATTGGTTTAATAGCATTGAGATAATATGCTAAGGTATAGTCATTTGAAAAGGACATTAGATTAGCATGTTTGTTCTGATTCCATTCAATGAGCTCAAAGTGTAGATTATTGTCAAGGCTTATGACCATTAAGGAAAGATCTATTATGTTACTCTATGAAGAATTATCTAGACTAGAAGCATCCTAACATCACTATATTAGAGTCACTGTTAATATTATGTGAATCTAATCCACTTGATCTAATGTTAGAACCTTGACCCTCCTCTAGTGTGATTCCCCTATCTGCATCGAATACAAATTTGGGAAGAACAATATCAACAAAACTTGGTGCTTGTCTAGTCATTACACTAAGATATCTTTCATCCTCCTCAAAGTTCTAGTTGATGTTCTATGGAAGGATAATTTCTTTCCTAGCACCTAATATTTCTCCTTGTTCAAATTGAGGTGCATATTTATGAATGACATCAACTTCCATATACATTGTGGCATTAGAAAATGAGTCTCATTCATATTCATTTGAACTTGTCCCAAAAAAATGAGGCATATTTAAGACATGGATAGGGTTTACTTCTTGCCCCTAGTTTGGGTGTCTTTCTCCTAGGTCACTCTCCATTCCTTGACCAAATTCATATTCATGAGAATTTGTTTGGCTATCATCAGACCTACCTAGGTATTGAGCTATAGTCATGGAAACTTCTTCATCTTCATGTTTATTTTCAATTTCTTTCATTGATGTTGGTTGAGGTGTTGATATCTCAATTTATTTCATTGATGTGATGATTTATCTTGGATCAATGAAATGAGGTAGATCAAGTATATGAGTGATAGTAACTAGTTTCCCCTAATTAGGGTTTATTTCCTCATGTTCATCTTCTTGTTCTTGGTCCAACTCATTTTCATGTGAACTATCCTCTTCTTGTTGATGATTAAGTTCTTGCAGAGACTGTTGTTGAGTTACCGACATTACTCCTTTAGTGTTAGGACTTACCATAGATTCTTCTTCTTCCTTATCTATGTAACCCACTTCTGGCCCTTCCTATTATTCTCCTTGTAAGGATGATTGAGGTACTATTGATTCTTGTTGATCAAGGAGATGTCATAATTATTGTGGCCTATATAGTTCTCCTTGATAAACAAGATTTTTTATTTAAATGTACAACAACCTTTCAAATTTGTATGGTAAAATTTAAGCTTCTTCCCTAGATTCATCATCAGAATCTTATGCCTAATAGAAAAAAGGAACATCTCTAGATGAAGGATTGAATCTTTGCTCCTTGTATCCTAGCCCTATTTTATCTTTTGGGCTCCTAAATTTTGAATGTAATGGTTTTGCTAGTCCTTTGTCTTTTCCTAGGGGTCCTTTGCTTTCATACCCCATTTGTTGCATGATTTAGTACCCTTTTCCATTCTTTTTTGGGGATATTTCAACATGCTTGACCTCTTGATCATGTTCTTCTCCTCTATAAAGCCATGCAAGGACAAATTTGTCATCATTTACCTCAGTGAGAGAAACACTAGCTTTTACCATCCCTATTCCTTCATGAATTGTCAATGCCTTAGAATTGGAAGGTTTGAGTGATGATGATGGTTTCACATAAGATCTAGGGGATTTGGGGAGATCATCCACAGATGGAAATGAAGAAAGTTTCTATTCTCCCATTCTAATGTCTTTGATTTTAAGTTTATTCTTGACATCTCTCATGGCAATTGTTCTAGAGCTTTCAACTTCTTGACCTTTTGAGGCCTCCTTGTTGTGTGGTATGATACTGTCATATTTCTTCAAGGTGTTACAAGAGTAGCTAGAATCTATGGGTATCATAACCTCTACTCCATTGTGTAGAAAATTCAAGCATTGATGGTAAGTTGAAGTGACAGCCTGCATGTTGTAGATCCAAGGCCCGTCTAGTAAGATGTTTTATGCTAAAGGAAAATCAAGCACTTGAAAAATTACATATCTTTCAATTGGTCCTACTCTGATTAGAAACACACCCAATCCCTTTGATTACTTTTATTCCTCATCACATTCTTTAATTGTTATCTTCCTCCGTGGATCAATAACATGCTCTAAAAAGCCCAATACTTTGACTAGATTGAATGTACATATATTCAAACTAGTGCCTCCATCTATCAAGATGTGTTTGACTCTATTCTTATGTATTGACACCTCTATATGCAAAGGCTGATTATGCAGACGGTTTAGAGAATTATCATATTATTCTGAGAAGGATAGCTAGTGAGGTGATGTCAGGTGACCTACCATTGTTTGGAATTGATTGATATCTAGGTCTTTCAGCATAATTGCCTCCAAAAGGGAAGTTTCAAGAATCTCTTTGTGTGATGGTCAGATCTTGAGAAACTCTAGAATTGAAATGTGAGTAGGGGTACATTGTAACTGATCAACCAATTTGTAATTCCCCACTAGAGTTGATCAGACCAATTATTTTCATGTTTACAGTTTCATTATTGATATAACAGGTTGCTTTGATGATGAGGCCACACCTTTGAGGGTAACCTTGGACTGATTTCTTGTCATAGCATTGGCGGCTTTAGACTCTTTTTTATCCTTGCTAATGATCATGTTGAAAAATTGGTCACATGGCTCAATAATATGGATTCATCTTCACCATCAATGTAGGTATAGTTCAACTTAGCACCTTTATTCTTCGACGATTCCCCTTGATCATAAGAGGTAAGATGTTTCTTAAAATCCTTGTGATCATTATTTGAATGATGTCCATCCACAATGATAGTTTCCTTATCGATTAAGTCTTGTATCACATGCTTTAGCTTCATGCATTCATTCATCAAGTGATCCTTGTTTCTATGATACTCACAAAAATTATTATCATTCCACCACCTAGGTTTGATTGATGGTTCCCATGGCCTTGAGTCTAGTAATGTGATGATCTTATTAACAAATAATGTCTTCAGTGATTCTTCAAGTTGTTCTCCAAGAGGAGTGAAGTTACGCTTAGGCTTGGGTATCCATGACACTTTGTCTTTGTTTGTGTCTTGATTAGCTCTTTCAGTTGATGATCAATTTCAATTGGTCTTAGTAGATTGGATGTTACCAAAGAGATTGAAAATTGGTTCTTTGGGTTTGACATTTGATGAAACAACCACCCCATCACTGACCACATTTTTGTTCTTATTCCAATACTTGTTGTTGTTCTTGTTGTTACTATTTGAACTATTTGAGGATTTGGTATCTTTATATAGGGTAATTTCACCCTTCCTCACAAGAAATTCTTCAATACAGACTATGATAGCTACCAATTTGTCAAAGTAAAATGAGTTTGTATTTGAAGTGCGTAGTTCATTTCTAGTATTAGGTTATTGATAAAGATATCCATCTTTTCTATTTCTAGGATTTGTATAGCATATCTTGCAAATATCTTTCTCCATCTTTGGAGGAGTGTGACAAAATATTCATCACTGCATTGTTTGGTGTTACACAAATCCAACATGGCGACAATGTGTAGGATGTTATAGGAGTATTGTTGGATGAATCTTTGCACGAGTTCGTCAAATGTTTGGATACCTAGTGAGATTTTTGTGAGCCATTCCATAGCTTGACCTTTGAGACTTATAGGAAAAAGTCTCAATAGGTATGACTGTTTGTGCATAAACTCCATGCTAAGAGTGCAAAATTCTCTTACTTGATCTTGGGGATCACCATTTTTGTCATATTTGTCGTATTTTATAATTTCAACCTTGGGAGGAAATAGTGGCATGTATAGACCCCTATCGAAGGGGAAAGGACATATGGAGTCAAGAGAATATTTGTTGGAAGATCGGTTATTTTCCTTCTTCATCTGCATGAGTTCACATCTCATGTCTTGTAGTTGTTTGTTGAGAGTAGCGATAGAGGATTCCTCCTCATGTTGTATGAGTCTTTCAACATCAAAATTTTGAGGGAGTTTAAGTCCCATTGAGGCAAGGTGCATGAAATACTTCTCTTTGTCCAGTTGCATGAGTATTTGCATCATCTTATAATTTTTTTTCCTATTGACACTTTTTGATTTCTTCCTTAGTGGGCTCTTCATCCTCAAAAGAAGTATTAGTGTGATGGCTCTAAGGACCTTGACTAGATCCCCAATTATATGCTGACATGTTTAATTGGCTATGATGATCAGTGGTAAATGACTGATATTGATGACTTGAAGATCGATGTAGCAGTATTGATTTTTATGCTGGTGATTGGTTACGAATCAAAGTCCTCTTTGTAGATCTTGATTCCCAATGTGATGAGGGTCATGGAGTGGAATTGTCTATATCCTTACCTTTTAAATTAGGATCATCCCTTTGTCATTGACTCCTGGTTTGCAACAACATGAAAGATCGATGTTATCGAGGGTTAGAAGCAACTAGGTTGATTAGGTCAATATATGGATAGAAAAGTGATGACTTGTATCAAAGGATTGATAAGAGATGATGTTTGAAGATTGATTGGGTTTGATGATGAACTTGGTACAAGGTGTCAAGGTTAAGGCTTGATTTCCAAATAGGTGACACTTTTGATCTAGCTAACTAGAATTGACTGAGAGATAAGAGACTAAGACAAGTTTAGCACTCAATAAACTAGGATTAAGGAAAAATAGACCACATGTGATGATGACAAAGATACATGATCGATCTGTCACAAAAGGATATTATAACTAGGTTAAGACTCAAGGATCTCGATTAGGACAGACTGAAGGTTCAACTATATGACTAGACTCAATGTCAAATATTGATGTAATAGGTCAAAATCATGTTCTATTGACACATATGGTGAAAACCCTAGCTAAAATGATACATATCATAGGATAAAATGATACCATGGTGAAATGAGACTCTAAACCTTGTCTTGTATGATAATTCTTGGTTTATGATATGACAATTCTTAGAAGCGGGTATGATAATATGGTGAGGCAAGGTTCTAAGATCCTGGGTTGTACAACAAAGTTCATAGACTGATATGACTTTATGGTGACCTGAAGGGTTTTCTAGATGTTTTTTTTAAAATTATCAAGTCTTGATGTTGTTTGGAAAATTTAATAAGTCTTGATTGTGTTTGGATAAGTTTTGACAATGTTTTGGATTTTGAACACACACATCAAGCACATGAGGGTAAAGTAAACCAAACACACACTATCCCTATAGGAATCAACATGGCATGAAAACCCATGCCCTCACCTAGGTACACTCCAAATGGCTAATCAGAATACGGCCACTAAAGACCACGCAATGGGTCAAGCAATGTCGTATTAGTCAACTCTAAATGCTTAATGAAGGAACAAAATAACAAGTGATCTTGGGGAGGTATCCTCCTTGCACAAGGATTATCAAGCTTTAAAGGTGATCTAGGTAGCTTTCTATGCTATGGTGTCTAGTTTAGGGTACCATTCAAAGCTAGCTTATGTTAATCATACAAAACAATGTAGTCGTGCAAGTAAAATTGAGGCCTATATCCCTACGAGACTAGACATAAGATAACTCTTTCCTCTGAGACTTTAATATCAAAGAGGCATTTGATTATAGTAGGTCAGAATAGCTAGCCTTTCCTTGTTCCCACTTGAGTCAATCTAGGATATTTTTTCCTCAATCGATAGGCTCTCTAAAGGTAATGAACACAATGAAAGATGGATAACAACTTGGAGGTTGGGATTTCTGATTTTCCTTCAAGGGGAAAAGAGCATACTCTCCTATTCCACTTTGTTTCCCCCAAATAGGCAAGATAAACATTCATTCACCATTGATAATTTTTAAATGAAGAATCAAACACTTTTAGGTTTCTGATTTTCCCTTAAGGGGAAAAGAGCATAATCCCCTAATACTTGATAAATCACAAACAAACTATCACTAATTATCTATGTTCCTGTAAATTAACAAATGAAGACAAGTGTTTGTTTGGTTGATGTTCAAAAGACAACCTGCAACCATAGTTTGATTAGTAGTGTGAATCTATTTGTCTTCAACAATATGTCTTGCAACCAAAAATGCGTTAAAAGTTTTCCCAAAAATATGTTTGAGGTGTAAGCCTTTGACAAGCGAATCTTGGACAAAGTGACCTGCATAAACTAGTTAGGCTATAAAATCACTTGACAAAACCATCAAACATCCAAGATTAGCATTAGTAACTGAAAACATAAGTCAATAAAATCCTAAAAATATCTCTCTATTTTTGTTATGACAAAATGCAGTCATTTTTTTCAGCACAAAATCGTATGATAAAATCAAACTATTGAAATGAGAATACCCTAAATCTTGTAAGTCTTATGGCAATCTTCAAGTAATGACATGATAAAACAACTAGCACCATATAATCGTATGACAAACTTTAGATACTGAAATGATAAAACATGGGACACAATATAATCATATGACACATAGCAGAGCCTAATGCGAGATAAAATCTAGAAGGTGTTTCATACGACACAACTTACCAACCAGTATAATTTGTTTTAGAGACTTAGAAATTTCACAAATTGAGCAAAAAATGAGGTCTAATTTGAGTCCAGCCCACGGTGGGCCCCAAAAATGTGTGTGAAATGTGGTTAGTGTACTTGCAATACAAACACTTCAATAGATCATTGCATTAGTGGGTTAGTAATGTGAAATGGGTTTTATGGGCATGGATGAGTTATTTCATATTATGATGAAGAAATGCCATTATGTGCACCTTTTGTTTGTCTCAAAGAAATCAGAGAACATAGATGACCACAAGTAACCAACCTACATAATTTTAAGTGTTATGGTTATGACTGAGAAATGTACGCTAGAGGGCCCATTATACATTTCTTCTAATATCTTTTGAATCTAAATGTTATTTACACATCTCAACAAAATTACATTGAAATTCCTTCTAAAAAGCACTCCTTCAACCAAGAGGTATCCTATGCCTTGCAATCTGTAATATATTCACTTGTTCACAAGAAGATGAAGAAGGTATGTACCAATTTGCATGAAATTTATTTGACTTGCTAGCCAATCTTCACTTTCTACAACATGGTTGACGAGAATAAGTTCCTCTACTCCTTCATCCCCCTCAATTTCCTTGGCAATATACTCACACAGTCCCTTTCCTCAAACTATTTTTGTAGGCCTAACCTCTATATCGTACTTTATGATCTTGGTAATCCAATTGCATCTCTTTTTGGTAATCTCTCCTTCCATAATGTACTCTCATACAATAGGATGAACAACATACACCATGATTTTTCTTCTAATCACCATACATGTCTGATTTTTTAAGCCCTTTCACCAACAAAAATGCATAATTCACAATAATGTTATAGCTAACTTCATAATTCTTGAGAGTTCAAGAATAACACGCAACTGGATGATCTTCCTTTTGATGATATCCTTTCTAAGTCATACTGAAACAATGTTGTATTGGCTTCCATAAACATACATTATGAAATCATTTAAGAAATTGGGATTGGATAGTGATGCAGGAGCATCTTCGGATCTAAGCAATCTTGCATCAACCAAAAAGATAATTAGTTTCATGTTGATCAATCAAATATTTCAAGTTGCGGTTGATCTGTACTTGTTGTTTTGAGTTGCAATTTCTAAAGTGTGTTCGTGGTTTCATCTTGAACCTTATCCAATGATCACATCTCATTTGGATTCATCACATGGGATTTATTGCAGATTCTCTGTGAGACTGTCTTGTTCTTCATTTTCTAGTTAGTCTTTGTGTTCATCGATCAATTTTCTGATTAGCCGGTTGGAATTCCCCATTGCGATCGTGCCAACACATTTCTATTTTTGAGGCCGACTTTCTTTTTTGATTGCACCTCTTATTTTAATCATTGGCAGTTGTTCCTAGGGATTTGGGAGCTGAACTATTTGTTGTATTACGTTTTCTCTATTATTAGGAAATCTAATATTTTCTAGGCCGAACGATGATTGTATTGGATATATAAGCTTATGAACTTATTCCTAAGGGATAGGTGATTTTTTATAAGATTATTTGGCCATATTTTGACTAGGGTTTGCAAGGAATTTTAGATCATAATCAGGCATGTATGCTTGGCATGAAAGATTGCATGTTGCAGATCAGTTGTAATTGATTTTTTGATAATAATTGAAGGTCTATATTTTATTTCTTTTCTATATTGGCTATTGTTTCTATTGTGATTATGTTGGCTGCAAGGTTAGACTGATTACTTGTAGGTTTCTCCATTCTTGACTACATCTAGTGGTATTAGAGCCAAGTTTTGCAATGTAGGGTTTTCTTGTGGGGTGGCAGTTGAGAGGATTTGACCTATAGCTCCTAGGATTTGTAGAAATGGCAAGGAGGAATGCTAGAGGTGGAGCAAGTAATGTAGATCCAGTGGTTTTAGACTTGTTAAGATAAATTTTTGCCAGACTGGAGCCAGTGGAGACTTCTCAAAGGAGAGGGCATCATATAGAAGATGCAAGTGATCAAGAAGGAGATGAGTAAAATTAGGAGCAAGTGATGGAAGGAGAGAACAATGAGGCACAACCAAAGTTAAATAATGAAGAGGAGAGGTTTATTAGATCCTTGACTAGTGTTAATAGGAGACCTGATTTCAACCCACCTAATTACCATTGCAACCTAGATGTTGATGAATTGATAGATTGGATTATAGATATGGACAAATATTTTGAGCTTGAAGGAACTATTGAAGAGAAGAAAGCGAAGTATGCCTGCACCAAGTTAAAAGTACATGCATCTTATGGTGGGAACATATGCAAATAGATTGAAAAAGAAGAGGTAAAGACAAGATCAAATCTTAGGATATGATGGTGAAAAATTTGAAGGCAAAGTTTCTGATCAAGGATTACTAAGTTAGTTTGTTTAGGAAGTTGCAGAACTTGAAGCCAAGAGATCTAAGTGTTAAGAGTTATAATGAGGAGTTATACAAATTGAACATTAGAGTTGGTCACATAGATGATGAGGTTGAACAAGTTTCTCACTTCCTTAATGGTTTGAACATGTCCATATAAGATAAAATCAGTTTTTTATAGATTAGGAGTGTGGAAGAGGCTTAAAGTTGACCTTGAAGGATGAAAATAAGATGAATAGAAGGAATGAACAAAGTCAAAGAGGTAGAGGTGGAAGATTTCAGAGAGGAAGAGGTAGATCTTCTGTTGATTAGGGAAAATGTGAGTAAGAAGTTAAGGACAATGATTGGTATATGAGGAATGAAATGAGTTTTTACTAAAGGGAAGGACAAGGTAGTGGTGAAAGGAGGAAGTTTAGTGACACCTGTTTCAATTGTGGTGAAGTAGGACACAAATCCTTTGAATGCAAGCAAGGTAACTTTGATAAGAAGGGAAAAAGTAGTAGAAGAGCAACATTGGCTGATGAATAGTCCACCGGTTTAGTTAACAATATTCAAGCAGAGGAAGGTACAACCCTGATGACTAGGAGAGTCATATTTCATATAGAACATGGGAATGACATTGTGCAAATGAAGAATTTATTTAGAACTGGATGTAAGGTACAAGACAAAGTGTGCAATGTTGTCATAGATAGTGGAAATTCTAATAATCTTTCTTTAGAGGATCTTGTTGAGAAGTTGCAGCGATTGAAGCATCCTAAACCCTACCAGACTACATGGATACAAGATGAACACAAGGTACTAGTAAGTAAACAATGCCTAGTTAAATTCAAGAATGGGAAGTATTATGATGAGTTTTTGGGTGATATTATGCCTGTGAATGTGTGTCATATCTTGTTGGGTAGGCCATAGCAATATGATAGGCAAGCTATACAGATGGTTGCTAATGGGATGAAAAAAAAAATGTTATCATTAGAGGAATCTCTTAAGAGTGAAGTATGTACCAGTGCAAGGATTTGTCTAGTGGATGTCAAGAATTTTTTAGATGGCATGAAGCAAACTAATGTGTGTTTTGCATTAAAACCTAAGGAGTCTAAGGAGAAAGTCTTGGTAGAAGAACATCCTGAGGAAATCACTAGATTGTTGAATGAGTATACTGACATCATATTAGATAATGTTCCTAATGGATTACCACTGGTGAGAATTATTAGTCACTATATGGATTTGTTACCAGGGGCTAATCTGCCTAATAAAGAAGCTTGTAGAATGACACCAATAGATAATGAAGAGATCAATAGGAAAGTGCAAGATTTTTTACAAAGAGGGTTGATCAGAGAAATTCTAAGTCCATGTGTAATGTCTCCAGTGTTAGAACATAAGAAAGATGGACAGTGGAGGATGTGTACTGATTTAAGAGCTATCAACCAGATTACTATTAAGTACCCATTTCCTTTGCCAAGGATGGATGATTTGATGGATTGTTTGAGTGGGGATAATTATTTCACCAAGATAGATTTGAAGAGTGGGTATCATTAGATTAGAATCAGAGAAGGTGATGAGTGGAAAACTACATTTAAGACAAATGAAGGTTTGCATGAGTGGTTGGTAATGCATTTTGGATTGTCTAATGCACCTAGTACTTTCATGAGGTTAATAAATGAAGTCTTGAAGGAATTCTTGGGTAAGTATGTCATTGTGTATTTGGATGATATCTTGATTTTCAGTAGGAGAAACGAGGAATATTTGGTGCATGTTAGACAAGTATTGCAGAGGTTGAGAGAATAGAAGTTGTTGATAAACATCAAGAAGGGTACTTTCATGAAAGAGGAGTTGGTCTACTTAGGATTTGTGATATTTGCTAAAGTATTTAAGATTGATCTTGAGAAAGTGAAAGCCATTGTTGAGTGGCCTATATCGGTGATATTTGGAGAGGTAAGATCATTCCATGGGTTAGCTAGTTTCTACTGAAAGTTCATTAAGAACTTTAGTTCAATCTATGGATCGATGACTGAAACCATGAGAGGACATAGTAAGGAGTTCAAGTGGACACATGGAGCACAAATGAGCTTTGAATTATTGAAGAAGAAGGTGAGAAAAAAAATGGTATTAACTTTAGGTATTCCAAGTGGACTATGATGCTAGTGGAAATGTAATTGGAGCGGTCTTGACTCAAGAAGGGAGGCCTGTTGCTTACTTCAGTGAGAAGATGAATGGTGATAAAAGAAGGTATTTAGTGTATGATCAAGAGTTTTATGATATAATTCAAGCTTTGAAGAAATGGAGACATTATTTGTTATTGAGGGAGTTTGTATTGTATACTAATCATCAAGCATTGAGGTATTTGAGCAGCCAGGGTAAGTTGAATAAGAGGCATATGAGATGGGTTGAGTTCATGCAAAGCTATACATTTGTGTTGAAACATAAGAGTGGTGTGGAAAATAAAGTTTCTAATACTTTGAGTAGGAGAAGGAGTTTGTTGACTAAAATGAAGATAGAAGTGTGGGGGTTTGATGAATTGAAGAAATTGTATGAAGAAGATGCATATTTCAGTGAACCTTGGAAGGCTTTTAAAGAACCTTTTGTTGCCGACAAAAGTAGGTGGTTGGATTATTTCATTTAGAATAGAATATTTTTTAGGGGTAGTCAATTATGTTTACCTAGAAGTTCGATGAGGGATAATCTGATTAATGAGAAACATAGTGGAGGTTTAGCAAGACATTATGGCATTGATAAGGCAGTACCCTTGATAAGTGAGAATTAATTTTGGCCACATATCCTAAGGGATGTGAGGAGTTATGTACAGAGTTGAAAGGTATAAAAAATTGCCAAAGGTAGTAGTCAGAATGTGGGATTGTATACACCTTTGGTAGTACCGATCATACCTTGGGAAGATATTAGTATGGATTTTGTGCTTGGTTTATCAAAGACACAGAGAGGGTATGACTCTATATTTATGGTTGTATACATATTTTCCATGACACATTTTATTCCTTGTAGGAAGACAACTGATGCAATGCATGTACTTGATTTATTTTTCAAGGAGATTGTGAGGTTACATGGACTACCTAAGAGAATTATTTCAGATAGGGATAGTAGGTTTGTTGGTTATTTTTGGAGGACACTTTGGAAGAAGTTGAAAGTTGATTTAAAGTTCAGTTCTACTTTTCATCCACAAACTGATGGACAAATAGAGGATGTGAATAGGAGTTTAGGGAACTTGTTGAGGTGTTTAGTTGGAGATAAGCCTAGAAGTTGGGATTTAGTTTTACCTCAGGTAGAGTTTTCTTATAATAATTCACTAAATAGGAGCACATGGAAGACACCATTTGAAGTGGTTACTAGGTTTAATCTTAAAGGAGTAGAAAAAAAAGGGGATATCAGTCATGGATTTAGGAAGAGTGTTGAAGGAGAGGAGTTTGCTGAGACTATGAAGTCATTGCATGAAGGAGTGAGACATAATTTGGAGGAAATGAGCCAAGGTTATAAGAGGAGAGATGATATGAAGAGGAGACATAAGGAATTTCAAGTGGGAGATGAAGTTAGGGTGTATTTACAGAAGGGTAGATTTCTTGTTGGTACTTATAACAAGTTGAGGATGAAGAAATTTGGTCCTTGTAATTTCTTAAGGAGGTTTGATTCATGGAAATATTATGAAGTCAAATTACCAATTGACATGGATATATCACCAATATTCAATTTTGTAGACTTATATGAGTATCATGAATCAAATGGTAGTAACATTGATGAGTTAGATGTTGGACAAGAGTATCCTAAGAATCAAAAGGATGAAATAGAGAATATTTTGGATAACAGAGTTGGTAGGAGTACAAGAGGTAAGCAGTATATGGAATATATTGTCAAGTGGAAGGACAAACCATTTGAAGATTCATCATGGATTTCTTAGGCTGGGGTTGACCACCTTGGTTTTTCTTTGGCCCTAGAAAAGTGAGGGACTCAATTTTCAAGTACCCTGGGTGTTTGATGCATGAGCATCTTAGGATCTAAGTAATCTTGCATCAACCAAAAATATATTTAGTTTCATGTTGATCAGTCAAGTGTTTCGAGTTGTAGTTGATTTGTACTTATTTTTTTGAGTTGTGGTTTCTACAGTGTGTTCATGGTTTCATCCTGAATCGTATTCTATGATCACACCTTATTTGGATTCATCACAGGAGATTTATTCTATATTCTTTGCAAGACTGTCATGTTCTTCATTTTCCATTGAGTCTTTGTGTTCACTGATCAATTTTCTGATCTACCGGTTGGAATTCCTAGTTGTGATTGTGCCAACACATTTCTAAGTTTGAGGCCCACTTTCTTTTGTGATTGCATCTCTTATTTTATTCATTTGGGATTGTTCCTAGGGATTTGGGAGCTGACCTATTTTTTGTAAATTATGTTTTCTCCATTCTTGGGAAATGTGATCTTTTCTGGGTCGACCAATGATTGTATTGGCTATATAAGCTTATGAATTTATTCCTAAGGGATAGGTAATTTTCATAAGATTATCTGGTCATAGTTTGGCTAGGGTTTGTAAGGGATTTTAGATCAAAATCATATATGTATTCTTGGCATATTAATCAATTGAAGATCAATTGTAATTGATTTTTTGATAATAATTGAAGGTTCTTTCATTTATTTTCTATCTTGGCTATTGTTTCCATTGTGATTGTGTTGGCAGCAAGGTTCTACTGATCTCTTGTAAGTTTCTCCATCCTTGGCTGCATCATATAATACCGGGGTAGTGACTATAGATTTATTTATTTTTTCAAAAGCTACTTTCCCTTCTATTGTCTATTTAAAATTTTATTCATTCTGCAACATCAAAATGATTGGTCGGACCAACCCAACAAAATAAAAAATGAACTTGCTAATGAAATTAGTCTTTTCTAAGAAGGATTGAACTCCCTTCTAGTTTACTGGTAGTGGAAGTTCCAAAATATCCTTTACCCTTTCTAGATCAATGGAAATCCCATCTTTAAATACTATGTGTCCTAGGAGTTTCCATTGAGGAAATCCAAATACACATTTTTTTAGATTTAGAGATATACCAAACCTTGGAACCTCTTAAAAAATATCCTCAAGATGATCAAAATGATCCTCCTTTCAATTTTAAAATACGGTTATATCATCTAAGTAAATCAAAATGATAAGATTTACTAACCCTTTAAAAGCTATTCCCATGGCTTTCTAAAAAGTTGCTCCGACATTAGACATACCTATTATAAACTAATTTATTGCTTCCTATTTAAGGTGAATTTGATCTATTAAATGTTCTCTTAGATTAAGCATGTTAGATCAATGACTAGAATACCATAAAATGAAAGATTCAAATGAGTATGATGCAAGAATTGCATACTCTACTCAAAATCTTGATAAAACCATGCATATTAAGCTATAAATTAGAAATCTAGGCTACAAATGCAACTAAGGTTTGAGCTCCATGATGCTATTGAAATACAAGTGATCTAAGAAAGAAACTAAGATGCAAACTAAGATGCTAAGATGCACACATAAACCTAGATTAAATTTAGCATTATAACACTATTATGAAATTAACTATATATGAAATGACCTAGGAGAAGCTTGGTTTTATAGGAATTCCACAAGATTGTGTAGCTTGGATTCAAACTTGGTGAAAGGTTGATATTTTTCTTTCCTTAATCCATGTGAGTCAATCCATTTGATTAATCCTTGATTGGTTCCATTTGTGTTTTCTTGGTGGTAAGAGAATGAGATAAATTAGCAATTCCCCCCTTTAATTCCCCTTTTAATTAGAAAGTCTAGCAAACGGGTTCATTTAATTAAATGTGCTAGGACCTTTAATTAAATGACTTGATTTAATGATTAACCAGCCTTGGTACTTTATTAGGATTAATTAATGATTGATTTAATTATGCAAGCCCATTGATCAAATCACTCACATATTAATTAGGTCTAGTATAAGGTTTAATGCCTTTGATCGAGACTTTACCCTATTTGATTATACTTTAGGGTCAATTATTCAAGATTAGGGGATTTTTGGTTTACTGGACCTATTTTAGGTGATTATAGATATCACTATTCTTTTTCCACATTGACACTAGAATATATAGCCACATGGTATGGTTGATTGGATATATGATTCTTGAATCAATTAGCTTTGTTAACTCTTGTGCCATCAATGACTCTATCTTTGAGTCAACAAACTTCTATTTCTGTCTTATGGGTTTGGCTCCTTCTACCAACTCAATGGTATGTTCTATAATGTCTCAGTTGTATCCCTTCAAAACATCATATGTCCAAGCTATAATTGGACTTGTTACTTTTTGCACACGGACTTAAGTTTTTGTTTGTAAGTCCTGGATATCTTTTTTTCCCTCTCATTTTTTTCCATCCTCAACCTCAAGATTTTCATAATATTTTTGGTTGGTGACAAACTTTCTCTTGTCCCTTCTAGCATGATCACAATCAAATAAAATTACCAAGTTATTAGACCCTGAGGTAGCTTATTTCCTTTTAATTGGATTACTTGATCTTCATATGCTTCCTCAATCTTTAGGTGTAATTGTTCAGCAATTTCTCCTTCCCGTTGAATGGAGAGATAAATTTTCTCATCACTTTCAAACACTTGCTGATGTTTGTCATTATTCGGTATGGCTAGTCAGATGATCACTTCAATTGAATGATTATTCATGAGTAAGCATGTTATAGGTTCAAAGTGAGATATAATTGTGGTTAACTGATCAGGCTTTGTAATTTGTTTCCTTGGGACCACTTGAACATTGAAGGCATCAAAACCTTCCACTAAATCCCATACTCTATTATGGTAGGATATGATCCGAAGATTTTTGGCTACAAAAGTGTTGTAGACTTGTCTTAGTACTAGCTCGTAATCTATGAACACTCGTAGTTGTTTGATTCTCATTCTCTCTACTAATTCTAATCCTTAGACTAACCCTTCATACTCTGCTTCATTATTGGTGGATCTAAATTGGAAGCAGAAAGCCTTCTGCACTTCTTCCCCTAAAGGACAAATCAAATGAACATCAAACCCCAAACCATTCTTGCACCTTTCTCCATCAAAATACATTATCCACATCTCAAATGTTTGAAGACCAATATCTTTTTCTGCACTTTCCTCTTCATCACTTAGCCTAGGTATAGGGTGATCTTCATCAAATATCTTATAAATTCCTAAACTAGTGGCATGATAGTTCCCAAAAGGGTCATTCTCAATGGAATGATTGAGTAGGACCTCTTCTTGCTTAGTCCTATTACAAGTTACTTCATCTTCTAACATTTTGATACAATACATTTCATCCTTGGAAATGGATGTGTGAGTGGGTTCAAACTTAAGTAAAGGCTCATCTACCACATGGGTACTATGCACGGGTTTCAAAAATACTTTGCATTTATCTCCATGCTTGGTCATTAGGATTTTTCGAGACCAATCAAGTGATATATGACCTCCTATCTTGGCAGTGAAATCTTGAGAAATGTAAACACCAAAAATAGGGGGAATGTTAATAACCACAATTTCTTGCAGAATTGTAATATTTGGATAGGAAAATAAATTCAAGGGAAGCTCCTTTGTTATTCCTATAGATTGGAATTCCTTTCCCATCTAGTTGCATGATACCTCTATTATATGGCTCATATTCGACATGGAGAGATTTCTCTATTTTCATAGGCATGATAATTTTTAAGGTTTTTAGGATCATTGCAAATGTAATAGCACTCCTGATTGTATGTATTTTCCAAATGCAACAATCTCTTGCATTTATATTGAGAATGAGCCAAGAAGAGACATGTCCCTTCATGAGACATGCCTATTCATTATTATGTAATTAATATAATGACAATTATATATATATATATATATATATATATATATATATATATATATATATATATATATATATATATATATATATATATATATATATATATATATATATATATATATATATATCTTGAGTATTATATTAATTTCTTTAATATTTACATAATAATAATATTTGTATATATATATATATATATACATCTCATATATACTAAATATATATATACATATCTTTACTAATATTGACTCACAGTGTTTATTTGATTGAAGCTACAAAACATCAACACTCCCTCTTAGCCAGGGAAGATTAAACACATGATTAGGATCAAAAGATATCATTTACTGTGATATCAAAGATATGGTTAGACTGGGAATATTAATTCGAATGATATTCACCATAACTCATATATTCATAAGAATATCATCTCATGATATAGAGAGTATTGGCCACATAATATCAAGTCGCATGATATTCACCAAGTACTAAAAAAAGAAGTGAAATGATATATTACCTTAATGTAATTTCAAAGTTTATAGAGATATCATGTCATGATATTAGGAGTAATGACCACAAAATATCAAGTTACATGATATTCACCATGTACTCAGAGTACTGGACTACCGACATCAAGTCTCATAATGTCCACCGGGTACTGAAAAAAATATTTTAGATATCACCTCAATATGATATCAGAGATATGGTCAGACCAAGAATATCAAGTCTCATTATATTCACCATAACTCAAAAATTTAAATAGGTAATGTATCTGTAATGAAAGGTATCATCTATTATGATCTATTTCATCCATCACACGATGTCTATCACACTAGAAGGTTAATGGTTTGTTTAAGGAACTGAAGCCACCATGCAAGAAATTATCTATTATGATTTATTTTAGCCATCGTGCAATGTCTATCACAATAGAAGGTCAATGGTCTGTTTAAGGAACTTGATCCACCATGCAATAAATAATCTATTGTGATCTGTTTCATCCATCACACGATGTCTATCACAATAGAAGGTCAATGGTTTGTTTAAGGAACTGAATCCACCATGCATGAAATCATCTATTGTGATATGTTTCAGCCATCACATGATGTCTATCACAATAGAAGGTCAAGTAATTGTAAGATCATCACCTTTCAATAACTCTTACAAATACAAGTGATAATCATTTGGAAGTCATCACTTCCTCATGATTTACACAGGGCCCATATAGGCATTCACAATTCATAGTCATTTGACTTTTTGAACACTGGAGAGTCCATCTCGATATGGTCTACTCCATCTAAATCAATATGACCAATATTATCAAAAGTTGATTTAAGCATATCCTCTATCTACTCCCTCTGAAGCTCAAGTTTTTGTATCAAATTCTTGTCCTCTTTTGAAATGTCAGACTCCCTCTGCATCTGGTCTCAATCATCAATTTGTTTGCAAGCATTAAGTTCTTTCTCCCTTGAATACAATTTTCTTGTGCTTTTGTCCTAAAGGTATGTTAGAGAGAGATTACAAATAACTCACTAAACTATCTTGATTGAAAATACCAATGATAGAAGCATACAAGATTTTTCTAACCAAGAGTATAGCATGGATTAAAAACTTAAAAATTATGTGCATTAATAAAACATGGAATACTTATCTTTTATAAATTTCAATTATTTCATTCTATAAGATGATCCCATATAGAAAATATCATGCAAATTCACAGATTGATGTTGTCATTCTTGAACATTACCAAAATTCTTCACATGATCTGTCTTGAATATCCAAAGTTTCTATAAAATATGAGAACCTTCAATCTGATCAGATCTCCCTTCAAACACTTAGGCTTTTAAAGAAGGATCCTTGCTCTTTTACTATCCATATACATCAAATCAGAAAACACCTTCTCAGATTATTTGAAAGACATCTTTCCTTTGAATCATCTCCCCACTAAGGATGGTTCAAATGAGAATGTAACATTGGTTATTATTCTCCCCACAACATAAAATTCTCTCTTATATTGTTGAAAAATACTTATGTATTCTTTTGAAATGACTTGATTTCTCCAAGAGAGGTGACACTATAATTAATGCTTGCTTTCTAAAAGAGACACCCTTCTTAACAAATCAGATTTTACATAGACTTGTACACAGATGGTCATAACTTTTGAATCCAACACTTTCTTTCCAATCTCTCTGGTAAGACTCTTCTAAATTTGTTTATAACCAACATATCCAATATTCAACAAAAACCAATGGTGTATTTGTGAGATATAGTCCACATACTAAGACTATATTTTTTGAGACAATCACACATTCACCATTAACAAACTACTCGCCTACATTTGCAACCTAGCTCTGATACCCTGTTAAGGTTTTTAGGATCATTACAAATGTAATAGCACTCTTGAATGTATGCATTTTCCAAATGCAACAATCTTTCATTTATATTGAGAATGAGCCAAGAAGAGACATGTCCCTTCATGGGACATGTCTATTCATTATTATGTAATTAATATAATGACAATTATGATTATATATATATAATATCTCTTGAGTATTATATTAATTTCTCTAATATTTACATAGTAATAATATTTGTGTGTGTACACACACACACACACACACACACACACACACACACACACACACACACACACACACACACACACATCTTTACTATTATTGACTCATAGTGTTTATCTGACTGAAGCTACAAAACATCAACAATAATACTACTAGCTCCTGAATCAATCATTAAATTATGCAATAATTTATCACCCACTATCAAATTTAGACCAAGGGCATGGGTTTTAAATTACCCATTTCCTCTCCTTTTTTGACATCATCTGAGTTGATCAACATAGTTGGTTTCTAGGCTTAGGGAACCTATTGTCATGTAGCAGGCACCTTTCCTTAAGCAATGCTTGCTCGACCATAGCTTTAGCCCTGGCTTGCTTGTCCCAATTTTCAAGAGCCTTCTGTAATAATTATTTCTGTTCTAAAATCGCAAGTATATCCCATATACATATGTTTTTGGGAGGCTTCCTCTACTATTCAACTATATTCACCTTTGGTTCCAAAGGAATCTTAGGATCCTTCAATTTCCATGGAACACACACTTTTGGTTTTTGGACTGGTTACACATAAGGATCTTGGGTGATAGGTTTTTTCACTTCAAACCTTAGATACGACAGTTGGACTACCTTGTCTAGGGAAGCTAGAGGAACCACTTCTCTAGTGAATCTTATCTTTGAATGGGTGTTATAATTTGACTACACTTGGGGAATTCAATAACTTGTGTGATTTATGAAAATGATTTAATCGTCTGCCATCTAGAAGAAAAGGACATACTCTAGAGAAATTTATATTTCCTTCTTGAGAGAGATCCCTTGCATCTAAATTGTTAACATAGAGTTTTCAAATCCTAGAGAGGAATAATTGCAAACACTAGTATTAGGGGTTAACCCTTGGCTTCTTTTCTTTGCTATCTGCTACAAAAAATTTCCCCTTAGACAATTTCAGGGCATATGAGCATCATTGCATGGAAAACACCAAGCATTAAGGGGTGATCACATAAAAGTGTGTCCCACTTTTGCCCATGATGAAAAAATGTGGGAATGAAATATGCACATATTGAGCCCCTTCTCTTGAATAGGGGTGTCCACATGAAGTACCCAAAGGACTTCATGTGAACCCTATGACGTAGTAGGGTTTGTATGAAGCACAGACACATTGACACAAGGGGCGTCACACAAATGGGGCTTTCGCATGAAGCCTCTTTTCATCAAAATTTTATATATTTTTTTGGCAGGATAGTTAACCTATCACTTTTTACTATTCACATCTGGGGCCACGAGCATTGGAGTGAACACCCTGTTTGGATGAGGCTGTTAGAGGTGACATTTGAGGTTTTTCAGTGTAGACATTGACATTCATTGATACCAGGTGCACTAATTTATTCTCTTTTTTATTTATTTATGTTTGTAAATTGAATATTTTTAAAATTATTTTTAGTTAGTCTATTTATTTTTAATTATAGTCTATTTTTGGCATATGGCTATTTCTAGCAGGGCAGTTTGAGCTCGAGGCTCTTTTGTCAAAAATTAGTTTGTTGCAGTTAGATGGATTAGAATACAATTTTATGCAAGTATAATTTTTAATTATTTTTAATTAAAAAATATAAATTTATTAGAAAATATTAGAAATCTTTATAAGACTATAAGAAAACCTTAAAAAAATATAGAAAACTATTAGAAAACCTTAGAAATATTTGGAAAATGATTAGAAAACTTTAGAAAAACTTAAAATTTATTTAATTGGGTACATATATGTTTCATTTTTGTAGTTTTAAATTATTGTAGTATATGTTTCTTAGGAAAACTTGAAAAAAATTTAGAAAAACTTTAGAAAATATTTTTAAAAACATGGATACATTTTTATTTCTTTAACACACTTTCTCAATGCCCTCCCCCTCTCTCTCTCAGACACAAACAATCCTTTTAGGACTTCCTCTCTCCTCCCCACCATAAGACTCTCTCTCTCTCTCTAGTACATTTGAGCCCATATTCCGATAGCTATCTATCGGATTTGCAACACCTATTTGTCGACACTTTGACAGATGTGTCCGTTAGTGTTTTTGCATTTCAAATTGTTATGGAAGTGATAACCGTTGGTATTTCAACATCATTTTCCATCGTAACTTACCACATTAATATCAACTTTACTATGGGATTTCATATGGTATTTCTATCGAAACTCTGACAAACCACGTGGAAGTCCTGTCGAAAAGGTTGCCGGAATGGCGACACATATGCAATGATTGTCCGATAGGAAAACCTATCAGAGAGATAGCATTCCTGTCGTGAATATCTATTGAAAAGGGACTCTCTCCAACACTAAAACTATTGGGAGTGCGATAGATACATAGTGACTATCCGACATGACAACCCATCAAATGTATAGTAGTCCTGTCACAAATGTCTATCAAAAAGGGGTTCTCTCTGACGTTTTACCTGTCAGGAAGGTGATAGATATGTAGTGAATATCCAATAAGAAAACCCGTCAGACGTATAGCACTTCTGTTGAAATAAATTTGATTCACATCGAAAAAGTGACGAATATGCACATTAAAGATAACAAAGCTCAAGAGACCATCATAGTTGGTCTCTGTCTTTGGTCCATATATTGACAAAACATTTTACCTTTCATTAGCTCATCAAATGAGGGGATTTAAAAGAATTTAATAGAATATTTTTATGTTAACATATATTATTTAAGTTGACGTTGCATGAATTTATCTACTTCGTGCACTTGTAGACTATGAGGACAACGATAAAGAAGCATCTCCTCCCATGGCCTACATTACTCAAGCTACAAGAGGGGATGCTACATTATGGATGTCCTCATAGTTTACAAGTGCACGAAGTAGATAAATTCGTTCAATGTCAAACTAAAATAATGTACGTTATACATGAAAATATCATCTATTAAATTCTTTCAAATCCTTGCATTTGATGAGCTAACAAAATGTAAAATGTTTTGTCAGTAATATAGACCAAAGATAGAGACCAACTATAATGGTCTATTGAGCTCTGCTATCTTTAGTCCTAGCTATTGGGTAAGGTTTGGAAGACTTATACTTGTCGATCGCCGAGAATAATCACCGCCTTGCCTTTATGTATACTGCAAAATATCCAATATAAGAGAAGGAAAAAAATATGAAGGGATAAAAGAAATGAAAGATACAATGATATTATCTTGTTGTTTACCTTCTCATAATTGATCCCAGTCTCACAAAAGTAATTTTATACGATCATTAGCACATTTTGTGCATGGATGAGAAACAGTATCCAAAGATTCTAGATTTTGAGAAGAGGTATGAGTGGAGGCCAAAGAAGGGATATTTGTGAAGGTTTTATAGATGTAGGTTATTGAATCATCACCTCTACACTGGTACTCAATCTGGAAACCCTCGTCTTCACCTTTGTCCCACCTCAACTCAGTAAAGAAGATATTCTCTAGAATTTTAGACATCTAGCAAATCTCCACAAAAATCCCTTTTGTGCTCCACTGAATATACGTCTTCTCAAAATCTAACAACTCTCCATCATTGATTCTCATCAATGTACGAATAAAATTGTGAGAAAATGCTTAATCCCTCATTCAATCTTTGACAAATAAAATTGTGACAGAACACTTAAAAAATAAGGAAAGCTCACAATGTTTAGAGACACACTTGACTCCCAGTGCCATGTACAACAAAAATAATTTGTCTAATTTGGATAGTAAGTATAATTTAACTAAAATGACAACCATAGCTAACACAAGAGGCTAACCTATTTTAAATATTCTTCACTTTCTCAAACCATAATTTATGATACTTATTTGCTCCTCCATAAGAATATCTGCAATCAATGGTTCTTACATGAGCCCACAAGAATATCTTAGTAGCACAACAATTGTAAAATAAACATGTCCAATATTACAAATAGCATTTTCTTTCACTGAAAATCAAGACATTTAACTAAGTACAGGTACATGATGTTGATGTTGTTAGAGTAGTCATATTATAGCTAATAATTAATTTATTTAATTATTAGTCTATTATTCTCTACACTTAAGTTAGACTTAGGCATCTCATTATTCTTTAGGGCTTTCACCTTTAGGGTTTTGGTATCCTTTTATAAGGATTCCCTCTTTGTATTTAGATAATTCACTTATTGGATCATAATAGAGATTGCTCTTTGGATGTCAATAAGATGTCTCTAGCTTTTTGGCCTCCATGATTTTTCTTGCTTCTGTGCTTTGCTTCTTCCATGTGACAGGGTTATGCATGCAGGTGTTCTTGGGAGATTAGTATTTCACCTAATCTAACATGGTATCAGAGCCATCTTGCTGCTCGCTGTTCGTGTTTTGTTGAAGTGTTTCAGAAGCAGGAGGTTTTCAAGGGTTTCAGAAGTTTTTTTGTGGATCTGGGGGGGAGCCAAAATTTGGCTCACCTTGGGCAAAAACGGACACCACCATTGTGTCCGGAAGGCCCAAGAACCCCTAAATCCATATAAAACTTGTCCATTTTGGACACAGTGGTATCTGAGGCAAAATTTTTTTGCATACCAAGGCCGTACGGCCCTGGCACGCACTCCGAGACAGCGATTTTCAAAAAAATTATTAAATTTTTTTTTTAAGGGGCGGCCTCCCGGGTGCCACCCAGCGGCCACTCGGGCACCACCCCGCGGCTCCTCCGCCGCCCCGCTGGCCTCCTCAGCCGGCCCCGCTCCGCGGCCCGCCCAGTCGCCGCCCGCGCCCGCGCCCGTGCCGCCTCCGCTCCGCGGCCTCCGCTCTGTCGGCCCCCGCCGCCCGCGCCCGCGCCCTCCGCTCCGCCGACCCGCCCACCGCTGGCACCAGCACCAGCCCCTGGTCCCCCACATGACCCGGGGTTTCCTGATTCAGCCCCCAGGCCCTCTGCTGACGTCAGCATGACATCAGCGGACATGCTTTTTAATTTTTTTAAAAAAATTTGCATGTTTTTTTAGGGCTCTGTTTTAAGGGTAATTGGGCCTTTTTTGCCATATCTTCTTCATCTGGAGGCGTATTTGGGAGTTTTTTATATCATTGGAAAGCTCTTTCCGAGACGAACGCAATTATGGAGGTTTCTTTTCAAGTTTTTTGCCTCGTTTTTCGTACCATGCCTTCGAAGGCAGGACTACTTTTTTGCCTTCCTGGAGCACCTGATGCTTTTTTTAGCATAACTTGCTCATACAGAGGAGTTAGTGGGCGAACAAGACATCATCGGAAAGATGATTCCACGACGGTCGTTTTATAAGCAGAGCTTTTTTCCTGATTCTTCTTCCATTTTTCGCACCAGGCTGTTGAATTCAGAGGTTTTCTTTTTCAGGTGCCTGCCAGAGCACCTGTCACTGTTTTTGCCGTAACTTGAGCATACGATGGCATTTTTTGCCAAATGAGATATCGACGGAAAGCTGGTTCTGAGACCTTTTTGTTTTTTTTAGTTTGGTTGTTTGATTTTGCCATTTGCAGGGGTTTTCTGCCAGTCAAAGTCACGGGTACTTTTTGCATTCCAGACACTATATCTCTCACATCCGGGCTCAGTTTTCAGCAAACTTGGTATTTTCGGAAAGCTGGTTCAGTGTTCTATTCAGTGGCAAAGGTTATTTTTCCAGATTCTACTCAAGGTTTTCACTCCTCTGAGTTATGCAGTTTATGCCCTCTGGTGGAGTGCTTGGTTCTACAGGTCCGGGGATCTCTTCTTCTGAGTTCATAGCTCACTCTTCTTTCTGTCTTTTGAGCATTGTATGCTTCTCTTCTGTTGCATTCTTTTTTCTGTAAACGCACTAAGATAAAGTGCCTGCTTTTGCATTTTGGGATCTTGAACACTATGTGTTTGTTTGTATACGCACTCAGTTATAAAGTGCCATGGGGGGATTCTGATGCATTTGCCACTATAGGCGCATCCACTCTTGTCAAGTGAGCGTACCTTCCACGACATTAGCCCATGTAAACTGTGTCTATGACACCGCCCTTTATCCTGTGCTTGTACCTTCTTTTGCACATAGGTGTTCCTGTTTCTTCTTCTTGCAGATGTTTCTGGCATTGCATTTCAGTGTTCCTGTCACCCCGTTCAGCATTATGGGGGGGTTCACCTGTTGGCTCTATTGCTTCCTTGGTTCGGTTGAGTGATCTACGTATTCAGTTTTTGTTCCTATGTACTAGGCGGATGCAGTGGCTAGGCACCTATGCATTTCGGTGAGATGGTTCATCTACTATATAGACACTCATTCATTCCTATTTTGGAGGTCACCTCTTTGATTGATCAGCTCTTCAGACTTTGTCTTCTCTACCTGGTCATGCACTTCAGTGGGGGTTCCAATAGTTTCTTCTGACAGTGTTTGCAGCTTCATGCTTCGGAGATGCTTCATGCTCTTTCTTGTTCCTTTCTTTGGGACATTCCCTAGATTGGAGGCTTTGTTTCCTTCATCTAGTTTATTTTCTTGTACTGGGTACCTGATCAGGCCTTGTTGCCGGGACCCATGGCTCTTTCATGCATTTTTGTTTTCATGCATCTTTTAGTCCTTAGTTGTTTAGCTTCTCCCTAAGTTACACTTAAGGGGGGGTGTTAGAGTAGTCATATTATAGCTAATAATTAATTTATTTAATTATTAGTCTATTATTCTCTACACTTAAGTTAGACTTAGGCATCTCATTATTCTTTAGGGCTTTCACCTTTAGGGTTTTGGTATCCTTTTATAAGGATTCCCTCTTTGTATTTAGATAATTCACTTATTGGATCATAATAGAGATTGCTCTTTGCATGTCAATAAGATGTCTCTAGCTTTTTGGCCTCCATGATTTTTCTTGCTTCTGTGCTTTGCTTCTTCCATGTGACAGGGTTATGCATGCAGGTGTTCTTGGGAGATTAGTATTTCACCTAATCTAACAGATGTCTATAATTTATTTCACTTATTACGTACAGGTACATGATTTCAAATGATAGTACCTCTAGGAATCAATGCATCTTTGATAATAGTTACAATGCCATTCTTTATGAAGTAACCATCTGTTTCCCTTGCAACTTCTTCCACACCATCCTTGTCAATAATCTGACCCACAAACAACAACTTTAAAGTTAATCAAGTATAAAAACCTTTAGAAAATATGATAAAGACACCTCATTCTCCTTTCCAGATGCTAGGGGCAAGAAAAAGACAATAATTGTACCTTAACATTATCTCCTATTTGAGCATTCTTGTCAATAATTGCCCTTTTCATATGGCTATCTCTTCTGATGGCAATTGGGACACCCTCTTTTCCTGAAAGCAAGATTCTCTCTTCATCCATTTTCACATAATCATATAAATATTAAGTTCAATGAATTATTGAATTTGAGGTAAGAGTATCAAGGAAAATATCTAAGGAAAAGATAATAAAATATATAGAAAATTTTCTTAACATGAATATTACTTCAGTGGGAATACAAAAATAAAATTAAAGTTTCAAAAATTTCATCCATGGATTCTTTCATAGCCCTATCTTCTCTGTTGTTGGACTACGATCCTGTATTTCAGCAGGTTTAGTTATTGAGGATGCCTTACTCATGGGTGCTGATTACTACAAAGTATCAGCTCTTTCTATCCTGTTTTGCTTGTTATGCCAAGAAGGATGGCATTGGGAAGGTGAAGTGCTAGAGGTCTCAGAGATGACAGAGACCTTAGAGAGTGAGGAGTCAAAGCTCTTGAAGATAGAGTTGAGGAAAGATGCCACAAGTTGGCATAAGAGGATGAAGCAAAGGGTTGTGTGGCCTGTCAAAAGGCTTATTGCAGAGAGGAGACTACTGTAGAAGAAACTCACTGAGAGAGTTCAAGGATTTTCTTATGTGGAGAATGTCCAAGTCACAGAGAGTTGCAAAGAAACCAGTGTTCAAAGAATTGGAGAATAGATGGATTTGTGGGATGCATTTGATGCCATAGTTGAGGAATGGCAAAGTAAGGGTGGTATAGATGAAGAATGCCTAGAACATGGGCATGAAGAGGAAAGAGAAGATGGTCATGGAGAGACCTTGGAATATGATTTGCCTACAAGGACAACGAACTCACAAGGAGTGTGGGAGAAGACAGGGTAAGTTCTGAAAGAAATAGATGAATGAGTTAAGCACCAAACATTTGTTTTGGTGAATATGAAAGATTTGATTGGTTTTATTTCTAACATTGTTATGACATGGTTGCATGGATGTTATCTTGATGCTTATGCAAGTGATGATGTTGTAGACATATATGACATGAATGATGCAATAGTTTTTTCTTGGCACATATTATTTTATTGTAGGGGCATGAAGAAAATGAAGAAAGGATACCATTTTGTTGCAAGTCCTCCACAAGAGGTGGACAAAGACTAGAGGAAGAGGTAGAAACTCCCCAATCCAAAGAGACTTGGATTGATTTGATCCTTGGGAGTATGGTGCAAGGCACCGTGGAAAAGGCATGCAAAGAGAGTCATGTAGACTCATGGGGGTTGAATGATCTTGAAAGATCAAGCATTGAATATAATTGGACTTATGGTCCATTTTGTATTTGATACATTTTAATGTAATGAGGCTAAAACTATAAAGGCAATGTAATAGAGGTGAAATGCATTTTAAGTTAAAAAATGTACCTAGGGGGGTCATTAAGGGTCATTAGGTTGATCTTAGTCTATTAATGGGATCTAAAGGCCTATAGGTTCTATAATAAATGCAATGTGGCCACTAAGAGCCAATAACATATTGTAAAAGCACTAAAAGTGCCAAAAGGTGTAGTTTGCCCATGTTGGCAACTTAGGCCTAGTAAGGCTTATAAGGGGATATGAGAATTTTAAAGGGGTTAATGGGGTGATAAACCTTTGAAAAGGTTAAGGAAATATTGTAAACACCTTAATGATAAAAGGTTATCAAATTTGACACTTTAGTGTCAACTAGACAACAAAGTCTTGACAAATAACTAACTAGCAATAGTCATGTAACTGACTGTTACAGTTGTGCAAGGTGTAACCAGCCTTAAAAGGATATTTGGTGGAGAGTAGGCATGTGTAGAAGGTATGTGGAGATGGTGGTGAGTTGAAAAATCCATGTAACAAAGTTTCCAATTAATAAACAAGTTTTATTTTTTGCAAATTAACTCACTGTCCCGTGGGTACAGTCAGGGAACGATGACTTCCAATGACTAGTTTAAACATGTTTTGTGATTGATTAATGATGTAGGGACAATGCATTAGACATTACTTACCTTTCCTTGCATTCTTTTGTTGTTTCCATTGTGTTTTTAAGTTTAATTATTGGCTGGTGTGCTTGAGAACAGTGACTGGTTAGACATAGTCAGCACTGGTGATTTGAGTTTTTTTTAATGTTGTAACTCTCCCACCCTCTGTGGTTACTGTGAATGGTGGGAGAGTACAACCATGTAGTATATTCCTTTTTCCATATTCATCTTATGCAAGGGATTTAAGAATGTGGTTGGAGAACCAAAAAGTGGTGATAGTTTGCTGACTGAGTAGAGCCTGGATTAGACACCAGTCAACATGAAAGTGGACTGCTTTGAGGAAGAAAGGATTTAGTGATGGATTATGTATGGGGGGAACATTTTTGAAATGTTTGTGTAGTTTTTTTGATTTGGAGATGAGTTTAGAGGTCTTGTTGAGTAGACCCTAGGATGTGTGACCCTAGTAGTGAGGGTTTAGTGGCTAAAGCCATAGGGGAATGGTGGAGTCTTGGTGATTTGAAAATTGGTTGTTTTGTAACCCCTAGAAGGACTATTTCACTCTTTGAAGTCAGGAGAGTAAGTGGGATTGTGAGTTGTTTTGTAAATGGGGAAGGATTAGGTCTAGTGAGGGTGTTGTAGGGTATTGGATCTTGGCTATGGTCCAAACGAGTCAATACTAAATCTTGGGGAGGATTTAAAGATCTCAAAAGGGTATCTCAAACTATCTTTACTTTCTTGGGTTGTTTGGGAAATGTGGGAGAAAAAGGTAAAATACTGACTGGTGTGGGCTACTAGATTTAAGGGCTAATGATGTGAGTTGGGGAAGGGATTGGTTGTCTAGGTTTATTGGGTTGATGGACCATGGTAGATAGGCCATGAGGAGATTTTTTATGGAGTTAGAAGGAACATTTAAGTCTTATGTGAGAATACAATGTATGGGAGGCACTAGGTGCATTTGGGGCAGCCTAGAAGGTGAGTCCTTGAGGGGGCATTGGAAGTAAGAAGTTATTGCATCTTTGGATAGATTTCTATTAGTAAAGAAAAAAGAGGTATGGTTAATCTTGAAATCCTCTAACCTTGCTGTAAATAAGTGGTATGGTTAGTCTTGATGCTATGTTTCATTAGTTAATGTTTTCAAGGGTCTTTGAGATGAATGGAGGGGTTTGAGCCCTGTTTATGGATGACTGTCCCTAACTAGTCAGTACAAACAACAATGAAATGTTGTGAAAGAGTGATGGTCAAAAGTGTTCCTCGAAGGGAATGGAATCTTAAAGGCTTATTATCATATATTATGAAGTTTCAATTGTGTTGAATGCAGGGCAGACATGAGATGTACAAGTTAGTTCACTGATTGCTTGGATAGCCCAATTTGGGGGTCACTTGTAGAGGGGACATTTAAGGTATGGATGATTGGTCCATTGGAGGACCTTATTTCTTTGCATAGATGATCATTATATGGTCATAGTATGGTGTTTGATCCATTGAAGGGATCTAGAAAGGTGCGGAAGTGATTGTTTGGGAAAGCCCTAGGGTATTACTCATGTGTTATCAATGTTTTATGCTTATGTGGTTAGTATAGCATAAATTGTCACTCCTATGCCACTAGATATAGATAGAAAGAATCGATAATTTAGATACAAACTACAAATCAATTATATCTTCATGGAACCTACCTAGTGGCAGCTTATAAATTATATCCTAAAACACAGATGGAAACCAATAGATCAACTATTGCACTTCATTATTGCAAGCTTCTCTGTAATTACTACATACCGTACAATGAAAAGCATAATGGAATTGCAGTGAATAATGAAACACATCACACCCTTGCAAAATAGTGAATAATGAAACCATAAGTCCAATTACATTCAACTCTTGATCTTTCAAGATCATTTGACCTTCATGAGTCTACATGACTCTCTTTACATGCCTTTGCGAGGGTGCCCTGCACCATAGATCAATGCTTAATTTTGCATAGCCTCTTGTGTTTTACCAATAGTTTTTGTACCCAAGTAGGTTCATTGGGAGTGATTGTCCAAACCAACCCAAAATAGGAACTTTAATCATCAATGGTGCATGAGCACCAAGGTCAAAGGCAGGAGCCATGGAGTGCACCAAGGTCACTAATAGATCCTTGGGTGGATTTGAAGACAATATGGCCTTCAAGGGTCATTGGATTATGTATTAGACCAATAATGGTCATGTAATGTTTTTTGGGTCACATATTTATCATATTGTAATCAAATCTTGAATGTAAGCCTTATTGGCATTGATAAGCCTCAAAGGTACCTAAGGGTCACTAGGAATGGATATGTATTGATCCTAGGTTAGGGGATTATGGAAATGACCTATAAGAGTCTAAAATGATGTAATTAGGTCATTAGAGCCTTTAAATATTGTTAAAAGCACTAACAGTGCAAAAACTTGTAAATTGCCTATTTTGGCAATATAAGCCTAAAAGGCTTAGTTGGGGTTAGTAAGGGTTAGTTGGGGTTACCATGATGAGATGATATATGGTGTTAGGATCAGAGTGTGGGGCCTAGTTGGAGTTTTGACATGGTGGAGACACTAGGTGCAGTAGGTGGCCTAGGATGGAGTTGGTGCTAGGAGGAATTGTAAAGGAATGGTGAAGTGAACTTGTGTAGCATGGATGTGGGAGTGATTAACAAAGTCATGGAACTCTACTTGATCCTTGAGTGAGGCTAATTCCTTGAGTGGATTCCAAGTTTCTTTTTGAATCCTTGAGTTGAGTTGGTCTCCTTAGGTTGATAGTGGAGGGCTCTGCATCAATCAAGTTTGGATGCTATATTGAAATTAGAAGTTGTTTTCAAAGGTGTAGAGCCTATAGTTTTCAAAGGTGCAGAGCCTATGGTAAGAGATCTAGTTGAAAATTTGAGAGATTTGGTCCTAGAGGACAAGTGAAGCTATAAGCTCTGAATCAAGTGCTATCAGAGCTCGGTAATAGTTCTTAGGAGAAAGACAAGATGTCAATGGGAGATGGAGAAATCAATCTCAGAATACCACTTGAAGCCTTGCAATGTTGAGAGTGGGATAAAAGCTACATTTGAAACCCTATATAAGGAAAAACCATATTGAGCTTCACTTTGTTTTGAGAATAGTTTTATATTATGTACTAAACAAGGCCAACCACATGAAGGTGGAAGCTCATTTGGCCCCACCCCCCTAACATCACTCTAAATTCCCCATTAACATCTAACATTCATTCATTATTTCATCCATTAATAAAATGTTTATTCATTAATTATCACATGATAACATTCATTAACATTCATTAAGACATTATCAAATTTATGAACATTCAATATCAAATAATTAAATTCATTGACATATAAAAATTAGTCATAATCAATTAAGGTGCATAGATGACAATCATTTTTTTTTTTTTCTTTTGGTTTCTTATTTTTAAGAAGAAATCACTAAGAGGAGCATCAATATCATCATGATCATCTCCCCTCTCATTAGATCTCAATGCACGCCTAGTTCTCTGTTGATGCAAAGGGGGGTCATCTGCAATAACATATAAAAGGGTTAAATTAAAAACATTTTATTATAATTTGTTACAAGTATTTCAGTATTTTAAAGGCCATAATCATATATCTCTTTACCTGATCTAGTCACATCATCAACTTGGAGATCAGTTTGTTTGGCCTTAGCCTCAACCTCAACCTTCTCATTAACAGTGGCCTCTACACTCTCTACAACTGCAATACAAATTGTTACATTAATCCAAATATCAATTACAATTAAATCTGTATTACTACACCAATCAATTTAAGATGTTTACTTGTATTAATAATTACATATAAAAAATTGAATAGCAAATGTATACCTCCATCATTGTGATGCACATTCTCACTATCATCATCACACACAGGTTGTGTACCAGAATCAGTAGGCTGCATTCCAATTTCATAGGCATTCATGTTATCATTATTTTCTTACATAAAACAAATATACTCACTTTATGTTAGAACTTAACATCGAATAAATGAATTGGTAAATAATTAAATTTGAAATAATCATCATTTAGCTTACTTATTGTGATGGATCCATCAATAGAACCTTGTGCACTTCTTATTCTTTCTATCACGGCTTTATAGCCTTGTTGGAAGCCAATTCTTTTGTCCTCTCCTATGAGACTTATATTGAACTCCGCGTCCTGCATTTTTGCTTGGTATCGTCAAATTTTATTTCATTATTTCATCAAAATAAAAAAGATTGCAAATTATAAATAAATATTATAAAGATCAAATTATTATTTTCAGTGTTAAAAGCCATCTACAGATTGTATTTTTCCTCATATAAATCTGATAATATTAACACTTACAACTCATGCAACAAGTTTGGAATAACCACTAGAGCCTAGCTTGTGTTGCTCGTGCTTTTGTAGTCTTGCCTTTGTTGCCTTTGATGTGTCAGGCAATCTATGAAGAGATTGAAATATGTTAGTTCATATAAATATGAAGAGTATTTAGTATACAATTACATTCTTAACAGTATCACATACTTTCTTCTATTATCTGATGGTGTAATTCGTTCAGACTCTTGAGGATGTAAGTCATTTCTAGATGAAATATTAGTCACTTGAAAGACTACACTTATCCCAGAATCACAAGTTTTCTTTGTGTCATCTAACTTTTTGATGCAAAATTTATGACCATTGCAAAACATAACCTTGTGGTGTTTGACCTGTAAAAATATGTCAAACATGTATAAATTATTACATCGGGAGTTCATAAACGTATGGGTGATTAACAAATTTATACGTACTTGGAAATCTCTTAAACCATTGGCTAAATCTATTTCCCTTTGCGTAACATTTGGATCTCTGTTACGATGAGCTTCATTAACCAATGAAGACACAACTTCCCATGTTAATGTGCGACCTAAATGATGACATCGTTCAATCCATACCGTCATCCAATCTTGATTGTTTTCAATATACAAATGTATTGCATCCCACTCTTGAGTAGTTGTACAAAAAATAAATAAACAACTTACAACTGATTAATTTTGAAGATTAAGAATTAATTTACATCTACAATAATATCTTATAATTTATTACCTCTCACTTTCCTCATTCTACCTTTCCCCACCAAGTACTCCCCTTCAAATTTTCTAATGATGTCGAGATCCCAAATGCGATCTATAGGGATCTTTGTTGCAAGCTTAGAAAGATATTCAATAACGTACACCATAGTTTGGTATACCATATATCCCTCCACTATAGAACTCTCAAGACGTTCTCTTTGCCGAACCAAAACCTTCAAAAAATTTAATTGCCTCTCAACCATCCACATTGACTGAGTGTGTACGGGTCCACACAATTCAATCTTCTCAACTTGGTGTATGAGGTAGTGTTCTTGTGTATTGAAAAATGTTGAAGGTAGACGCTTTTGCATTTCACACATTAGATGAGGAATTATTCTCTTCCAATATTTTATATCTTCTTTATGAATTTTTTTAGATGAAAACCACCTACAAGACATTCAAGACACAAAAATATATAAACACTAGACTTTACAATATATTACATAACAAGAAAAACAAATTGCGAATAAAATAAATATATACAACAAATTGAACAGATATCATTGCTTATCTCATGTATTTTCCAAGATCATATATCACTTGTTTGATGTTATTGTCGAAATTCTCTGGGAGAGATAGGGGTAGCACGTACTGCAATAATTATAAAAATAATCATATCATTCTTTTCTCACATAATACAATGAGAAGTACATGTAGTTTACAAATATATTGTAAATACAAAAGAACATGACTTACCTTGATGAAAGTATGCCAATCATGCGTTTTCAACCCTGGTCCAAATTCACTTTTCTTTGATATGGTATTGCTTATGTTTGCAACAAATCCTATGAGAAATCAAACTTTTAGTATGACTTCTTTTATAGCATCACTTTTATGCTCTGTTAATAACCAAGGAAGGGCACTTATATTAATCTGTTCTCCATTTCTATTTGATTCAATGAAATTTTTCATTGCATGATTCGATTCATGAATGTCGCTACAAATTTTGACATTTTTTGCTTTGTCATGCCTTCCATCCAATATCTTCCACAATGTCTCTGTTACATTCTTTCCAATATGCATAGTATCAAACAAATGCACAATTTGCAGCTGCTCGTAGTAGGGCAATTTACTAAATTATCTGGTATAACTTTTTAGTCCCTTTGGAAGGTGCTCAGTAGTATTGTCTTAATGACATTCATGATCATCAATCACATAATCAACAAATAAAACATAATATAAATATACAAATTCCAAACATAAACCATTAGGTAGAACGGTAGTACCTTGATGATTAATTCTATCATATTCCAACTTCCATAGGTGAAGTGTCATTTTCCGTAGCTTAGATGTAGTCTCTTCTTTCCCATTGAAAATATGTTTTTCGGTAATTCGATACTTATGATTTTTGTGGAGAAAGTGTCTACACTCATAAAACACCTGCTTTTCTAAACTTTTTGAATACAAGTTTTCATCTTTGGACCACAAACTGGACATGCAAATTTTCCCCTTGTTTGAAGACCTATAAGATAATGATACAATTAGATTAATTATGTTAATTTTTATATTTAAAGTTATCATGTGCAACTTGAATTCACCATAACATACCAAAAAAATGTGTTAGCCCTAGGGCATCATGTATTGTCCATACAAGCATGTTAATATGATTTAGAACAATAGAGAGGGGGGTGAATCAATTGTTCTTAGGTCCTGATGTATACAACAATCTCAAAAACTTATCCTTAAATCAGATCCAAAACCAAAAAAAACTCGGTCATCATTGATTCAATAGTAGAAACATCTAACAATGCAGTCCACTACCTAGCTGTAACTTAACTTGTAAAACATAGTAATGTTCAGATCTTAACATTCACACAAGTATAAACACCAAGATTTATAGTGGAAACCCAATTTGGGAAAAACCACTTTGTAACATGCTACTATTATTTTCACTCTTCTGAAGTGAGCTCGGTAAAAAGCCAACCCTGTCAAAAGGTTACAATACATACTGTCAAATGTGACCTGGTTAAAGAATTTCAATCACCCTGTTAAAAGTGAGCCTAGTCATAGGACTTACATACACTCCATTAGAATGTAACCTTGTTCAAAGGATTTAACATATGACTGTTAGGTCAACCTCTGTTAAAAGAATTTTTGACTGTTACAATGGTTAGAAAGTAGCAGCAGTATTATCTGAAAAATATACAACTCACTTTTCAAATATCAGATCTAATTCTGTACACTAATGCTAGTTTACTGACTTTGAAACTTGGTCATTTCCATCTCTGATCTGCTCAAAAATTTTCTTCAAGAAATCACCACCATTCTCCTTCAGCCTTTTCTACTTATTTAGTCAATAAAACTTTTCTCTTCCAACATTCTCTGTTCACCATGTGCATACATATCACAATGTTCAGGTTCCTTTATATTTTCCTCAATTAAGTTAACTCATCTTTTGCCACTCAATCTCAATCGTAGATCTTAGGGTTAGGTTAGATTCATTGAATCTACCCACTTTATGTTCTTCAGCTCCTTTTCTAGAATCATCTCAAATCTCTTAAAAATTTACAATAAAATATTTTACAATGCATTTAATGCTTCCAAACAATCAATAAATAAAGTCAACACATTTTACATAATCCAAGAATTCAACAATGTCATCTCCAAAATTAAATTCTCTTCAAATATAAAATTGTTGATGCTCGGTCAATACTGTGATTGTTCACTTGGTCTTCATGTAGAACGCTCGGTCAATACTAAAACTGTTTCCTCGGCTTACACTGTCTTTCTTGGCAATTTACTGAGGCTCGATCGACACTATAATTTTGCTCAGCATATACTAACTCAGTCGACACTAACATCACTTGGCTTAAACATGATTTTTCCATTCTTTGCTCGGTTAAGCCTACCAGTTTAGTCTTCAGTCTTACTAAGATAAACAATACATTATCTCATCATAGTGCAACATAGTCAAGTACACTTTGTAGTATCAAGATAACTCAACCTTTCCCTAGGTGCTATTGTTACCAACCTTGCTTAGCCCCTTAGCAACACTCAAAAAGATATAGTACTTTCATAAGTAGCAATAGTCTTACCAATGAAGGTTTGACATCAATGACAATACAACAATTGTTTCAATTCAGTTTCCAACAATCTCCCTCTTTAACATTGATAGCAACACCATATGATATCACCTGAATAACACATGGATTACCAACCAATCCAAAATCTTATCTATCCATCAGAAACTTATTTATAATATCCTTAGCTTCATTCTGATTCAGAATCCTGTAAGCCTCACTTCTATGACCGTCAGAAGTATTCAAATCTCCCTCTATCCCGATTCTTCATTTCAGTTCATCATCCTCTTTCCTTTTAGTTCCATCAGCTCATCAACTCTTATTTTTCAGTATCATGTGTTATCATATCATATCAGTACATTCTCCCTCTTTGACAAAAATGCCAAAGCAACAACTAAAACATACATCCATCAGATGTAGATAATATATGTGCAGCTCAATGTTTCTCCCTCTGTCATCTTGCTTATGATTGATTCCTTGTCTTTGCTTCTCTTCACAACTCTAGGCCAGCCCTAAAGTGTGACAATCTTTTGCATCAATTTGTCAAATGTTCTGTTGTAGCACACTTGATGTAGTGCTCCTAGCTTGTCTAGGTAGCCTCAGTTAGGGGAAGAACCCCTAATTGACTTCTCAAATACTCATGAGCTTCTCTGGGTAGAGCTTTAGTGAATATGTTTGCTAATTGTTCTTTTGCATTCACATATTCCATTCGGACTTCTTTGTATTGTACTAATTCTCTCAAGTAGTGATACTTGATTGCAATGTGCTTGGTCTTAGTATGCATCACTGGATTCTTAGAAATATTGATAGCACTTGTGTTGTCATAGAAAATAACAAAAGGTTCAGTGATTTCTTCTTTCATGCCTATCAACAAATGTTTTATCCATACCAAGTTTGAACAGTTTACTGCAGCAGCAACATACTCGGCCTCGACAGTAGATTGAGAAATGCAATTTTGTTTCTTGCTTGTCTAGGAGACTAATCTTTGTCCAAGAAAGAAAGCTCCACCACTTGTACTCTTTATGTCATCTACATTTCTTACCCAATCAACCTCTGTATAAAATCAAAGTTCAAATTTGTCATCCTTCTTATAATATAGACCATAGTCAGCAGTTCCTTTCAAGTATCTCATAATTCTTTTCACGGCCATCATATGTGTTTCCTTAGGATTGGCAAAGAATCTTGCCACAATCCCAACAGCTGATGCAATATCTAGTCTGTTATGTACAACATACTACAATTTTTCAATCATGGATATGTACAGAGTTTGATTTATTTCTACAACATCATCATTCTTAGATAACTTTTGTCTAGTAACCATAGGAGTTCCCACTGGTTTAGCATCTTCCATCCCAAAAGTTTTTAGTATTTCATTAACATACTTAGACTGTGTAATGAAAATTCTATTCTTCCTCTAATATGCTTGTAAACCAACAAAGAATTTGATCTCACCAAACATACTCATTTCAAATTTAGTTTGCATTTCGTTTGAGAAACTTTTACATAATGCATCTTGTCCACCAAAAATAATGTCATCAACAAATTTTTTTGCCAACATGATACCTTTACCTTCTTCATCCTTCATGTACAGATTGCTTGTGTCATTTGTTCTTGAAAATCTAATCTGTATCAAGTAGTTGTGCAACCTCTCATACCATGCTCTGGAAGCTTGCTTCAATCCATATAATGCTTTGTTCAATTTGCACACCATGTGTCTTATGTTTGGATCAATAAAACCTTATGGTTGTTCCATGTAAACTTCTTCTTCTAGTATACCATTCAAAAATGCAGACTTGGCATCCATTTGATATACCTTGAAATATTTATAAGCAGCATATGCAAGCAGAGTTCTTACTCCTTCCAATCTAGCTACAGGGGCAAATGTCTCCCCATAATCTATTCCTTCTTGTGCGTAGCCTTTGCATACCAGCCTAGCTTTGTTCCTAGTGATTTCACCATTTTCATTCATCTTATTCTGAAATATCCATTTTGTTCCTATAACATTCTTGTTTTCAGGTCTCGGCACTAGAGTCCAAGTATCATTCTTCTCAATCTGGTCAATTTCTTCGTTCATTGCTTGTATCCAGTCTTCATTCTCTAATGCTTCTCTAGTTGTCTTCAGTTCAAATTCACATAGTAGACATGTTGGATCCTTAGTTTTACTTCTGGTCTAGATTCCAGTATCTTTGTCTCCAATTATCTGTTTAGGCTTATGATGTCTTCTTACATATTTTGCCAAAATAGGTTCAGCTGTTCTCTCCTTTATTTCATCATGTTCCTTAATAAGATTGTCAGATTCAACTTTAGAATGCTCGGCAACCTCTTCCTGACACTCAACAACATTTTCTTGTAGGTCGGCATGTTCTTGTTCTCTCTCGACACTGTTTTCCTCATGCTCAGCAACTTCTATCTGTCGCTTGGCATTGCTTACTCGAGACTCGGCATTAGGTGCAAGTCTATTACTTGCTTCTTCTTCTTCTTCAATGTACACAAAAGATCTATAATATTCTGGTTCTCTTTTACTGTCAACTTCATTTTTTTCTGCATACTCATCAATTTTGACATTCACACTTTCCACAATTTTGTTAGTGTTAGAGTTCAAACACTTATAAGCTTTACTTTTTGTGGAATACCTTAAGAATATGCCTTCATTACTCTTAGCATCAAACTTTCCATTCCTAGTGTCTTTTAATATATAGCACTTACTTCTAAAGATTTTAAAGTATTTAACACTCGGTGCATGCCCATGCCATAATTCATAAGGTGTCAAATTTGTACCTTTCTTGATCTGTACCCAGTTAAGAGTGTAGACAGCAGTGCTTATAGCTTCTTTCTAATATTTCTGTGCCACATTCTTTTCAATCATCAATGTCCTTGCACAATCTAAGATAGATATGTTTCTCCTTTCTGCTATACCATTCTGTGGAGGTGTTCTAGGTGCAGACATCTGTCTTTTAATTCCTCTATCATTGCAAAACAGATTAAATTCATTTGATGTAAATTCTCCACCTCGGTCAAATCTAAGACATTTCAGGTTCCTACCTATCTCCTTTTCAACCTTATCCAAATACCACTTAAAATATTGAAAAGCTTCAGATTTTTCTTTTAGAAACATCACATGCATCATCCTAGTATGATCATCAACAAATAAGATAAAGTATCTAGCACCACAGTAACTTTGTACACCCATAGGTCCACAAAGGTCAGTATGAACCAAATCTAAAATATTTTCAAAAGTAAAAGATTTTCTCTTGAAACTTGACTTTGTCATTTTTCCTAACTGACATTCCTTGCACATCACATTCTCAAGTTTCTTCAATCTAGGTAGACCTCTTACCTTTTTCTTCTTACTTATCTCTACCAAATTGTCAAAGTTAACATGACACAACCTTTTATGCCATAACCAAATATCATCAAGTTGTGCAATCAAATATGTTTCTTCAGATAGGTCAAGATAGAACAAATTACCTTTAGTCTGATCTCCACTTCCAATCAGTTCTCTAGCAACATTAAATATTTTAGCTTGCTTGTGATGAAATTCCACTCGGTAACCAGTTTTGTTAAGCTGAGCAACACTTAACAAATTGTAATTAAGACCTTCAACCCAATATGCATTTTCACAAGATATCTTATCAGTTAGTTTAATCAAACCTTTTCCTATAACAAGACATGGTGCATCATTAGCAAATTTTACACTTTTACCTTTGTAATGATGTAAGGTCTCAAACTTATTTTTGTTACCAGTCATGTGATGTGAACAACCACTGTCAATAATCCATTTATCATTCTTGTTCACATAGGATATCAATGCAATTTTCTCATCCTCATCAGATTCATCTTTTATTGCCACATAAACTACCTTAATTTCAAAATCATCACTATCAATGTTAGTCTCTTTTTCAACAATATAACAAGATTTCTTACCTTTTCCCTTCTAGTTTTTGTTCCATCGGTAGCTTCTGTCATCTTTTCTGTCTTTGTGTTTGCTTTTCCTTTCATCATCTTTATCTTTTCTGTCAGGACATCTAACAGCTATATGACCAACTTTATTACATGCAAAACATATAATAGGGAGTTTACCTTTATACTTTCCTTTTCCCCTTCTCATCCTTCTAGCCATAAGAGCTTCTAGATCTTCTAGGTCTTTATTAGAAGTATCACTGTCACTTTCACTAATGCATCTTTCTTTTTCTTTCTTTGGCTTGTTCAGAACTAGCTGTGACTTAAAAGAAGATTCAACATTTCCAATACTTCCAACAGTGAAATTATCATAATTAGAGAGTTCAAAAGCAGTCAGCTTATCAACCAAACTTTTCAAAGTAAGCAAATTAGTAGAGTTACATCTATATTCTTAAATAGCTGAGATCTTAATAGCATATATAAGACGCATGGTTCTTAATAATTTTTCAATTATAGTTTCATCATCAATAGCCCCATTTTCTCCTCTAATAGCATTCATAACTTCTTTTATTCTACCACAATATTGTGCAATGTTTTCACCTTCTTGCATTCTCATTTCATCAAACTTACCTCTAAGACTCTTGGCCTTTGCTTTCAGCACATTCAAGTCACCACCATAGATCCTTGCAAGAGTGTCCCACATATCCTTTGCAGTTGTGTAGTCTTTAATGTCCTCAAATTCTTGATAGCTTAGGGCAGATGCAATTTTCAACATTGTCTGATTATGTTTTTGCTTAGCTCTCATTTCTTTGGTAATCAAAGGTGCGACATGTGAGACATAAATGTTCTCAATGTAGTACTTTGCAGAGTCACCAATACCGGCCAAATCCATCTTCATCAAGCTTTGCCATGCAGGGAAATTTTTCTTGTTCAGCTTCGACACCTCCTTCTTATACATCCAGATCATTTGCTTCAAGACCCTTTAAACTTGATATCTATCAATACTAATAATAAGCAACTTAGCTCTGATACCAATTGTTAATATGATTTAGAACAACAAAGAAGAGGGGTGAATTAGTTGTTCTCAAGTCCTGATGTATAAAAAAATCTCAAAAAATTATCCTTAAATCAGATCCAAAACTAAAACAAACTCAGTCATCATTGATTCAATAATAGAAACATCTAACAATGTAGTCCACTACCTAGCTATAACTTAACTTGTAAAACATAGTAATGTTCAGATCTTAACATTCACACAAGTATAAACACTAGGATTTATAGTGGAAACCCAATTTGGGAAAAACCACTTTGTAACATGCTACTATTATTTTCACTCTTCTGAAGTGAGCTCGGCAAAAAGCCAACCCTGTCAAAAGATTACAATACACACTGTCAAATGTGACCCGGTTAAAGGATTTCAATCACTCTGTTAAAAGTGAGCCTACTCATAGGACTTACATACACTCCATTAGAATGCAACTTTGTTCAAAGGATTTAACATATGACTGTTAGGTCAATCTTTGTTAAAAGGATTTTTGACTGTTACAAAGGTTAGAAAGTAGCAATAGTATTATCTGAAAAATATACAACTCACTTTGCAAATATCAGATCCAATTCCGTACACTAATGCTGATTTACTGAATTTGAAACTTTGCCATTTCCATCTCTGATCTGCTTGGAACTTTTCTTCAAGCAATCACCACCATTCTCCTTCAACCTTTTCTGCTTATTTAGTCAATAAAACTTTTCTCTTCCAACATTCTCTGTTCACCATGTGCATACATATCACAATGTTCAGGTTCCTTTATATTTTCCTTAATTAAGTTAACTCATCTTTTGCTGCTCAATCTTGTAGATCTTAGGGTTAGGTCAGATTCATTGAATCTACCCACTTTATGTTCTTCGGCTCCTTTTCTAGAATCATCTCAAATCTCTTAAAGATTTACAATAAAATATTTTACAATGCATTTAATGCTTCCAAATAATCAATAAATAAAGTCAACATTTTTTACATAATCCAAGAATTCAACAATGTCGGCTCCAAAATTAAATTATCTTCAAATATAAAATTGCTAATGCTCTGTCAATACTGTGATTGTTCACTCGGTCTTCATGTAGAATGCTCGGTCAATATTAAAACTATTTCCTTGGCTTACACTATCTTTCTCGACAATTTACTGATGCTCAGTTGACACTATAATTTTGCTCAGCATATACTAACTCGGTCGACACTAACATCACTTGGCTTAAACATGATTTTTCCATTTTTTGCTTGATTAAACCTACCAGTTTAGTCTTCAGTCTTACTAAGATAAACAATACATTATTTCATTATAGTGCAACATAGTCAAGTACACTTTGTAGTATCAAGATAACTCAACCTTTCCCTAGGTGCTATTGTTACCAACCTTGTTTAGCCCCTTAGCAACACTAAAAAAGATATAGTACTTTCATAAGTAGCAATAGTCTTACCAATTAAGATTTGCATCAATGACAATACAACAATTGTTTCAATTCAGTTTCCAACAAAGCATTGCATGGAATTGAAATTGTCTATGTCTTATTGGTCTAGAGATGTCATACATAGTGACACCATTCCATAACTCCAGCGACTCGTCGATAAGAGGCTCAATATATACATTCATATCTTTAACTTGGTATTGACCTAGTTGAATGAACAACAATATTACATAATTATTGTGACCATTGTACTGCAAGATTTATAATTACATGCAGATAACTATTAAATGATCAAATACCTGGAACAATCATTGCCAACATAATGTGCTCCCTCTTTATTGACACCCATGGAGGAATGTTATTATTGATGAAAAAAATAGACCAAACAGAGTAAACAAATCTTAGCTCTCCAAATGGATTGACACTGTTCACTGCCAATGAAAGCTTGAGATTTTGAGGTTCTTCGATAAAGTGCATCCACTTTTCTTCAATGTCCTTAAATGCAAAACCATCTGCAGGTATTCAAATAATGTCATCTCGAGTCCTATTGCGTGCATGGTAATCCATAAATTGTGCCAAGCTACTACACCTGAAAAATATTTGTAAATGTGGTATAATGAGGATGTAACGAAGAACCTTGTGAGACACTTTTTTGTTATTTGATATGTTTGATATCTACTCGTATGACATTCAGGGCATTCTATTGAAAATTCATGTTCTTTATGATAAATAATATGATCATTGGGACATACATTTATTGCTTGATACTCTATTCCAATATCTTTCATAGTGACACATAATTCTCGGTATGAGCAAGGGAGAATATTTGATAGTGGTAACAAAAATTCACCTATCAATCTATAGAAAAAAATACAAGTTGTTAATATTAACAATATTTATGGTACATGTTTCACCCTTTAATTACTATAATGACATATATGACACACCTTAGCATATGTGACATTGTTATGTTAGATAAACCATTCATAACCTTCAAGTTCAACAACAACAATACAATAGAGAGAAGAGTTATTTGGGAGCCTTCGTAAAGGGTCGTGGCTGCCTTCTCAAGTAGAAGTATATCATGGATGACATCAACATCATCTTGATCATCATCATCAGTTGTGCCAGTACCAAATGTGTCATAGATCAATGTATTAGTACCATCATCTTCAAATTTGTATCTGGTGCATAATCGTCATCTTCCATGGGATCATAATCTTTAGCTTCAATATTCACACCTCCATGGTTCATATCATGTACTCCACTAGGGAGGTCGACCTATATAAAAATGATGAACACAAATAAACCATGATAATGATCTCATCATCAAGTGTATTTCATATATATATATATATATATATATATATATAAAATTAAATAAATATAATAAAAAACTTACCAATTGATGATAATCAAACCCCTCTTCAATGTGACCATTATCCCTACATTGTCTCTTAGTTGTTTTGATTAGCAATTTTCTAGTGTTTAAGCCCTTACAAATATTGCAGGGACAATAACATTTTCCATCGCCTTTTCTTTTCAAGTTAGACCACAATCTATTGATTGTATACCCATTATGTGCTTCACTTTGATTGTCTGACATGATCCTTTTTCACTTAAATTATCTATAACCTAATTATATATAGAAATTGAAAAGTTAGTTATGAAATGATGTTTTAGTATAGTATACCAAATTGAAACACTTATGTTATTGTAGTATAAATGATGTTTTCGTATAGCTCTAAGTAGTGCTTGGTCAAATTTGATGCACTTCTAATAAATTTTGTGTATAATATGTATGATCCACATGATTATCCAATGGTATGTGGAGTATGGTGTGTATTGGAGACCATTTGAGATGGTTTTGAATCAATAAAATTTAATATTCTTGCAAACTGTGTTATTCAGGCCCATGGGTACAGTCCTAATCTAGGGCACTTAAAATGCTTGGAAAAACATGTTTTTGATTGGGAAATGGATTAGATTGATTGTATATTGGTTTATTATCATTTCCATGCATTTATTTTGGGGTTTCATGATGTTTTGAAGGCAAGAAATTGACTGGTGTCTACCGATTGTCCAAAATAGAGTTTTGTGTAATCAACACTTTGTGGATTGAAGTCTCCTTGATGGATTGACTCCCCCACCCTTGTGGCTTATGTTATTGGTGGGAGGAGTCATAATAATGTATAGTATCCTTGTATTATAATGTGGATGCAAGTATTTGTAGGGATATGAAGTATTGTGGAGGAGAGACCACAAACATGGAGCAAAATGTTGATTGAGGGTGTACAGTTTGACACTAGCTATTATTGTGAGTAAATACTCCAAAGGATGGGGAATTTTGTGATGGATATTGGTTATTGGGATCCTTTGGGATGTTTTAGATCCATTGGGAGGATCTGGAGAAGTTTGGAAGAGCCTGGTTGAGAAAGCCCAAGCCTAGAGGCCCTAGAAGTGAGGGTTTGATACCTTGGATGATAGGTAAGAGTTAGAGACCCAAAACATTTATAATCCTTTATGTTTTTCCATGTACTAAGACTATTTAATGGTTTGGGATCAAGGGGGAAAGCAATTATATGAGGTGCTTTGTATTTGGAGGCCTATTGGAGGGGTAAAAGACAGTACACCAACAACTGTTTGTATAGATGGCCCATTCCCAAATCGTTTCATTTGATAGAGATGCAACCAATGCATTTCAACAATATGTGAATGAGAATTTAGATCTTGATGTTAAAAGAGGCAGATTTATGTATGGGAGTATAAATTAAGAAGGGAGGGGTGGGTTAATGTGGATTTTATTTATGAACCCCCTCAACAAGGGACAGAGGACAATTGTTTATGTTGAGGGCTCTTGAGGATGAAAAGCAAGTTGAGGCTATTGGTATTGGGTTAGGGTTGAGCAGGGTAGGGTTTATTTTTAGTTAGATTATCAGTCAGGGAAAGAAAGATTATAATCTTCCATTTTAGAGATTTGACATGTTGTGGAACTGCATGCCAAGAGTGGGTTGAAGGAGTGGGTGACATTTCTGGTGAAATTAGAGGTGAATGAGGGAGGCGGTGTTGATGTCCACTAGTTTGAGACATTCCAATTGAGTGATCAGTGTATTAGACTTTTTAAGGATAGATGGTTTGCAGAGAATTGATAGGATTTGTATCCTAAGACTACCTGAATGATGAAAGATGTGATGAATTTGCAGAAGGATACCAAAGATGTTGACAATGATTTATTTTTTATGTTGGTGAAGATCCTTAATCATTAGGTACGCCTCTACTTTTCTCTTTTCTTGTGTGTGAATAGGTTCTTCTATATGATTTGATGCTCCTGGACATACAGGTCCTCATAGTTGAATTTTTATTAATTCATCAAAATAAAATGAATCAGTGAATCTGGTAATATAGTTTTGATTCTAGAAAATGATAGGATCATTAAATCTCCTTCTAGTGTTGGAATTCTTTTCTTTGGAAAACTTCAAAGATCATTTTTCTCTCAGGACTAGTTTCTTTTCCACACCCTGTCAATTTATACATCCCTAGAGTTTGGAATTGATGCTTGGGCCTCTTTGTGGTGAGTTTATGGGCTTCCTTATTATGGAGTGAGTGAGGCTCACACACTTCCAAATATGTCATCTTTTTATGTTATTTACTTGATTCTAATTAACTGATGATGATATGCAATTCTATTTCATATTTGGGGATTATATTAACATATAATTGCCCTTTTTACAAACCAATTGTTAAACAAGAAAGCAGTAGCAGTGAGGAGGGGTCTTCTTTTGAGGAGATTGATGAAGATTGTGCACCTCAAAAACCAATTCATAAGGTACCAATCATGTTTTCTATTATCTTATATTTTTGGATTGGTAAATCTCCTTAGTTTCATGTCCTTTCTTTTGATTACTATGGATGAGATATATATCTTACATTTAACATTCAACTTCTTTACATTTTAGAACATGTAGTGTGTTTTCTGAGGATTTTACCAAATCAAATTTTAACATAAACCGAAAACACCAAACTGATTTCTTGCCCTTTCAACTTGACAAAATATTTGCATTTGACCAATAACTACAAGCAACTGAATGATAAATCCACATACTTGTATCTTTGTAAAATACCTGGAACATCAAAAAGATGACTAAGTGGCTGCCACCATGATTTTTATCTACTGAATATGGGAAAAAAAAAAAAACCAAAAAGAATCGTGTTCTATTGTAGCTCAATATACTGACAACCCTAGTGAAAACCCAACTAAAATTCTATCAAATTTGCACTCAAAATAAAAATCATGGCGACAGCCACTGAGGGATCAAAATAAAGAAAATACATCAAAATCATTCTTTGTCCTATTTCCTTTTAACAAAGTCTCAACTATCAATGATACAATACATTTGATGCCCTAAGCTATCAATACAAATGGCACCTAGCTAGAAGCTCATGGGCTGTCCATTTGATAACCACAGTCAACATTTCAAAATAGTGAATCGATATCCTTGAGCACAAGCACCAATAACATCAAATAATGGAGATAAAGCATGGGCTAGGGCACGACACTAGTAGAATGTGGTCATTTTAGTGAGCATCTTAGTAATATACAATGGCGTCATTAAACATGCTAGTAATATCAACAAACGTGAATCCAAACATTTCAAAACAGTGAATCAATATCCTTGAGCACTAGCACCAATAACATCAAATAATGGAGATAAAGCATGGGCTAGGGCACAACACCAGTAGAATGCGGTCATTTCAGTGAGCATCTCAACAATATACAATGACATCATTAAACGTGCTAGTAATATCAACAAACATGAATCCAATTTCATGATTCATGATCAAATAAAATGCAATGCATTTGAAATTTGCGGTTGAATATGATGCTAGAGGCTCAAAAGTTGCCCGTCAAAGATACCAGATCAAAGAAATCACACACCTTCTCTCATGCTCATCTTTGACCCGCTCCTTTTCTCTGTAATAGAAATAAAAATGATTTGGCCGTTTCACTTTTTTTTTATCTATACCCCGAAACTATTAGAATTCTAATGGGTTTTAAATACACCATTGAAATTTTGACACCATCGGGGACTATTACAAAAAAAACACCAATTCATTAAAAAAAATTATCCGTCGGAAGTTTCTATTGAAATTTGGCCCCAAATGTAGTCTCTCTCTCTCTCTCACACACACACACACACACACACTTGAATGTGAATGCACAATTCCCCCCTTAAGAATCTCTCTCTCTCTCTCTCTCTCTCTCTCTCTCTCTCTCTATCACACACACATACTTGAATGTGCATGCACAATTCTCCCTCTTAAGACTCTCTCTCTCTCTCTCACACACACACACACACACACACACACTTGAATGTGCATGCACAATTCCCCCCCTTAAGACTCTCTCTCTCTCTCATGCACATTCAAGTGTGTGTGTGTGTGTGTGTGTGTGTGTGTGAGAGAGAGAGAGAGAGAGAGAGAGAGAGAGAGAGAGAGTCTTAAAAGGGGGAATTGTGAATGCACATTCAATTATGTGTGTGTGTGTGTGTGTGTGTGTGTGAGAGAGAGAGAGAGAGAGAGAGAGAGAGTCTTAAGAGGGGGAATTGTGAATGTACATTCAATTATGTGTGTGTGTGTGTGTGTGTGTGAGAGAGAGTCTTAAGGGGGTAATTGTGCATTCACATTCAAGCAAGTGTGTGTGTGTGTGTGTGTGTGAGAGAGAGAGAGAGAGAGTACTACATTTGGGGCCAAATTTTGATAGAAACTTCTGACGGATAATTTTTTTTATGAATTTGGTGTTTTTTTTTGGTAATAGTCCCCAAAACTATCAAAATTCCGACGGTCTATTTAAAACCCATTGGAATCCTGACACCATCGGGGACTATTACAAAAAAAAATACCAAATTCATAAAAAAAATTTATCCGTCAGAAGTTTCTGTCGAAATTTGGCCCCAAATGTAGTACTCTCTCTCTCTCTCTCTCACACGAGCACACACACACACACACACACACACACTTGAATGTGAATGCACAATTCCCCCCTTAAGACTCTCTCTCTCTCACACACACATACTTCAATGTGCATGCACAATTCCCCCTCTTAAGACTCTCTCTCTCTCTCTCTCTCACACACACACACAGACACACAGACACACACACACACACACACTTGAATGTGCATGCACAATTCCACCCCTTAAGACTCTCTCTCTCTCTCTCTCTTAAATACATGAAACAAATAATTTTTGGATGTATACATAATTTATGTTATGATTTATCTCATTTACAGTCCAATATAGGTGATGCACATGTTATTTTTAATCTAATTTCTAGGTTGTGTACATGTTAATATTAAATAAATAAATATAATTTTCATCATTTAGAATTGTACATGTATGTTAGATTTTAATATTAGTTTATAGTTAATGGCATGGTTTTATATCAAATAAATAGAGGAGAGAGAGAGAGAGAGAGAATCTTAAGGGGATGACTAAAAAGACATATAAAGAGACTAAAAAGACTAAAAAAGACACTAGAGAGACCTAAATAGAGTAAAAAGACTATAAGTATAGTAAATAGAGCCAAATAGAGAAAGAGAGAGATACTTAAGGGTATATCTAGAGATAGAGGGTGTTAAGATGACATAAATAGAGTAAAAATACCTAAATAGAGAGAGAGAGAGAGAGAGAGAGAGAGAGAGAGAGAGAGAGAGATTACAACACCATTGGGGACAATTACAAAAAAAACATCAAATTCATAAAAAAATAAATTATTTGTCAAAAGTTTCTATCGAAATTTGGCCCCAAATGTAGTCTCTCTCTCTCTCTCTCTCTCACACACACACACACACACACACACACACACACACACTTGAATGTGAATGCACAATTCCCCCCTTAAGACTCTCTCTCTCTCTCTATCACACACACATACTTGAATGTGCATGCACAATTCCCCCTCTTAAGACTCTCTCTCTCTCTCTCTCTCTCACACACACACACACACACACACACTTGAATGTGCATGTACAATTCCCCCCCTTAAGACTCTCTCTCTCTCTCTCATGAAAATTCAAGTGTGTGTGTGTGAGAGAGAGAGAGAGAGAGTGTCTTAAGAGGGGGAATTGTGCATGTACATTCAAGTATGTGTGTGTGTGTGTGTGTGTGTGTGTGTGTGTGTGAGAGAGAGAGAGAGAGAGAGAGAGAGTACTACATTTGGGGCCAAATTTTGATAGAAAATTCTGACGGATAATTATTTTTTATGAATTTGGTGTTTTTTTTTAATAGTCCCCAAAACTGTTGAAATTCCAATGGTCTATTTAAAACCCATCAAAATCCCGACACCATCGGGGACTATTACAAAAAAAAACACCAAATTCATAATTTTTTTTTATCCATCGGAAGTTTCTATCAAAATTTGGCCCCAAATGTAGTACTCACACACACACACACACACACACACACACACACACACACTTCAATGTGCATGCACAATTCCCCCTCATAAGACTCTCTCTCTCTCTCTCACACACACACACACACACACACACTTCAATGTGCATGCACAATTCCACCCCTTAAGAATCTCTCTCTCTCTCTCTCTCTCTCTCTCTCTCTCTTAAATACATGAAACAAATAATTTTTGGATGTATACAAAATTTATGTTATGATTTATCTCATTTACAGTCCAATATAGGTGATGCACATGTTATTTTTAATCTAATTTCCAAGTTGTGTACATGTTAATATTAAATAAATAAATTTAATTTTCATCATTTAGAACTGTACATGTATGTTAGATTTTAATATTAGTTTATAGTTAATGGCATGGTTTTATATCAAATAAATAGAGTAGAGAGAGAGAGAGAGAATCTTTAGGGGAGGACTAAAAAAGACACTAGAGAGACCTAAATAGAGTAAAAAGACTATAAGTATAGTAAATAGAGCTAAATAGAGAAAGAGAGAGATACTTAAGGGTATATCTAGAGAGAGAGGGTGTTAAGAGGACATAAATAGAGTAAAAAGACCTAAATAGAGGAGAGAGAGAGAGAATCTTGTGGGGAGGGGGACTAAAAATATATATAAATAGATAAAAAAGACTAAAAAGACACTAGAGAGACCTAAATAGAGTAAAAATACTATGAAGAACCATAAATAGAGTAAAGAGACTAAAAATAGTAAATAGATATACATACATACATACACACACACACAAAGAGAGAGAGAGAGAGAGAGAGAGAGAGAGAGAGAGAGAGAGAGAGAGAGAGAGAGAGAGAGAGAGAGAGAGAGAACATAAATAGAGTAAAAAGACTATACAAAGTCCTAAATAGAGTAAAAGATTATAATTATAGTAAATAGACCTAAATATAGAAAGAAAGATAGAGAGACTTAAGCGGAGGGAGAGAGAGAGAGTTAAGGGTAGATCTAGAGAGAGAGAGAGAGAGAGAGAGAGAGAGAGAGAGAGAGAGAGAGAGAGAGAGAGTGTGTGTGTGTTAAGAGGACATAAATAAAGTAAAAAGACTATACAAAGACCTAAATAGATTAAAAGACTATAATTATAGTAAATACACACACACACACACACACACATATATATATATATAGAGAGAGTTAAGGGTAGATCTAGAGAGAGAGGGTGTTAAGAGGACATAAATAGAGTAAAAGGCTATAAAGTAAATAGAGAGATTATTTTTCTTGGGTGGTCCTAAAGGGTTCTAGAGGGAGAGAGAGAGACTCCTAGGTATTACAATATGTATTATCTCACATAATATGTCAAAAGACTATGTACTAAGACTATAAAGTAAAAATACTATGTCCTAAGACTATAAGGTAGATAATACCTTTTTATCATGAGATAAGGGGTCAATTTGAAACATACTTTATGTCAAATAATAGAGAGTCCTAGGTGCCTTGGGTGGTCCTAAGGGGTAATTATATGTATTAATGGGTTCTACAAGATCCTAAGATACATTAATGGGTTTAAATGAGTCCTCTGACACATTGATGGGCCAAAAGGCATCCTAGGATACATTAAGGGGTCCTAGGATGTCTTAAGGGGTCCTAAGTATCTTAAGTAGTCCTAGGGAATCCTATGATACTTTAATGGGTCCTAGGATGTCTTAATGGGTCCTAGGTGTCATAAGTTGTCCTAAGGGGTCTTAGGATACATAATTACATCAATTTTTCCTAGGATGTCTTAAGGGGTACTAGGTGTCTTAACTAGTCCTATGAAGTCCTATAATAACATTAATGGGTCCTAGGATGTCTTAAGGGCTCTTGAGTGTCTTAAGAAGTCATAAGGGGTCCTCGTATGTATTAGTAGGTCCTAGGATACATTGATGAGTGCTAAGTGGTCCTAGGATACATTAATTAGCATTGGGATACATTTATGGGTCCCATGACATCCTAGGATACACTAATGGGTCTTGGGGGTCCTAAGGGGTCATAGGTGTCTTAATAGGTCTTAATGGGTCCTAAGATCTCTTAAGTAGTCCTAAAAGAGAGAGATAAACAAACATAGAGAAAGATATAATCAAAGGATTAAAGATGCATACCTTATTTAGTTTTATAATAATGTGCTAATGCAAGACAACAATTTTTTTGTTCTAGACTAGGTGACCACTTTTGTGTAAATTTATGTTGCCTTGTCCTTTTATTTCACATATCCTTTCTTCAAAAAAATGCCCTTGAAAAAAAACACAAACCAAAATAATCTTCTTTATCAAAAAGTGCAAATTGACTTTGTATATGTTTTTTTTAAAATGAAAAAAATGACTTTTATTTATACCCAATTGAATAGTCACGCTAAAAAAAATAAAAAATTGACTGACCTACTTAAGGGGAACATGGTTAGTTAGCAAAGGTGACATTGGTTGTTGTGTTATTATTTTTTCTAACCGTTTTTGTGTGAATGGGACTTCACACACTTGCAATAGGGTTTACACGAAGGTGGTTTGCACAAAGGGGTCTTTGGGAAAAGGCCCCTGTTATGGCCTTCTCCCCCAAAGCCAACTTGTTTTTGCAGATTTCCACCCTTCAAAGCTATAGTTCAAGGGCCAAATAGAACAATCTTGAGAAACCCAAATGTCATATGGTGCTACTCAAAACAAGCTTTTCAATGATTATAATTTTAATAAGTATGGAATTCATTACGACTTTCTATTTTTGGTTTTATTAAATATTGGTTTCTAACCATTTAACAACTTCTTTATTCCACACTTATAGAAAAATAGTAAAAAACATAAAAATAATATGAAAATAATATAGATAGTAGATTCATGTTATATTTATTACAAAAAAAGAAAAAATAAATTTTGATATATACAGATGAAGCTAGGGGCTTCTAAATGAGCCATGTCCAAATTATAGTTAATGTCACTTAAAAACTTAATAAACTATAAAATATTCAACCAAATTCAATGAAACCAATTGGATACACTAGATATTGGTGTTACAAACCTAAATTCAAAAGAATTACTTTTATATCCTTTTTAGAAAAAAAATTATGTTGACCTAACTGAATGTCACTCTTTAAAAATGTCAAATTTTTATACAAACTAATTTTCGAAGGAGATGCAAAATGGATACAAATCAATTCCAAAATAAATAAAAATAAAAAATTAAACCTTACACAGAAAATGCTAAAAATCACTAGTTTACATTATCTTCAAATTCCTAATGGTTTTGCAGCAATAGGTGTCTGAATGCAAAGGTTTTTTCAGAACGTTCATTTCAGTGTCAAAGTTGGCAAAAAGTGGGACACACCCTAATATATTCAACAAAATTATTCTGAGTGGCCACCAATTCCTTATTAGGATTGGGGGAATGGAATATAGTGCTTGTATCAAAGGGGGAATGGTAACTAGCTTCTTAGAAGCTTTACCTTGCCCATTATTACCTTGATTATTTCCTTGATTATTCTTGTTCCAATTTTGATATTGGTTGGGTTGATATGGGGGCCTTCAACTTTGGTGGTTTTGATAATCTTGATAGTGGGGTTGTTGAGGCATGTCATGTTGCCTCTTTAGGTTTTTCAACTCATTTGAAATTGTTCTCAGCAGGCTCTTCATCTCACTCATCTCTGCTAATAAGGAAGGGGAAGCTATCTATGATACCTGAGAATTTGAGTAGATATACATGTATACAGGGGGGTGGTAGAGCTGATGGAAGTTATGCATTAGGTCTAATCTAGGGTTTGCATGGAGAATTTGGGAAACATTGGCAATGGTGGTCTAGAAGGTAATTTTCCTGCATCTATCAAGTTATTTTGGCTCTTATAGCTACATCATAACTAGTTGGAATATTAGTACCTCCCAAGGATTGTATGGTCCAGACTATATTTGAATTAAAATCTTGTAAGTAAAACACAAAGACAATGGGTGTCTGCGGATGTGCATCTAGAAGAATTGTATGCCCCATTTTATGGAACATGTTAAAATCAACGAAAACTTCCTAGGGAGCTCTTTTAATATGATGAACTATTGGAGTTGGGATGAACTGTCATGATTATCACATAAATGACTATAGAACAAGTTACCCAAGTCATCCCAAGTTCCTATGCTACTTGGTGCCAAAGATCTATACTATTGTAATGCCTTTCCCTTAAAAGATGTCGCTAGGAGTCTCAGGGCTACATTTTGATGTGTGATATGGTGCATTGTGTAAGTATTTTCTACATCTGTCATGTGCTCAACATGAGTCTTTTCATCCTTACCAAAGAAATTTGGTAAGGCTTTTAGAGAACTAATAGGAATGACATCCCAAACCAGACCAATGACTACTAGGACAAGGGGACTTCCACTATCCTTGGTGATAAAATTGCATGTTGTCATTAGCGTTGTGGGGGTGGTGTTATTAACGCACTTGATGAGGAGGTTGCACATATGGAATTAGTTATAGTAACTAGGGAGCGATCAATAATCTCGGGGTAGCAAGTAGTTTGGGATCTTGTGACAGGCTTATGGCTCATACATGTATTTTATATTAGGCTTGAGGATGCTCGGTCCCATAGAGTGTGCCAAATAAAAGAATTGTTGATCCCGAATCTTGTAACTCAGAAAGGTAACAAATATTATGGGAAGTTCAAATGGTGTAGGACCAAGATGCTACCATTTGAAAGAGCCTCCAGGATTGAGAAGTCAACTCTTAATGAATAGGAGTTTTGGAAAGGGAAGAAAATTGAATTAAAACTAAACTAAGGCGATGTGTGAGATGATTTCACAACAACTTAGAAAACTAACTAATGAATTTGTTGGAAATTGCAATTGAAGCAATTGTTGTATTGTCATTGATGTCAAACCTTAACTAGTAAGATAATTTCTATCTAAGAAAGTACCATATCTATTGATTGATCAAAAGGATTAGGGCAAAGGAGATAACAAGAGAGCCTAAGGAAAGGTTGAGTTATTTGATACTTTAATGGGTACTTGATTATTTGGCACATTGATAAGATAATGTATTGTTTATCTAAGTAAGAAGAAAGACTGAAGAAGTAGGGCTAACCAAAAAAAAGTGAAGAAATATAGTTTAAGCCAAGTGATGTTAGTGTCGACTGAGCACCAGTATATGCCGAGTAAAATTAGTGTTGACCGAACATCAATTTATGCCAAGTGACAGAAATTGTCGAGCGTCAATGTTATTCGAGGAAAACAGTTTGAAGATATGACTGAGTTATACAGAGATGACCAAGGTGATGAACACAGTATTGACCAAGTATCAGTAATTTACATTTGGAGGAAGAATTCAGATCCCCAGCCAACATAGTTGCATTCTTGGGTTATGTAAATTGTGTTGACTTTATTATATGATTGTATGGAGAATTTAATGCATGGTAAATCATTTTATTATGGATTCAATGAGGAGATTGAAGATGTTTCTAGAAGGAAGGATGAAGAACTTAAATGTTGGAAGGATTTAATGAATTTGACCTAAACCTAAAATCTACGGAGGAGATTAAGCGGTAAAAGACAGATCTACCTATTGAGGAGGTATAAAGGAAAACCTAATTGTGAGGTTACAGAGTATGTTGGTGTTGTTGATGTTATTGACTGATAAGTTTGAGCAGAAGGCTGAAGGTGAAGGAGTTAATCAGAGTTGTGATTGCTTGAAGTGAATTCCGAGTAGATCAATGATGAAGATAGAAATGGAACTCAATCAATAAATTAACATATATGTGCAAATTGGATTTGCTATTTGCAAAGTGAGTTGTATGTTTTTCAGATCAAAAAATATTGTTACTTTCTAGTCATTGTATCAGTCTAAATCCTTTAATCAAGGTTGACCTAATAGTCATTGATTAAATCCTTTAATCAAGGTGGCATTCTAATGGAATGTACTTAAATCCTTTAACCAGGTCACTTTTGACAGAGTGTTTAAATCCTTTAACAGGGTCACACCTAGCAGTGTGTTTGTATACCTTTAACAAGGTTGGCTTTTCATAGAGCTCACTTTAGAAGAGTGAATATATCAGTAACATGTTACAAAGTGTTTTTTACCAAATTGGGTTTCCACTATAAATCTTGGTGTTATACTTGTGTGAATGTTTTGATGTGAATGTTTCTATATTTTTCAAGTTAATTACTTTTGGATAGTGGAGTGCATGTTATATGTTTCTGGTATATATATACTTTAGAGACCGAGTTGTGTTGGTGATTAGATCTGAGATTGTTGAAGTGTTTTAAAGTTCAATTGGTTCATCTAGACTTGAGAACAACTGATTCACCCCCCCCCCCCCCCCTCTCTGTTGTTCTAAATAATATTAACATGAATCGAGCTTGATCATAAAGATTAGAAAACACATACTATTTTATATTTTCACATAATTTACCACAATCCCTTCATTGTTGAAATGAGAACAGGATAATCAAATGTAAAACATAGATTATAATTTTTAGATCACTTAATGGGTGCATCTATAGAAGCCAAAAAATAGAAAATACTTTTTAAAACAATCCTACTCATCTATTAACTTTCAACACTATCACAGACATGGAACAATTCTAGATACTAAATTACTCTAAATTGGAAGAGTATTAGACATGGTCCAAAATTAAAGACAATTCAATAAATGGAAATGCAAGAGTCCAAAAAGATAACTATAACTTAAAATGACATAGATCTCCAGGATATTCAATATTAATTCAAAACCCCTCTACTAAGAATAGTGAATATTTCAAATTAACATAAACAACATAGAAATGAAGTCTACAAATAGGTCCCTTAAACAATACTAAATAATAATAATATTTTGATAACTCAATTTTCTTTATTCTATTAACCAAAACTCTTTAAAATACAACAAATTCCCCCCTTATATCCAATCCCCAACCAAAAAATATTCTCTAATCATTACATGTGCACCACAAAAGATGTTATCTTAATCCATCATGCCTTCGACAGTTAGAAGAAACTTCCACAATCGAGCTGGCAAAATAACAACATTATGCATTCAACATGCATCCCAGGACAAAAGATATTTTCTTGGCCCCACCATGTTTGTTGAATGGATAGTAACAACCTTACCTCAAATCTTGCTCCTAATATGTGTCACAACGGTGGGATTTCTAACAAGAAATCTCTCTTCCATTGCTTCCAAAGTTCTGTGGACACAACACATGTCCTACGAGTGAGAAAGTCCATGAACAAAATAAAAGAGAGACACAGAGAAAGGGTTCTCCGCTCGACCTACAAAAAGATGAAGCTTGAGAAAAGGTAATTTCACTATGAGCCTCGACCTATCTATATAGACATATACATACATGAAACTGTCAACAACTTGTTTTAGTACTCAAATATTTTATCAATCCTAAAATTATGTATCTTGATTGAAATGCCTTAAGAGACCCCACTTTTATTTTAATAAAATATTTTTGCGTGAGAGAATTAGTGCTCAAATTCTTTGAGATAACTCATATCATCTTTTATTTTTCAAAGATTATAATTTTGAAACCAAATCTAGCAAAATATCCCATTTTCATAAAATTTGTTCAATCTCTTTAAATCTTTATTTTTTATAGGAGAAAAAATACAATAAGTGATAAAATATTTTCTTAATTTTTTTCTCCTACTATTAAAAGATAAAAATATTATTATCACTACTTCAAGGAAGTGAAGATCCCCCAACTCAAGAGAGAAAAAGGAGAATAACAGAAGATGGGGAAGATGCTAGCAATGAATCCTCTAATCAAGTTTAGTAGGAAGGGGGTGGTAATCAATCCTTTGAGACAAACTTGGTAGAGTACATCTCAGCTAAAGTGGGATCTAGGGAAAATAAAAATTCTTCTTTGATTTCAAAAAATAATACCCTTTCATGTTTTGAGGAAAACAGATAATTGGATAAAGAAGAAGAGTAGATTATAGAGTCAGATCAACCCCTAGGCCAAGGAATGCATAAGATATATGAGTAGAGGCTAGAGGAAGATTATAAGTTATACCGTAAAGATAATACTAAAGGAGAAACATTGGATAAGGAACTAGCAGGGTTACTGGACAATGGGTTTAAGTTAGTAGGAGTAATAAGGGGAGACATCTTGGAAAAAATTATGGGCTTAAAGATGGAAAAAAAGAAGTTAGTGACTATGAGGAAGAGGAGGGTGAGATTTTGAAAGAAAGAACAATAAAGAAATCTCAATCCAAACCAAGGAAACCAAATATAAAGCCAAAAGGGAAGAGGGGACCTAAGAAAAACAAGAAGAAATTGGAAATTGTAGCAAATGAAAAGGGACAACAAAGACAAATTATATTTTGGAAGGAGACCTTCCTTCTTGAGGGACAATAAATATTTAACTTGGAATGTTAGGGGCATTAATGCCCCTAACAAATGGCGCATGGTCTAGTGCCAAATTGACCAACCAAAATTTGAATTAGTTACACTACAAGAGACTAAATAGAGCAAGAAGGAGAGTGAAAAGAGATTAAAAAATTAAGGATAATGGAGAGGTAGTTTTGTTGGTTCGAATGGTGTGCCTAGGGGCCTTAGCATCTTATGGAACCCTATAATGACAGAGGGAGAGAAGATTGAGGATAACCAAAATTGGAAATTGATTAAAGTTGTCAACTTACAAATGAGAGACTTTTTTTTGTTTTAAACATTTATGGCACTGTCATAGTTGCTAGAAAAATGACAGTGTAGGATTTTCTCTTAGTAAAGATATAGAGTTTAGGAGGGGAAAGGATGAGAGTGGCATGCCAATTTAATGCCATTGTGAACAATTTAGAAAAGTGGGGTTGTATTTAAAGATTATATCAAGTGTTGAATTTTTAGAATTTCATAAATCAAAATTAGTTAAGGTATACAATGTCAAAGAATAAAATTTTCACAAGGACAAATAGAAGGAGAGGGATTACAACCAAAATGGAAAGGCTTGATTGTTTCTTAATTGAAAGTGAATGGGAGAAATTTCTCACAAGGCCTCTATTCTCACACTAATACAACTGAATCATTATCTAGTGCAACTTCATAATGTTCCAAATAAACCATCAAAGATGTAGCCATTCAAATTAAAAAATATGAGGCCTAGGGATGAAGGGCTAGAGGATTTAATCAAATATTTGAGGAATAAAGTTAAAATAGGAAATAAGGCATTAGTTAAGTGAAAAGCTAAGATTTATCAAACACAAATTGAAAGAATGGAATAAGTTGAGCTTTAAAAAAAATTGCAGAGAAGGAAAGTATTGTGTGTGAAAATTGTACCCGTTTAGAAGACACAACACATCATTAAAACATTATTGATCAATGATAAGAAAATATGCAATAAACAGATGTATCATTAATCAGGTGTATCATTAATCAGGCAATTTACTTCCTTCTAGAAGATGTGAGTATGGTATTCTCAGAATTTGAGCGAGATCAGTGACAATGCAACGCCTAAACGAAGGATTTGAATGCAAAAACTATGAAAATGGATGTAAGATTAATCTATATTTTTGAGATTTTCTATTCAATAACAATGTAAGCTAAATGAAATTGATCTAAAAACTTGATAATAATGAATTGAAAACTAGCTATGAGTGAAAAAACAAGAAAACAATGTTAGCAATAAATCTCCAAAAGTTAGACAATCTCAAAAACTCGATAGTATAGCGCTGTTGTTCTCAAAATTGCACATGGTTTTGTTATGAAGGATTAAGACCTGTTTATATAGAAATCCAGGGTTTGAGAACTCATGAAAAAACCAAAAATCACTCCTTGATTAACTCAAATTGATTGGTGAGTTATCAGGAAATTAGAAATCGTTATCTAGTAAAATCATGCAAATTAACTTTTTAACTCATAATGGGAAGTTGAGATCACTCCAATCTGCTTTTCAACTCACAATCACATGTTGAGTTTAGAAAGTTAACAAATGAATCAAAGAGTTGTTTTTGAGTTTAACTGCTTTTCTAATTTTTGCATAGATAATTATGAGTTTATTTAATTTCTATGTGTTTTTATTCTCAACTTAACTGATTTTGTTTAAAAATAATTGATTTATGGGTTAATCAATTATTTAATCAAACCTTATCTAAAATTATATTATTAAATTTGACAATTAGATTTTAATCAATTAAATAAATATTCAATTGATTATTTTTAGAATTTGTGATTTATTGTCAAATAAATAATATTAATTAAGGAATAATTTTAATTAAATCTAATTAAATTAATTAAGTGGTTGAATAAAGTTTAATTAATTAAATATTTATCATATTCAATCAATCGCACTTAGGATAAATAAAATAATATCATTTATCACCAAATAATATTTAATCAGAGATAATTAGGATAAATTAGGAATATTCCCCGATGCAAATTTAGAATAGGATCGATTAGGGTTTTGATGATTCGATGTGCATATGTGCCTTAGGAATTTAAGGTCGATTTCGATCGATTTGTCGATGTAGGAGGTCAATGGTACTGAAGCCCATTTTTGGGGTATTACATTTTGCCCCTCTTTGAATTACTATGTGTAGCGCAGTGGTTCAAAGCTAAATCTTGTTTGGTGAGATCCAAACTCAGTTATGTGATGGAGAAACTGATCCTAGTTGATTAACCAATTTTGAGACAAAAATTGATTGAAGATTTGAAGATGTTGATTCAAGTCCTGATTGACTAGAGAATCGAGATGATGTTAACAATAACAACTCTGAACTTGTGATTACGAAGAAGTGATAAAATGCCTAATTATGAACCTATGATTACGAGGAATTGAATATCCTGACTCCAGACCTGCTTGTCCAAAGGAATTGAAAGGATACCAACTTTGAACCCTTCAGTTATGAAGAATCAAGGAGATAACACAACTGAACCTATGGTTACAAAGAGTTGATACAGTTTGCAAGATTAACAAGATACCAGATTGATATGAATTTCAATGAATCTGACATGCCCCAAGCGATATGCCTCAAGCGACGAGGACTTTTGATGAGTCGGCAATTAGACGTGGTTGTTGAAGAATTTTTTTTTGATTGATAGATTTGATTAATGATGTGTAATACCATGCCCCCTTCGGGATTAAAATCAAAATCTAGCAAGAAAGGAAACCTGAAATGATTATAAGCAATGTAATCAATTGTAGAAGTGGTTGTGTACATTTGGGGATGTATTCTGCATTGTTTAGGGGTCCTGATGACCAAGTTTGACCATGAATTGACCATGGTTGACCAAGTTAAAATTTGAGAAGTTTGATGTGTGATAATCAGTAAGTGAAGTTTTGAATTTCTATGATGTCATGAAGGTTGATTATGCAAGCAGTTGGTTGTCCTGGGCCCAAAATTTTAAATCGCATTTTTGACAATGTAAATGATCTCAACTTTCGATTTTGATCCCAAAAATGGATTCAAGTTGTCAAAATTAGCTATAGTGCTATTTTCACGCAATTCAGAGCACTTTGAAAAATTAGGTCAAAACCTATATAAGGCCAAAAGGGGTCATTTTCAAATCATTTCAATTGTTGACTTTTTAAGATTTTGTGGATCCCTTTGAGACTAAAAATGGTGGTCCCCGTCTCTTCTCACCATTTCGTGCGATCTTGGCGATATCAACGACCTCGGTAGTATGGACACTTGGTAAGTGGATCTTTGAGCTCTTCTTGTAATTATTTTAACGTGTTTTTGAATTGATTTTTAGGATTTTTATATCTTTTTACGCATTTTAATTTTTTTGCATCACGAGTTGTCGTATGAAAACCCGTAGTGTGTTGTACAACAATTCAAGTCCAAACCAAGTGTCGTGTATGTTCTTGTATTGTGTTGTATGGGAGATCCCCAACTCTCGTACATCATTTCATCGCATTCATCAGTTGTCGTACGACAACTGATGGATTTTCGTATGAGACCCAAGTGTCATATGGGTTGTTGTAGAGTGTTGTACGACACTTGACACCATTTTTTAATTGTATAAAGTGTCGTATGAAAAACAACGAGTGTTTTTAGGTCATTTAATGAAAATTTTTCAAAATTTTAATGACTCATCTAGTTTTCAGAGCATTTAATGCACCTTGTGATATAATCAATTTCTTAATTTACGTGCATTTAGTATCAATTTTGAGTGAGTTACTGATATTGCATTCATTTTCTATGCTCGCAGATGAGGTACCTAGATATTCATGTTCGCGTGTCACATCTAGCCACTCAGAGGCTGTGTTTGTCGCTGCCGGATCCATTGAGAGTTCTCTTAGTTGCCTGTGGGTTTGAGTATTTGATTGATTTGCTTGAGATTCGGGTGAATCATGGGTTGATCACGACATTGATAGAGCGATTTCACTCAGAGACCTAGACATTCCATCTCCTGACAGGGGAGATCACCATTACTCCAGAGGATGTGTATCACATTCTTTGTATCCCTTTCCATGGACCACATCCAGATTACTTGAGTTCAGGGAACATAGGTTTACAAGCTTTCAAGACTTTGTTTAGGGTTGATGAGTTGATCTTGCAGCAAATACCATGGGAGGTATTGGTACAATGGTATGGGCATACACATCACCTAGAGTGTATTCTAGCAGGGATGATCAGATGCATCATCATGCTAGATCATTAGCATAACAATTTTTTGATGGGGTGGGCACCCAGGGTTCAGTGTCTCATGGCGTAGCCTGCAGAGTATGGTTGGGGTCAATGCCTACTGGCCCATATATTTTTTGAGATGCACGAGGCAATCTACCACGAGCGTAAGACTTTTGCCTCTCAAGTGATTTTACTACTGGGCATGGGAGCATATCCCTATCTATCAGCCCAAATGTGATGATGAGAGACATGCACAACAACCTTTGATATACATATATGCAGGCTACATTACACAGGTTCGAATAGTCAAGACCAAGTATTGGTAGAGGGTCCTAGATGACATGACCATGGTCATCTGGCGTCCTTACTGATAGGTGGAGGCATGACTGGATGCTAGAGTGCAATTCAGATATTTTTGTCAGAGTAGGATTTTGATTGGCCACTCTACCAGTGTGCTCGAGAAATTTTTGATTACTAGGGTTTGGAGGAAGTATGGCCTTGTGCAAGATGTACCACAAGAGTTTGCCTCCAATGCTTGACAGGTGAGGAAGATTGGAATGGGGTGGGATCCCAGATTATCATATGCCATTCATATGCAGGAGTACAGTGGTTTACAAAGCTAAGATTGGGACTATTGGGTACAGGCAGTAGATGCAGGTGTTACTGATGCTTATATTGCACATCTAGCAGAGTGCCCTTTCAGGCAATTTGTAAACCCAATGGAGCTGATTCCTATGATGGAGGAGGTAGATGATATCATAGGGGCACCTAGGGGGAGAGGGAAACTGAGGAGAGAGGTATAGATCCCGACGGCACAACCGGTACCTCCAGTGTATAGAGCGGTAGGGGATCCACCACGACCGACGGTAGATGTCAGGCTTGCTCCTATTCCACAAGCAGTTCCATTGGTGAGACTGTTAGTTTTGCAGTGGCAATATACTAGAGGTGAGGGCAGAGTACTGGGTGTCATGGGTAGCGCCGCAACAGTTGAGGAGGTTTTGGGAGCACACTAGGATATGCAAATGGATGAGGCACAATACACACTCGATTTTGACATTGGCGCAGAGGTTCAACGCCATAAGCCACAGACAAACACAGGTGGGGGTGGTGGTGATGAGACCATGGTAGAGGAGGACGTAGCTGAGGAGGCAGACCTAGGATTGAGACAGACACCTTAGGAGGTCATACACAGGTTATGCCATCAGATAAGGGACTTGAGATCCTAGAGATTATCATTGGAGATTCAATTGGCAGAGCGTGACACTCAACTACAGGATGCTCGAGTAGACGTGAGATCACTATAGGTGGAGGTGGTACACTGGACAGGTAGGGAAACATATTATGTGTCTACATATTTTTCGGTGGTGCCACCTAGATAGTGGGTTACTTCTTATTCTCAGTACATGCTGGGATCTGAGGGAGCCAGGGCACTGCGAGCCGATCCACCACCAGATGTTCCAGCAAGAGGAGGTACAACACCTGATGCCGAGGATCAGGCTGAGAGTTGATTGGATAGTCAACTCACGCTTTTGAGATTTTTGTTGTACTTGATAGCTCATTGGAGCTCATTTCTTGTATTGTATGCACATTGTGCACCCCATGTACTATATCGAATTTATATATATATGAGATCATTTTGGTTTAAATTCTTAGCACTTGTCATTTTGATTATGATATTGTTATCACGTGATGAAAATGTATGCAATGTTCAATGTTTACTTTGAATGTATGATTATGCAATGATAAATGTTAGATGATTAATAAAAATGTATGGCTTCATTTATGTTGTATGGATGCAAATGTATGTATGCAATGGATATATGAGATGAGTGTCAAATATAAATGATATGATATGTAAATGCAGTGATACACATGATGTTTTTGCAAGTACGTGAAGAGTTCAAGTGCTCAGTCGTTGTCAAAAAGGATGTTTAACCCAAAATGACCACTGCTTACTGATCAGTTGGAGATACCTTGACGTGACCCTCAGTCCTTGTGTTAAGTGCAAATTTGGGAATATCAAACATCATGCTGAATTCAAACCATGAAAGAGATGCAACCAGACTAAATGCAAAATGCAAATGAAATACAAACCTAGGACTTAGTCACTAATCATTTGTCGGTCTTTATCATCACTGAATATTTTAGGTAACACCAGATAGTCAATACAATGTCCATTGGTTAGACAACCATGAGCATATGAATATTGAATTTTAGTAAAAAATGTCAGATTAGATATAAGCACCAAGACACAAGAGCCAGGATGACCTGAATATCATGTCCATTTTGATTGAGCAATTTGTATAAGAATCAAAGCATAAACGTTGTGATGACCTGAATACACCTTGCGTACAAACACACCAAGAAGTTGAGTTCATCCTCATCCGTATGTGAATTACTCGTAGTGACCCTTTATCGTTCACATCCTTGGGCACTGTTCCACTTCACACTTGGAGTAAGGAATCACTCATAAAGGAAAACAAATAAAAGATTATGCCCCTGTCCTTGCCATTCTAAATCCATGAGGACATCATTGATTAACTCAAGGGAACATAATATGAAAAAATCTTAATGTGAATCATTCAACATACAATAAGATAAAAGCATGTCGCAGTGATTATTTTGTTGTAGTAGTGTGTAATGTTTGTGTTGTTGTCAGGTGCAAAATCCTTTTCTGGTAGGGAGACAGACAAACTAACTCGGATGATGCAGTTGAAGGATACTGACTTGGATACGACTTGTCTAAGATACTAAGGACCACCATAGAATATGACACTGATTTCCCTTGAGTTGTAAGCATTGATTGGATTCAGACTCTCATTTTTGTGTACATATCAACTTTATTGAATTGCAAGATATGTACAACCTAAAGCATGACAGAAAGCTGAGAAATTACCAATTAAGATTGCTTTGATAGATAGAGCATTTTGATACAAGTGGCACCCGTTTGCTGAGTTTTCACCATCTTGGCAGAGATTCTATTTTTGCAACCAAGGTGCTTGTTTACTAGGTTTTCACCAAGGCACTTTTTCTTTTTCTTCTTTTTTTTTGTATTTTTCATGTTTTCAATTTTTTTGTATTTTTCCATTTTTTATTTTTTTTGTGTACCATCAAGGCGCCTACTGCTAGGTTTTCACTAGGGTGATCATTTTTTCAGGACTTTTTCCAATTTTTAGTTTATTTTTTGGGACATTTTCCACATGTTGAATGCCTAGGCATAGAATTTCTTCAGATGAAGAACGTTGATCAGTTCACAGAGCTATTCTCCATTAGTTGTTGAGAGTTGATAGGCTACAGAGCCAAAAGCAATAGTGATAACAAAGGGACCCATCGATTTGGGTTCAAACTTCCCCTTACGTTCTCGATGGGATTGATTTTTAGTGTTCTCTCTCAAGACTAGATCACCGACCTAAAATTATTTGTCTGACCTTCTTGTTGTAGCCTCTATCTAGACATTCATTTTCGATATACTCTAAGATGATCATACATAGCTTGTCTATGCTCATCTAGTAGTTAAAGTTCTTGCAACCTAGAAACTTTGTAATCATCATCAGTTACTAGACCATGCATTCTAATTTTGAGTGATGGGATTTCAACCTCTATAGACAATACCGCTTCAGTCCCATATACTAAAGAGAAAGGAGTAGCCCCAACGGGCATTCTGATACTTGTTCTAGAAGCCCAAAGAGATGGATTTATCAGTAGATGCCAATCTTGCCCTATTTTGTTAACTATGCGATGCAATATTTTTAATAAGTTCTTGTTGGATGCCTCATCTTGTCCATTCCCTTGTGGATAGTAAACATATGACCAATATTGTGTTATCTTGAATTTAAAACATAAGGAATCTAGGTCCTGGTTCTTGAATTGGCCTCCGTTGTCAATGATAATGGAGTGTGGGATACCATACTGACAAGTGATGTAGTTCACGATAAACATAAAAATTTGTTTGTTGGTTTCCAGTGTCAAAGGAACTGCTTCAACCCATTTTGTAAAGTAATCAGTAGCTGTGATTATACGGGTGTGACCATTTGATGAATGTATATATATGGCTCCTATGAAAGCAAATGCCCACTGTTGAAAAGGCCATTGTTTAGTAAATGGAATCAGATCCCTACCTGGTGCGTGAATTAAGTTACCATGGACCTGGCATTTCTGATAATTCTTAGCATATTTCATGGCCTCTTTCTCCATATCTAGCCAATAGTACCCTTCCCTAATGAGTTTTCGAGCTAGTGTCAAACCGTTGGAATGTGATCCAGAAATACCTTTGTGGACTTCCTCTAATGCGCGCCATGACTCTTCTTGTTCTAAACATCTAAGAAGTGTACCATCCATACTTCGTTTGTATAGATCATTACCAATGATGAGATACCATGACATGTTTCAGATAAGGTAACATTTTTCATGACAGTTAAAGGTATCAGGAATGATTTGGTCTCGAAGGTAGGAATAGATATTTTTGTAGCATGAGGAATCATGACCAACAACATTGCAAATCATACGGATTTATGGGAAATCATAGGTAGGGAATGACAATGCTTCCACTAGGAACTCGTATCATAGCTCATGTTCTAGTTGCTGTAGTAGAGATGACTGTGTAGCCATAGCGTCAACTACTTTGTTTTCCATTCTTGGTATTTATTCGAACATGATAGAAATGAAGTATTTCTTGAGATCATCTACCATTCATTTGTATGGAATCATTTTCTCACCCTTTATTTGATACACATCATTGACTTGGTGAATAACTAGTTGGGAGTCTCCATGAATGTGAAACTCCGTCACTCTCCATTCTAGTGCCAATTTCATTCCATTTAACAGAGCTTCATATTCAACTATATTGTTGGTGCAAGGGAATTTGATTTTGAATGCTTTTGGAATGGAGTAACCTTGCGGAGTGATAAATAGGATACCAGCTCCAGATCCGTTTTGTGTGTAGGACCTGTCAAAGAATAACTGCCATATTCTTGAAGATAGGTGCATTATAGAAGCATCGGGAAATTCTACTTGTATTGGTTGATCATTGAACATTGGAGCTTTAGCTAGTTGATCTGCAACGACTTGTCCTTTGATGTCTTTCCTTTCAACATACTCAATGTCGAATTCACTTAGTAGCATTACCCATTTTGCCAATCTACCTATTAGAGCAACTTTGCTTAACAAATATTTCAACAGATCAATCTTTGCTACTAGTTGTGTGGTATGAGATAACATGTAGTGCCGTAGTTTCTATGATGCAAAGATGATAGCTAGACATGCCTTCTCTATCATAGAATAATTCTTTTCATAAGCCACTAAGGTTTTGTTGATGTAATATATAGCTCTTTCTCGCTTATTCTCATCATGTTGTGCCAATAATGCCCCCAGTGATGTATTTGTTGCGGAGACGTACAATATTAGTGGCTTTCTTTGAATATGAGGCATGAGAATTGGTGGATTTTCCAAGTATTGCTTGATATGGTTGAAATTCTTTTCACATTCATTGCTCCATTTGTAGGTCACACCTTTATGCAATATTTTAGTGAAAGGCTACAATATATCAACTAACTAAGAGATGAAGCGTCTGATAGATTGTACCATTCCTTGTAAGGTACAAATTTGACTTATGTTCTTAGGAGGTTGCATCTCCATGATGGCTTTGACTTTTGTTGGATCCACTTCGATACCTTTCTTTGAGACAATGTACCCTAGAAGCTTTCCTGAAGTGAAACCAAAGGCACGTTTCTTAGGATTTTGTTGGAGACTAAATTTTTCCATTTTGTCTAGTATTGTACCCAAGTCAGCTAGGCGTTCAGATCTTTTCATTGATTTAGCTAGTGTGTTGTCAACATAGTCCTCCATGTTTTTATGCATCATATCATGAAAGATAGACGACATAGCTCTTTGATAAGTGGCACCAGCATTCTTAAGACCAAATGGCATTACGTTCCAATAGAAAGTACCCCATGCACAAGTGAAAGCTGTCTTTTCTTGATCTTTCGGAGCTATCTTTATTTGGTTGTATCCATAAAAGCCGTCCATTAAAGAGTACATTTCAAATCTTGCAGTCATGTCCACTATCATATCGATGTTTGGTAGTGGAAAATCATCCTTAGGGCATGCTTTGTTTACATCTATGAAAGTTGTGCATACTCTGATAGATTTATCTGGTTTTGACACCAGAACTATGTTTGAGATCCATTCAGCATAGTCTATGACTCGGATAAATCCAACTTTGAGTAATTTCTCTAGCTGCATTTTGACAAGGAGTGCAACATGAGGATGCATTTTTTGCAACTTTTGCTTGATTGGTTTAACTCTTGGAGCTATAGAAAGATTATGCATGATAATATTAGGATTCAATCCTGGCATATCTGAATATTTCCATGCAATGTTGATTTTCTTCTCCATTATGAATTTGGTAAATGCATGTTTCTCTTCTTCTGATAAGGATTGTGCAACATGAATCAACTGAGGTTCCTCTGATGTACCTAGATTGATAGGTTGAGTTGGTTCTATAAAAAATGGCAACTTGTCCTGTAAATGACTTGAAAGGACATCAAATATCTCATCCTGCAGCACCTCAGAGAGGGTTTCACCCTCGGATACGTCTTTTATTTTTACTATTTTTGGTTGTGAGACTGCCACATAGCGGTTTTCACCTGATTTTTTTCTTTTGACTGAGATATTTGATATCCGACTCCATCATGCTGATGCTAGGTTCACTGATAGAATTCATCATAAGTTCAATCACGTTTAGGTAGCATGCTAGTGAGTAGTCTGTTCGGAAAGTATGGATATCTTGTCTTAGATCGCTCAATGTTTGGTCAATAAGCTCAGGATGTTTGATAGTAAGGAGAGGAAAGGATTGTCTGACAGTGTTCACGCACACAGTGTTGTCATCATTGGTTCTAATCGGACTCTGGAATTCAAATATGATATTATTACTCAAGATATTCAGTTCGTTAAGTGTCTCAATGTTATCGTTGGATCCTATGTTAGTTATAAGTGAATCAGTTTCGCGAGGTCTGTCACGTAGTTCTAGAATTGCATCGGGCATAGGTGCGTATTGGTGAATAACATCCACATGTTTATCCATTATAAGCTCATCTTTGTCTGGTTTTGGAACAATTCCCCAGTCACAATCATTAGATTCTTCATCAGGATCTCTGGGAAAGTTAAGAACATGTGTGAAATCAGGATGAATCCCCCAAGCAGGGTTACCTTTAGAGTTTGAATGAAATTCATACTCATGAGAATCTGTCTTTGAATCACTAGAGTGTCCCAAATGTTTATCTATGGTAAGGGATGTTTCTCCTTCTTCTAGATCAGTCTGTTCTTTTGAAGTAGTAGGTTCTTATGTGTCTACCACATTGACTTGTTCCTTAGGTTTTGGTTGGTCTTTAAGAAAGTCTAAGATATGCTGAGGTACATGCTGATAAGGAAAAATATCTATCTTGTCTAAATCATCACTGTCTGAATGATGTTCTTCCTCTTATTGAGTATCCATTTCTGGTTCTATTTGTTCTATGACATGAGTAGAGTTTCTCTTGAGATGGAAATGTTTCTTCTGATAGCCTATGCTGGTAGTATCTGTGTTTGTTCTCCCACAATGTTCAATGGGTTTGATGATGCCTTTGCCTCTTGTTCCGAGAGGTCCTTTTCCAATATATCCCATTTTAGAAATAAGCTTGTGTCCTGGTCCATATGACTTTGAAGGAACCTTGAGTATTTTAGATTCACATTTTTGAACTATTTGTGACTGAGACTCATCTTTGTATAGCCAAGCTAGGAACACTTCTTCTTCATCAGACTCTTGTTTGGACACCCGTTCTGTGATAAAACTCCCCTCAAAGATAACTTGTAGTTCTTTAGTCGTGGGTTTCATTTTCTCTGAGGGTAGCCCATAAGATTTAGGCGAGAGTGGGAGAGATGTAAGAGACAAAACTGGTTCTATTGTGTATTCTACCATACTCCTATCCTTGATTTTGACCTCTTTTGCTATGTCTTCCATTTTGGATGTGGATGCTATGTCACTCTGTTTCGTGGGAGACTCTATGTTGTGTGGAACAAGTTTATCGACACTTTCCTTCAAAGCATTACAAGATACTGACATGTCTGCAAGTATTGTGACCTCCACTCCATCATATGGGAATTTGACACATTGGTGTTACGTTGATGGAATATCTTGCATTTCGTAAATCCAGGGCCTTCCCAAAAGGATGTTGTAGGCCAATGGAAGATCCAAGACTTGACAGGTGATATCTCTGATGACAGGTCATGTTCTAATAGGTAGCACAATGACTCCTTTTGAGGATCTTTCTTGTTCATCATATGCCTTGATGGTTATTTTATTTTTAGGATTAATAGCATCTTCTGAAAATCCCAGTTGTGTAACTAATTTATAAGAACAAATGTTTACACCAACTCCCCCATCTATCAAAACACACTTGACACGACGGTTTTCAATTAAGACTTCAATATGCAAGGGCTGATTATGTGGATGACTTAGTGAATTGTCATCTTCCTCTGAGAAGGAAATGTATCGAGGAGAAGTCAGATGGCCCACCATGGTCTGAAATAGATCAAGGTCAAGATTCTCTGGAACATTGGAACTGATGAGAGCTTTGTCTAGGATAACTTGATGAGTAGGAGAAATTCGAAGCAACTCAAATATAGAAATTTTTGCATTTGTGTGTTGGAGTTGCTGGATGAATTTGTATGATGTCGGTTTGAACTCTTCAAAATTGGAAGATTTAGGTGTAGTCCTTTGTTTAGATGCAGATAGAAGATTGAATGGAACATTCAGGGCATTTGATGAACCCTAGTTTGGTCCTGGAAGAGTTATCTAAGCTTGAGATCGAGTGACTGCATTAGACGATATGTGGTCTTTGTCCTTTTTGAAAATGGTGATGACATTGCAGTGTTGAGATGTGCACGACTACCATGTTGATGACATCATTGTTTCTAGAGTAAGTGTAATTGACCTTAGCACCCATATTTGGCTTAGAAGATGAATCTCCTTGAGTGTGTTTTGGAAAAGGTTTTGTGAATGTCGTATGATCATTGTTGGATTTATGGTTGTCAATCACAATTTCTCCAGCGTCAATTTTGTCTTGAATAAGATGTTTTAGATGCATGCAGTTGTTGGTTTTATGACCCTTTTTCGATGGAAATCATATAAATCGGTCTCCTTCCACCATCTAGGTTTGAATTTTGGGTCATATGGTTTTATCTCAGTAACGTGATGATGTTATTTGCTAATAAGGTCCTCACGACAAATTCCATGGACTCACCCAAAGGAGTAAACTTGCATTTTGGTTTTGTAACCCACGGTTTGTATTCATTTGACTTTTTAGGAAGCTCAATTGTCTGTTTCTCTAAGGCTTTTATGGCTTGAGTGCCAATTGTGAGGTTAAATGCTGGTGCTTTGGGTGGAGAACTGATGTGATCAACAACACCATCTATGACAACATTTTTGTTCTTGTTCTAGAATTTGACTTTATCTTTGTTGTTGGAACTGGAATCTAAATCATACTTGTTCTCTTTATGAAGCGAGATATCCCCTTTGTGAACAAGTACATCCTCTATTTTCATGGCACTATCCATCATTTTGTCAAATAAAGTGTGATTTTGCATATGGAGATGATAGTTGATTTCCGCAATTAGATTGTTGATGAAGATTTCGAGTTTCTCTTTTTCCAGGATTTGTCGAGGATATAGCGAGAACTTCTTCCTCCATCATTTGAGGAAAGTTAGGAATGGTTCTCCCATTCTATGCTTTAGGTTACAAATGTCAATCATGGTGACTGGATGTTGGATGTTATAGGAGTATTGCTGATAGAACAATTTAATCAACTCCTCAAACGTTTTGATCGTTGGAGGTTTTTGGAGAACCATTTGATGGCTTCCCCTCCCAAAGATCATGGGAAGAGACACATTAAGTATGTTGGTTCATGCATGAACTCCATGGATAGAGTGCAAAATTCTCTAACATGATCTTGAGGATCTGAATTTCCATCATATTTGTCATACTTGGGTAGGTCCACCCCTTTCGGGAATGGTGCCATATACATGCTTCAATCGAATGGAAATGGACATAGGGCATCCATAGAGAATTCTTTGGGTTCTTTCTCTTTTTCCAGTTTGTTAAGTTTGACTTGCATAGCATGCATTTGTTTCATCATAGCAGTGATAGGGGTTTCTTCCTTTTGTGTGATGATATCTTCGACATTAAAGTTGCGAGGAAGTTTAGCCCCTTGTTGCGCCAATTCAAGGAAGTGCATCTCTTTGTCTTCTCGTAAGAAGTGTTTCATCATTTTTTTAAAGAGATCATCTCAGTATCGTGCACTTTTAGAAGGTGTGGGCTCCTGAGCCCTACCCTCGTCAAAGTTGTGGCCTTGCAAACCATGGCTAGCTGCTCCTTGAGACATGTCAGCGTGTTGAGTGTGTTTTAGGGTGTCTTATTGAGTTGATTTAGAAGGAGTTGTGTGACCTCCTTTTAAGCACAAATTGCCTAGTTTGTCTTCTTCGTAAAGATTTGGATTGTAAGGTTCATGAAGAGACTGAACAATGAGAGAAGACGAAGGTGATGTCTTTGGGTCTTCTCTTGGTTTTCTGTGTGAGGAAGCTCTTGTTTCCACCATTAACTTCAAGTGGATCTTGGAGCATGATAAGACAATTGAATGACAATCTGATTCAGGAAAAGATCAAGTGATGTAACTTTGTCAAGGGTTTGTTTGATAAAAAATGATTTGGACGTAAGTGAAGAATAAAGTATCTGAGATGTATGGGTAGACGTCCAAAAGATGGTGGACACTAATACAAGACACTTTAGCCTTTGAAAGGTGATGAAAAATCGAAAGGGTTTTGACAAGATTTTTGACACAAGATAAGATGTGTTTTAGATTTAATCAAAAGATGGAAAATCGAGCGAATTAGACCACTTTGGAAAAAAGATGGATTCTTGTTGTTTCTCTACTCCGTACCTGACATAATGGATTTTTTTGACATAATTTTGATAAAATCTAGTTGACTGGATTTTCTATCAAAATTAGGGTTTTTCTAGCAATTTGTGAAAAATCTCGTACAATAGTATGTAGGCTCATACGACATAGAATGGGGTCTGGCATGACAGTTTAAGGACTCGTACGACACTTGATACTAGGGATTAATTTCTACTGTGGGATTTTGACAACTCTTGTACAATAGTGTACTGCTTCCCATACGACACTTAGGGGGTTCTGATATGACACTTGCAGGAACTAAGTAATTGTCGTACGACAATTGACAGGGTTGGATGACAGTTGACACCAAAAAAAGGATTTTGCTTCAATTGTTCAGAATTTTGGTGTTTTTGGTCTCTGTTTTCTTTTCAAGTTTTCTTTCTAGTTTGTAGAATCTGTGTGTTTGTTATTGTCTAAGGGTGTTTAACATAGCAATAGGCTCACAATCACATAAAACACATGGGAAATGACTCAATGAATCAATCACACCTATCTTAACCTAGCTAGAAGAAGAGATGTATTACTTGCTCGTTGACTTAGGAACACACTCAATGACTCCTCAAAATATGGCGGTCCAACAACACGCAATGGATGTTGAAGCCCATATTAGCCAAGTTTAAACGTCAAGGAGGGCTCAATATGACGAGTGTCTTGGGGTGATTACTATTCACCTTGCACAAGCACTACAAATCCTTCAGAGGTAGATTGGTAGAAAACTAGCTTAGGTTGTTAATCAAGGCATCCATTCACAAATGTCTCCCATAGTCCTCAAGCAAGATTGAGGCTGTTAACCCTATGAGTACTCAAGCTAGTGTAGTCTCGCAAGCAAGATTAAAGTGGCTCTACTCTACACAAAATTCAAGCATGTTCATGGAATAAATCTAAGAAACAAGTGCAACTATGTCTTCCGAGGCTTTAACCTCAAGGAAGAGTCAAATTTTATAGTGGGGTGGAAGAGTCGGCTTAAGACTTGTCCCCACTTGGGTCATTCCCAAGAGCTTTTTACCTCATTGGCATGCCCTCCCAAGGATTAAATGAAATGTGAGGTTAGGGACCACATGATCTGGGTTTCTGATTCTCTGAGAAGAGAAGAGCATAATCCCCTAATCTTGTCCTTTTCCCTATCTAAGACATGCCAAATAGAATTAATCTAGAGACAATACATAAACTGGGATTGGAGAAGATACCTTCTGGGTTTCTGATTCTCCTAAGAAGGAGAAGAGCATAATCCCCTAAATATCTGCCTTAATGGAAATAGACGCACGTACCTAATTAACTAGGTGCCTATGAAAAATAAATATTTAAGAAAACAAAATATTTGCTCGATGAAGATTTGACAACTTGCAAAACCACATGTTAGAAATTTTGATTGATTGAGCGTCTTTGGCATGCAATTTCTGTAAGGGTTTCCTGCAAACAAGGGCTTAGAAGATAAGACCATAAGAGACCAGAAAGATCAGTTTCAATGCTCAAGTCTTCGTCTCATGTCCTGCAAGAAGCATTAGGCTGTCTCACATAATCACACACCAGAAAACAACAAGTGTTAGGATTAGCTGTTAGTCAAATCTCAAATCAAAAACCTCAAAAACTCATCAGAAATCCCATACGACAATTGAAATACTAGTATGAAATGTCGTTCGAAAATATACCTTAACACGCATGACAATTCATTTTTGATATGACAATGTGTATAAACCGATACAACAATTCAGACCTCAAACGACAATGTATAAGAACCGATACGACACTTCAGGAATGTCATCTGTTGTACAACAAACAAAGATTTATGGTACGACACTTTGCAAACTATTGTACAAAATTGTATGGAAAAATTTCAAAACTCGAGAATTTGATGAAAAAGATCAAAAAATTGACGAAAAATAAAAATGTGAAAACATGATATCGGGCCCCACAGTGGGCACCAGAAATGTGTGTGAAAATTGTACCTGTTCAGAAGACAACACATCAGTAAAACATTATTGATCAATGATAAGAAAATATGCAATAAATAGATGTATCGTTAATCAGGCAATTTACTGCCTTCTAGAAGACGTGAGTATGGTATTCACAGAATTTGACCAAGATCAGTGACAATGCATCACCTAAATGAAGGATTTGAATGCAAAAACTATGAAAATGGATGCAAGATTAATCTATATTTTTGAGATTTTTTATTCAATAACAATGTAAGCTAAATGAAATTGATCTAAAAACTTGATAATAATGAATTGAAAACTAGCTATGAGTGCAAAAACAAGAAAACAATGTTAGCAATGAATCTCCAAAAGTTGCACAATCTCAAAAACTCAACAGTATAGCGTTGTTGTTCTCAAATTGCACGCGGTTTTGTTATGAAGGATTGAGGCCCGTTTATATAGAAATCCAGGGTTTGAGAACTCATGGAAAAACTAATAATCAATCCTTGATTAACTCAAATTGATTGGTGAGTTATCAAGGAATTAGAAATAGTTATCTAGTAAAATCATGCAAATCAACTTTTTAACTCATAATGGGAAGTTGAGATCACTCCATTCTGCTTTTCAACTCACAATCACATGTTGAATTTAGAAAGTTAACAAATGAATCTAAGAGTTGTTTTTGAGTTTAACTGCTTTTCTGATTTTTGCATAGATAATTGTGAGTTTATTTAATTTCCATGTATTTTATTCTCAACTTAACTGATTTTGTTTAAAAATAACCGATTTATGGGTTAATCAATTATTTAATCAAACCTTATCCAAAATTATATTATTAAATTTGACAATTTAATTTTATAATTAAATAAATATTCAATCGATTATTTTTTGAATTTGTGATTTATTGTCAAATAAACAATATTAATTAAGGAATAATTTTAATTAAATCTAATTAAATTAATTAAGTGGCTGAATAAAGTTTAATTAATTAAATATTTATCATATTCAATCAATCACACTTAGGATAAATAAAATAATATCATTTATCGCCAAATAATATTTAATAAGAGATAATTAGGATAAATCAAGAATGTTCCCCGATGCAGATTTAGAATAGGATCGATTAGGCTTTTGATGATTTGATGTTGAGATGTGCCTTAGGTTAGAACTATAAGGTCGATTTCAATCGATTTGTCGATGTAGGAGGTCAATGGTACTGAAGCCCATTTTTGGGGTATTACAAGTATAGAGCATGATTTGACCAAGATTAATGAAGTAATTATAGAAAAGGGGATGAGTAGTGATGACTTTGAAACTGAGAGGAGGCTTAAGAACTTTCTAAAAATTTTGCAAGGGAAGAATGTTTTTGGCGACAAAAGTCTAGGAAGGTATGGTTGAAAGAGGGTGACAAGAACAACAAATTCTTTCATAAATTTTGACTGCCAATAGATGCAACATCAAAATAGTAATAATTATAAAGGATGATGGAAGTCTTGTACAAATTTATGAAGCAATTTGTAGGGAGGTTGTTAAATTTCTTAAGTAAATATTGAATAGAAAAATAATGGAATGGGTCAAGCTGCAACAGATAAGAAGAGAATCCTTGCTAGTATTCCCTATCTAGTCCCAAACAATTAAAACAATAGATTGGAAAGAATTGTCACCATGGAGGAAGTAAAGTTGGAAACCTTTCAACTTTGCCCGATTAAGTCTCCTAGCTTAGATGGATTCTTAGATGGCTTCTTTTAGAAGCACTATGAGATTCTTGGCTTGGACTTGGCCAAGATAATAAAAGAGTCTTGAAAGAAGGAAGAAATGTTGGGATCCTTGAACCACACTTTTTTGGATTTAATTCCCAGGAAAAAATAAGTGTGAGAAATGGGGTATTATAGGCCTATATCCCTCTATAACACAATATATAAGACTAATGAAAGTTATGGTGAGCAACTTGAAAGAAACAATCTCAAAAACCATCTTAGTAGAACACAGTGGTTTTTCTCAAGGGTAATCGATTGTCGAAGGAATCATTGTTGCACATGAAGCCATTCATTCAACTAGAAAGGCAAGAGAAGTGAGTATGATTATCAATATTGGACATACTAAAAGTGTATGATTTAGTAGACATAAATTTTCTATTAGAGGTTTTAAAGAAGTTGGATATGGAGAGTGACGGGTCAAATGAGTTTAAGGTTGTATACTTCGATTGTAAATTCTTAGTATTAGTTAATGGGACACCTCAAGGCTTGTTATCCTCTTTAAGAGGACTAAGACAAGGAGATCCTCTCTCTCTCTCTCTCTCTCTCTCTCTCTTTGATTTTTTGCTTATAATAATGGTGAGGTGTTAGGAAGAAGTATTGGCTTAATGAGACAAGAAGGGAAATGAGATGGAATGAATGTTGCCCATAATATTGATCTGGTCACTCATTAATGGTTTGTTGATGACACAATGCTTTTCGGGAAAGCATGCAGAAGGGAGACAAGAGTAATCCATTCATTATTGGAATTGTATAGTAATGCTTCAAGTCAGAAGATCAACTAGAGGAAATCTCATGTTTTTTTCATCAATACACAACCAGGTCTACAGTTAGACATTAATGGAATCCTAGGTTTGTGCATTGCTAACTTTCTTGGAAAGTTCTTGGGGATGTTGTTTGCAGGTGTATACGAAAATTTGATTAATAACTACAAAATCATAATGAAGTCATGGAAGGATAAGTGGTTGACATCAGTAGGAAGAATTTTGATGTTAAAATTTGTCTTGTGTGATATTCCTATATACTCAATATCGTGTATGAAGATCACCAAATTAGTAGAAGAAATAATGATCCAATTTATGAGGATATTTTTTTGGAACGAGGTAGATGAAAAAGTGAAATTCCTTCTTATTGGGTGGGACAACATCTATCTACCAAAGGAGGCAAGGACACTGGCTTTAGGTAGCTTACATTGATAAATCTAGCTATGGGAGAAAAACTAGTGTGGAACATGTATGTGCAAGAGAGTCATAATTGGGAGAAAATATTAAGAGGTAATATAATCTTATCTATCAAGGACCCATTGCAAGGCTCAACTATTTGGAACTTCATACTTGAGAGCAATGACATCATTACTAACCATGGATATCAAGAATGGGAAAAGTGCTTTGTTTTGGAAGGATTCTTGGGATGGGTATAAATATCTTGATAGGAATATGAATCTAGAAAGTATTAGAAATGAGAATAGTAGGGATTGGGGTAAATGAGTGTGCAAATATGGGGAGGTAGTGGACGTTGGAGGAGACAAAGACTGGATGTGGAAGTTTCCTTAAAGGATCAATAATTCAAAGATAATAAAGAGGCTCTCTAAAAGATACTACATACATGATAATTATACCATTGGAGAAGGAAGATGCTATTTGGTGGTGTTGTTCCAAAAAAAGTGGATATAAGGTGAAATTAGGATATAGAATAAAAGATGTGATGGCGAAACAAAATTGGCCAAAAAAGATATTTTGGGGTAAACATTATCTTTTGAAGGCTAGTGTTTTCACTTGGATGACAATTCAGACGAAGATTCTAACCAATGCTATGCTAAAGAGAATTACTATACAAGGGCCATGTTGGTGTTTTTTATGTAAATAGGTGGAAGATGATGCCAATCATCTACTATTGGGTTGTAAATTCATAAAGTACTTCTTGAAAGTATTTGTGAAGAAGTTGAATTGGCAGTGCCTAGTTCCATAGGATGATAGGGATTGGTTAGTGATATGGACTAAAAAATAAGAAGAAAGATTTTTTTAGTAGTGTTTGGAAGGTGTTTCCCTCAAGCATTATGTGTGAAATATGGAAAGAAAGAAATAGTAGCATACTTCAGGACAAGGAAATGTCAAACAAGGAGGTGACGACTAAGATAAAAAGATTCGTGGTTGAACTTGTGACCAATGCTGTAAGGAATAAAAAATCAGGGAAGAATGTTTTCTCAGATTGGGAATGATGAGATAAGAAAGGAAGTTGTTTGTCTTAGAGCTCATAATTAATGGGGTTATAAAGGTTGGTCTTCTTTGTTAAATTTTAAGTAATCAGATCTAAGCTAAATTAGAATAGTGAAATTTAAATAAATCAGAATAAGACACACAGCACAATTTACCCTGGGAAGCCTCTAAGAGGAAAAACCCAACATTTAAATCCCAATAGTTATTGCTTCTTTAATTAACTTACAATAATATCATTGCCGATTTGCTGAGGATCTCTGATCCACAAACAAAGCAACGGTATTGCTGAAATTGAGATGTATGACCAATGCAAGGTTAAATGGATCTGTTGCCAAGATCTGATTTGAATCCAAGAATATAAGCCCATGACCGATCCTTAATTTATTGTTCTGAATTAGGATATGCTTGAATCAAACCTTGTGTTTTTTAAAATGAATGTAAACAAAATGTCTTCAAGTATTGACCATAGAATTGTATACAAGTCCAGATAACTATCAAGTATGATAGTAAGAGTTCAGATCTCTTGGATATATGTGTAGATCATTGTCAAACAATATGTATTCTGAGTCTTAATGAATCAAATATCTAAACTGCAAGTATTCCCTTGACTATATAATTCACCGTAGGCACAAATTGCAGATCCTTGCTTGATCGTGTTCGCTGTAGATGAAAGACTAAGATTGCAGATCCTTTTATGGTAGTATTCACTATTGCTACTTGTATGAATTTTCTGCCTTATACATAGAATGATTTTGCAAGTGTAAGGAGATCACAATGTTTGCTTGTTGCTGTAGCAGATCACCTCAAGAAGGTTCACTTTGAAAGTCAGATAGACTTCACATATATTAGGTCACAGATCTGTAACATGGTGTTGGAACATATCAATATTTGGTGCTAGAGCATATTAGCTTGGTAGCTGGAGAAATTCACATGTGAGGCAGATATATTTTGCTAGCTTCAAGTTTATTTTTCCAACATCCAAAAATCCTCATTTATACGAGGAAGAAACAATTACAAGGCAAGGTCGGCCTTGAATTATTAAAACTTTGGCGCCAATAATTATCTTAAAATTACTGTTCAAGCTTAGAATTGTTACCCTAAATCAGACATTAAGGAAAAACAACAATTCTATCCTGACAATGGAAACCTCTCCTAGCTGTGGGTGGACTATGAATGAAGAGGAATCTCTGGATTCTAGGCCGGTTCCTATGAAATATGGAATATCACTGTTCCTGATCTGCAATTTGTTGGGAAAAGGGAAAAGAATACTGTAACTAAAAGATTAGGGTGATACACCAATGAATATTTCAGACTTTGCAAAAAGATGAAACATCAATCCTGACTCACAAATGATGATTTTAACACTATGAATCTCTGCTCAACATATAGGTTAATAAAGGCATGCTATTAGGGTTTTACCACAAACAGCTTGGATAATTAACAAACATACATTTCACACACAAGGTCTTGGAGAAATTGATTATCTTAAGAAGGAACAGGAATTATTCACTTCCTTTAGACAATGAATGATTTAACACTTGTGAGAAAAGATGAAAATAGGATCCAACATCAAAACAATTTCACCAAATACGAGTCAAAATATCTGGTTCATTCCCTCCAAAAACTGATAAAAATGATTACAAAATGGCCTTCAAAGCACTTAGGAACAAAATGTTCACTATATGCCCTCTCTCCAAAATCTGCAACCCTGAATTGATTATCCAAAATCAATTTTATATCCAGCTCCAGTCTCCAATCCGAAAATCAAACTACCAGAAATGCCCAATCTTAGCCCAAAAATGTGCCAAAGATTTACTAAAACTAAGCCTATAAGAACTCAGTCTAAATGCCCCTAAATTTGGCTAATATTAAGGAATTAAATCCTTTTACAAAAATAATTGCCAAAATTATTATTAATTTTAATATTAGAAAAAAAAACTAATATTAAAATATACTCCTCATTCCTAACTTAGATTAAAAATCTAAGTATGAACTACATACAAAGTGGAAAAGTCGACAACTTTCAATCCACTTGCAACAATACATAAATCGAGGAGAGCAAAATGCAAGGTGGCACTATCAGCATTTTTCGAGGCTCTACTAGAACTGACATCTGCATACGCATTAAAGGCATTTGTTGCTTAGCGGATTCCAATTTTTATGAGGTTTATTTGATCACGACACTTGAGTTTATCTTATTCTTCACAAAGAAGATTTAGGGGAAAGAAACCCTAACACACAGGAAAGAGTTTGAAAACTAAAGGAACTCGGCATTTGACTGTGAATGAACTCAACCACTGCTGGATTTGAACCCTCTGTTGCATTGGAGGTCATTGGCTATCATTGACTGATGTGTATCTCATACTAGGGAACTCGGCATTGAAAACAAGCTCAAGTTTGATCGAACTGTAAGTTCATTTATAGAACTCTCTGTTTATCTCTTGCAGAGAATAACATGAAATCGTAACCTACAGCATAAGCCATGGGCTTTCCTTGTGTTAACTGTTGCTTAAAATATGATTATTTCCTTTGATAATGCAATCACGGTTATGATTTACAGTTGTATCTTTGTATTAATAGTCAAATGACTGGTGTTTACTCTCAGCTAAATATTCAACACTCGAGCTGTAGCTTGTAACTTTACCTTACACAAACTCAGATACACACAGAGTTCTCTTTTGATTTGTATAACAACGAGCACATATCATGTTTCACAACATCTTATAAGCCACAAGCTTTATTAAAACACTGTGTCATCAGTCAAGAGACTGGTATTAACTTGTTCATGGCATCATGTCTTTAGATCTGTTAGTTATATATATTTTGAATTGTTCTTTGTATTTGCAAGCTGTGAACATTTCATACCCGAGCTCTACTGTTATTTCATTTCTTTACAAACCACACATGGGTTCGAATCTCATGAACCCAAAACTGTTCAAAGTACTTTTATGAACAACTATGAATACATTTCAACCACTTGTGACTGGCATAAAACTGTAATCTTCATATCGTGCACCAGTAACAGTCACGGGTTTTTTAAAAATTATCAAAGAAAATCACTGTTCATACCTATTAATAACTGGAAATCCAATATGTAGCTTGTGGGTATTATTTGAAGTTGACATGACTGTTGTTCTTTTGTCTCATATGCAAAAATACTAAGCTCATTTTTAGAAAATAATATGAACTCCTTGACAGTAAGCATTGAAAATTGATATTTTGAAGATTTGGCTTATCCTTTTTAGCTCGAGCCCTTAACTGGCAGATAAATGACATCTTCTACTGGACATGAAGCTTGTGATAATTCTGATTACATACTGGCAACATACTTCCCACTTTCATAGAATTTTGAATTACTGTCAACTGCAACTTTATCAAATTCAATATCTTCCTCGGCATATTTTGTGATAATATATGAAGCCCAAAATCTTGATTGGGGATTTTGAAGATAAATAGATAACTGTTCTTTTCAGAATGGCTGCATGAAAACACTCTTCATAAAACATGAAGCTCTTAGGAATTACTAGAACTTGATTTAACAGATTTTCCATAGTTTGTACATCACTGTGATTATAGCACATAGCATCCAAATTGTTTCATTCTGTTGACATGAAAAGAACCTGTGTAATCAACAGCTATGAATTTGATGAACTGGTGAACTCATTCCTTTGCAAACCATATACTATGAGCTCGGCAATGATGGACAGTTGCTTCAGGAAACCATGAAACACCTCTAATGACTGACTAAAGTTGCAAGGTTATGAGTGAAAAATGTTAAAGATGTAATCAGTTATAAATAAAACTAACACATCTTTCACTTATAACCTTCACAAACCTTAATAGGTGATTACGACTGAGAGATGCTCAACATATAACCATTATTATTTCCACAGCAGATAAGTAGATTTCTCCTTTATGATGTTCAACTGTCAGCTGTACGTACTCTCTTCCAATTTATACATATTTTACACTTTCTGTTCAGCTTGCTCTTGTAGCTTTGTCCACTGTATACAATTCTTATTGATGCTGAATCTGCACTTAATATGATAAATACAACAAGATGAAAATGTTTGTTCACTATTAATGAAGTTCGAGCATGAGCTCGTGACACTCAAAAACACTAGAATGTTAAATAATGAGGTTCGAACACGGGTTCGTGACACTCAATAAAAACAAATTGTAAACATTTTATCATTTTATGGCTCAATCTTGAAGCACTCTTTTGTATTCAGCAACAAATATGTTTATATCTTGAAAATGTACTTTTGAAATAGTAAGGACATATAACCAGTATTTATGCAGCATCATTTGTAACTTGAACTTTGAAAATTAGCTATCACTGGCACTTCCTGTAGCTTTCTTATCATGGGAAACCAACTTGATCTGCATCTTTGATAATGACTGAAAGTGAAAACCAGTAAGCTATTATCTGCAAAATAATCTGTTAATCTTTCAAATAACATTATTATGAAGTACATAATCTGAAAAAGGTTTCTCAGTTTGAAACAACTAAGTCCCTTTAATTCAGACACCTGGTTAACAAAAGGACAACATACACCACAATAGTCATTAGTAGTGAAAGGTTTCATGTCAGAAACAAGTCCCTTTAACACTACCTTATAGTGAGTGTCAGTGTACATTTCCTTATTACATTTAATTTTCCAGATTGATATGCAGTATTGAAAACTTGATTGCTATAGTATGTTATTTGTTTCTCATGTATTGCTTAGATCCAACAAGATCTAACCATATTTTTCTTTCTCATGCAGATATGAACCCTAAAGACTTAGATGCAGATGGAGACCCGGAAGATGAAGACCTAAATGCAGAGACCTAGCAGACAACTCGTTGACTCAAAGACAAGACAAGGCAATGCATGGGACCCCTATTCTATACTTCAATCTTTTCTTTCAATTCTGCAATGTACTCTAACTATTGAATTGAAATATGAAACAAGAAAGGACATTTGTATACTACATTCAGTTTGAATGCACAATGCAATGATCATTCATGAATTTTGAATTTTGAAATACTTGATCAATACTTAGAGTACAATGATGACATCTAGAATGAATGCAATAATGACATGTAAACTAACAAAACCTGCAAGGTAGTGTTAATTAGACAAACAAATGCAACCTTTTCCTACTAATGCTTATTATATTGTATGTTGTATTTTTGAGTAACAATTACAAAAACATGGTGCCATAATTTGGGCCCATTTTAGTTTAAATGATATATTCTAATTCTCCTAATTAAAATAGATGGATTATTTAATTCTCCAATTAAATAATTTAATCTCTATATTATTTAATTCTCTAATTAAATAATAAATTATTTAATTCTCCAATTAAATAATTAATCTCACAAAATATTACTTGATTCTCAATATATTATTTAATTCTCCTAATTAAAATAATGTTGTATCGTCTTAAAATGGAAGCACTTCCATGTTAAGAGTGTTTAGCCCTCCGAGTAAGTGGTCTGGGGTCATGTCAATCGCCTTGATTGGGTCTTTGCATGGATCTGGTTGTTTCCCCCCTGTTCTACTTCTCTCTCTCTATTTCCAACCTCTTTCCGACAACTTTATCTGAGAAACTAGAGACTTTGACTTTCTGGGTCAAGGATGACCTGAAGGGTCAACGATGACCTAGACCCTAACCTAGGTCAAGGTCGACCTCAACTCTGACCTAGGGTAGAGTCGACCTCATCCCTAACCCTAGGTCCAAATTTTAGTTTCTAGAAGTTTCAGGATGTCGGGCTTCAGAAAGTTTCATTTTCCCGCTTCCGGGTCAGCTGTTTTGGATTTCAAAATGGTAAACCCTTAAATTGCATTTAATCTAGGTCCATTTCTAGGGGTTAAGATTAATTGGGATTTATTTCTCCAATGTCGGCTTCTCTTGAAGTTTGTGCCCTATATCACTATAAAAGGAAGCCTTCCTCTCATTTTCTCCATCCATTATCAAGTTTTGCAATCCCATCTCATCTCATAATCTCTCAAGCACTCAAGCAAGATCAAGCAAACATTCCATCAAGCATTTTCAAGGAAGCATTCAAGTCCTCTTCTCCATTCAAGTTCTCCATTGAAGATCAAGGATTCAAGCATTCAAGCCTTTGAAGGGATTTGGTTCAAGCATTCAAGATTCATCATTCAAAACCCTAGATCTAGCCATCTAGGTCCATTTCTAGGGGTTAAAATTAATTGGGATTTAATTCTCTAATGTCGGCTTCTCTTGAAGTTTGTGCCCTATATCACTATAAAAGGAAGCCTTCCTCTCTCATTTTCTCCATCCATTATCAAGTTTTGCAATCCCATCTCATCTCATAATCTCTCAAGCACTCAAGCAAGATCAAGCAAACATTCCATCAAGCATTTTCAAGGAAGCATTCAAGTCCTCTTCTCCATTCAAGTTCTCCATTGAAGATCAAGGATTCAAGCATTCAAGCCTTTGAAGGGATTTGGTTCAAGCATTCAAGATTCATCATTCAAAACCCTAGATCTAGCCATCATGGTGGTGTGATCTTCCTTCAAGATCCTTTGTTCATCTTCAAGATCCATCCATTCTTCACTCAAGGTGGATTCCAAGCATACAATCATGGAGGTTTTGATTTACATTTGTTAATGTTATGTTCAAGCTTTCATATCAATATATTTATTTACATTTGAAATACAATTGCATATCTATTGAATTTCATAGCTTCATTGTTAGATCTACTTCTACTACTTGCTAGCATTCCTTATTTCAATTCCATTATTAAAGTTGATTCCAAAACGAGGTTTGACTAAGGCAAACCCCTCATCCAAACAAAAAAACCATTTTTCTTGTAGGTACAAGTATAGGACAATGAATTAGAGTTCAGATTCGGATACACTTTTTGGCGAACTTCTAAGATCTGCAAACATAATTTCCGTCAGAGCTGTTTCAGGTTAGGGACGACCTTCAGTGGGGGGTAATATTGTGCCTCAGGGTAAGATTGTACCCCACTATTTGTGTCAAAGTTGACCTGACCTCAAAAGGATAAAATTTTTCTAGGTTTTTTCTGTCTCGACATTTCTAGTCCAAAGCAGGTTGTAGAATTTCCCGAAACTCTGCACAGACATTAGAAAACTGTGATTTCTTCATCAGCCTTCTTTCAAGATAAGTATATATGTTTTATTTAATTTATGTCCATAACATTTTCCATCACACACCCCTCCACTACATTTTAACTTATTTATCATACTATCAATCATACTCCATATCCCAACTATTCATTTTGGTGAACCCGACAAACTTACCCATTTTCTTTTGTGGATTTAGATGTCCTCTTGTGTTAGATTCATGGTTCAATCTCTTCTTGCATTAAGATTAGGTTTATTTTATGCTCTTGCATTTTTAATTCAAAAAATCAAAAAAATAAATCTATATATTCAATAAAATACAAAAACATTTATTGCATTTCAAAAACTATTAAGATTCTTAAGATGCTTTGGTGTGTGGTCATGTTCTTTATTACCCTTCTTTTAGCATCTCTTTACCATACCAATGATGTTTATGAGAGTATCATTCACTTCATTATGTTGATGATCCTTCATTTTGTTCTTGCCTATGCTTTTGTGAAATTGACCGATACTAGTCTTCCTACATTCAAAACTTTCATTAAAGATTCATGTGGTAGACTTATTATCTTCTTGGATTATGTGAATAATTTGGTAGATGATACACCATCTCCTAATCTTCCTAATCCTAATCCTATTATTCCTAATTTGATTCCTAATCTTCCTATTCCTAATCCGATACCTAATTCTCCATCTATTCATCCTCGTCCTTCCCATACTTATGATGGGATTCAAGCTATAGTTCAGTATGCAGATGTGCAAGACTTCTTTGATTTACCTTCTCCTCCGATTCATGATGATATTAAAGGAAAGGGTAAATAAAATTCTTCAAAACCTATTATCCCACCTTATACAACATTTACTCATGAACATGATAAACAATCACCTCCTGTAGAAGCTTTACATGATATGTACACTACAAGATATAATATGATAAATAAACAAGGTTATAGAGGTTTAGGGCTTGGAGTTAATGAGCATGGTATCAAGTATCCGGTTCATATCCCCCTTAAACAGGATTTGCATGGTGTTGGTTGTTCACAATCTCAAGTCAAGGTAGACGATGTTGATCGTCGTCCTCCTCTTCATGTTCTTCTCCCTACACCTAAAATAGATAACCCTGATACTCGTCAAGATGTAGCTAAGAAGGTGTATGTTCAATTAATGAATTCCAAAAAAGAAATCTTTAAACCTATACCAAAAGATGCTTTATCCAAGTACAAATGTCCTTTTCATTATAGTAATACACATTTACTTGCTGATTGTAATCATTTCAAGTTATATGTTAGAGAAAGAGTTGCTCTAGGAATTATATCTCACTCTCGTGCAGTTTTACAATTCCTTCATAATTTTGATATAGGGGATTCCCCTCGTTTTGATATAATATAAATTCCATCTCCTCTTGTCTCTGGACTGGGGGGCAAGAGGTGTATTTCCATCTAGTCTCCTATGATCCATTAGGCTTTTTATTGGGCTTAATTGGTATTCTTTCTATCCTATCTCTCTATGGTTTTGTATTATGTTTATAATCATCCATAGATCCTATTCAACATATCTTTTCTAAGACATTTGTTTTGCAAAGGTATCCCTTGCCTTCATCCATGGGGGGCAAGGTTCTTCCTTCTTTCTCTTTGTCTAGGGAACTGTTTTCCTTAGCTTAGTGGTACTTATTTATATTGAAATATTATTTCATCATATTGACAGATGTTTTGACTATGGACAACCTTTTTATATGAGAGGTTGTTGTCCTAGGTCATCACCTCTTCTCTATGTTGCAAATTATGTTCTTTATAAACTCTTGCCCTTGCTCTGGTGATTAGAGTTGTTTCCCTCATTTCAAAGATTCCTCTTCCTCTTGATTGCAAGGGGCTTGATGATTGAATCTTTGTTCTCACTTGATTTATCTTTGAAAGATGATATTTTATCTAAAAGCACTCCTCTACGGTGGGGGTCTTGTTGATGAGATCTGTTTCTTTGAGGATCCTTTTTCCATAAGCGACATATCCTATTCACGATTATCTATACTCTTGGATGTAGGGGTCAATATCCCTCACTAAGAATATGAAATACATTGTTGTAAGAAGGATATCTCCTTATATTGTGAAGTAGGTATCCTCTTCCTCTTCCTTATCCTGTTTAGTAGACTATCACGATAAGGAGGGGGGCATATATAGGGTCTCCCTTGTACTATAGTTTTTATTTTATTTTACATGCTAAATCTTGGAAGGTAATGCACATAAGTTGCTAAATCTTGAATAGACACACATTTTTCAATTTTCAATATGCTAAATCTTGGAAGGTAACACACATAAGTTGCTAAATCTTGAAGAGACACCAATTTTCAATATGCTAAATCTTCTGAAGGTAACACATATAAGTTGCTAAATCCTGAGGAGACACGAATTTCATATTCATAGTGATACAAGAAGGTGGATCTATGGGTATTCTAGAAGCCGTCAGAACACGCATTACAATTGCAAGCACAGTTTATGGGTGAGCTATTAGGTTTGGCCACCTGTTTGGCTCTCCCTTCCTTGGTGATTCATGGTAAGGTGGGCATCTTACTAGGCGAGGTAATCACTTTCTCTTTTCTCTCTTTTCACTTTCATGCTAGTATGAATGGATCATGAAGCTATGTTATTTATAGTGTTTCTCTTTTCTTTCTTATGTAATCATTTATGCTTTTATGATAGCTTTCCAAATATGATATTAGTATGAGAAATATTTCTTAGCAAGCTTTCTTATGCTAGTTGATTTGGGTTTGTTTGTACTAACGCCTCTTTTGTGTTGTTTTCAATTTTCTTTTTGTTTTCGCACCCTCGTGCGTGTATGTTGAGTTAGAATCCTTAGCCTAGGGGCTTGTGTCCTTATCTAAGTGTTATTTCATCTCATTGCGAATCCACTTGGATCTTTTCTTTCTTCTCCTTTACCAAGAGTTTGCATCAAGTCCATACTCTTGCTAAAGTGGGGGCTTAATGTATCGTCTTAAAATGGAAGCACTTCCATGTTAAGAGCGTTTAGCCCTTTGAGTAAGTGGTCTGGGGTCATGTCAAGCACCTTGATTGGGTCTTTGCATGGATTTGGTTGTTTCCCCCCTGTTTTGCTTCTCTCCCCTTGTTTCCAACCTTTTTCTGATAAATTTCTCTAAGAAACTAGAGACTTTGACTTTCTAGGTCAAGGATGACTTGAAGGGTCAAGGACGACCTAGACCCTGACCTAGGTCAAGGTTGACCTTGACTTTGACCTAGGGCAGAGTCGACCTCGTCCCTGACCCTAGGTCCAAATTTTAGTTTTCGAAAGTTTCAGGATGTCAAGCTTCAAAAAGTTTCATTTTCCCGCTTCCGGGTCGGCTGTTTTGGATTTTAGAATGGTAAACCTTTAAATTGCATTTAATCTAGATCCATTTCTAGGGGTTAAGATTAATTGAGATTTAATTCTCCAATGTCGGCCTCTCTAGAAGTTTGTGCCCTAGATCACTATAAAAGAAAGCCTTCCTCTCTCATTTTCTCCATCCATTTTGAAGTTTTGCAATCCCATCTCATCTCATAATCTCTCAAGCACTCAAGCAAGATCAAGCAAACATCCCATCAAGCATTTTCAAGGAAGCATTCAAGTCCTCTTCTCCATTCAAGTTCTCCATTGAAGATCAAGGATTCAAGCATTCAAGCCTTTGAAGGGATTTGGTTCAAGCATTCAAGATTCATCATTCAAAACTCTAGATCTAGCCATCATGGTGGTGTGATCTTCCTTCAAGATCCTTTGTTCATCTTCAAGATCCATTCATTCTTCACTCAAGGTGGATTCCAAGCATACAATCATGGAGGTTTTGATTTACATTTGTTAATGTTATGTTCAAGCTTTCATATCAATATATTTGTTTACATTTGAAATACAATTGCATATCTATTGAATTTCATAGTTTCATTATTAGATCTACTTCTACTACTTGCTAGCATTCCTTATTTCAATTCCATTATTAAGGTTGATTCCAAACCGGGGTTTGACTAAGGCAAACCCCTCATCCAAATAACAAAACTATTTTTCTTGTAGGTACAAGTACATAATAGTGAATTGGAGTTCAGATCTGGATACCCTTTTCGATGAACTTCTGAGATCCGTGAAAAAAATTTCCGTTGGAGCTGTTTCAAGTTAGGGACGACCTTTAGTGGGGGGTAACATTGTGCCTCGGGGTAAGATTGTACCCTGCTATCTGGTCAAAGTTGACCTGGATAAAAGTTTTTTTTGGGTTTTCTCTGTCTCGGCATTTCCAGTCTGAAGCAAGTTGCAAAATTTCTCAAAACTGTGCACAGACATCAGAAAACAATGATTTCTTCATCACCCTTCTTTCGAGATAAGTATTTATGTTTTATTTAATTTATGTCCATAACATTTTCCATCACACACCCCTCCACTACATTTTAACTTATTTATCATACTATCAATGCCCTAAAAAGGGAAATTAATCATATAATTATGAACAAAGGAGAATTCATCAATGCATACTTTATGAGAATATTTGCTCTAAGGGATTAATTGTCGACACTTGGATATGTAATTTAGAGCAAAGAATTGACACATGTTGCACTAGGTGGCCTACCAAACACTTGGGAGACTTTTTTTCAAGGCATTAGTGCAAGGTCTAAATATCCAAACTTCGATTGACTAAGGTCAGATTCTCTTCAGGAAGAGTCAATACAAAACAAGAAAGGGATCAAACAAAAGAACATAGATGAGGATCTTCATGTGTTAAATGTTAACTCTAGCAAGAAAGGCAAGAAGAAAGACTTTAAGAAGAGGAAGGACCATCATGAAAAGGGTTCATCTAACAAAGATGTTTCTCACATTCAATGTTTCAGATGTGATCAATATGGGCATTTTGTAGCTAGATGTCCACATAGAATTAAACAACAAGCTACATTTGCCAAAGTGAAAAGAAATAAAAAGGAGCATGATTCAGAGAAACATGTATTCTACTCTACTCTCTTTAATCAAGTGTCCAACAAATCTAATACTTGGATCATAGACAGTGGGTCATCAAGACATATCACTGGGTATAGAGAACTATTGGACTCTATGGTAGAAGCAATTGATAAAGAGGTAACCATTGGAGATGACTTTGGACATCTAGTAAAAGGTGTGGGACCTGCACCATTATGTTGAAGTCAGACATGTCTATCCAACTCACCGGAGTTCTTTTCGTTCATGGCATCAAGAGGAACCTAGTCTCCATAACTGCAATTGAAGATAATGGGTATAGAGTAACCTTCATGGATAGCAAGGTGTTGGCATGGCCGAAGAATTCTTCTATCAAGAAAGCTATAACCATAGGGCATATAAAAGGCTACTTGTATCAGGTATGTATTGATCCTGATCTTGCCCTAATTTATGAAATTGCAGACTCTAATGAGATATGGCATAGAAGATTAGGACATTTAAACTTCTGTGCCTTATCTTCCATAGAAAAGTTAGTCACTGGCTTACCTAAGTTAAAGCAATATCATATAGGTACATGTAAGGGGTGTGCCTTAGGCAAAAATACTAAGGGTTCTTTTCAAAGTAGTTCTAGTAAAATGAGTAATGTCTTAGAACTAGTTCATTCAGACTTATGTGGACCCATGTCTGTACCTTCAATGGGAGGGCTTCTATATTATGTAATATTTGTTGATGACTTCTCCAAAAAAACATGGATCTACTTCCTCAAATGTAAAGAATCAAAAGAGATCCTAGGCAAATTTAAGGAATTCAAATCCTTCATTGAAAACTCCTCTAGGAAGAAAATAAAAACCCTAAGAACTGATAATGGGAGGGAATACACCTCTGACATTTTTAGAGAATTTTGCAAAGAAGTTGGGATTAAGAGGGAGTTCACTGTCCCTTACAACCCTCAACAAAATGGGGTTGGTGAGAGGAAAAACAAAACTATTGTAGAAGAAGCTAAAGCCATGCTCCTTGATCAAAATTTAGAAACCTATCTTTGGGCAAAAGCCTCCAACACTGTTGTATACATAGAAAATAGATGTCCTCACTCCCATATTGAAGACAAAAATCCCGAAGAAGTTTTCACAGGTATAAAGCTAGATATCACTCACTTAAGGATATTTGGATGTTTAGTTTATTTTCATGTACCTAAAGAGAAAAGAACAAAACTAGAACCTTTTGGAAGATAAGGAATCCTTGTTGGGTATAGCGAAACTTCTAAAGCCTATAGAGTATTTGTACCTGGACATAGCAATATTGAACTCATTAGAGATGTAATATTTGAGGAAGACCTAGCTTTCAAAAGGGCTAGAAATTCTATTGAGTCAGAAAGTAATACTCCACCTTTAGACCTAGAAGAGGATCTTATTCCTGAGTTTTAGAGGGAGTATCATGAAGAGGATGAAAATGAAGTACAAAAATCACCTCAAGAGAATCATAAGAAAAGACCACTTTGGACCACCAAAACAATGGAAGAAGCAAAGAACTTTGTAGCTCCTTCAAGGACCTTTAGAGAAAGTAAAAGACCTCAAAGATTTTCCAATTATGTGGCTTTAATTAATGATCTCTCTAAACCTTCTAATGCATCATAAACCCTCAAACACCAAGTATGGAGGGATGCCATGACATAAGAATACCAATCCGTCTTAAAAAAATGATGTTTGGGAAGTTGTTTCGAGGCCAAAGGAAAAATCTATTGTTTCATCCAAGTGGCTATTCAAAATCAAGTATGTTGCAGATGGCAATATAGAGAAACATAAAACCAAATTTGTTGCCAGAGGTTTCTCACACAAAGAAGGAATTGATTATGAGGAAACTTTTGCACCGGTTGCCAGATATGCCAATGTCAGAGCAGTTCTAGCCATCACAACAGCCAAAGGATGGAAAGTTCATCAGATGGAAGTAAAGACTGTATTCGTAAATGGGAAAATAGAGGAAGAAGTCTACTTAGACCAACCAGAAGGATTTGAGATTCACATTGCAGAATCTCATGTGTGCATATTGAAGAAAGCTCTTTATGGACTTAAACAAGTCCCCATGACATGGTATGAGATAATCGATAGCTATCTCATGGAACTGGGATTTTTTAAAAATGATACAGATCCAAATCTATACTTCAAGCAAAGCAAAGGTGATATGTTAATATTAATCTTGTATGTTGATGATATGTTGATTACAGGAGAAGATCACCTTATTGATCAATATAAAAAAGACCTTGCTAAGAGTTTGAAAGGAAGGATTTAGGCATTCTACATTACTTCCTTGGATTGGAAGTTTGGCAGAACTCAGACAACATTGTGCTTAATCAAGGAAAGTACACATTGGACATATTGAAGAGATTTGGTATGATGAACTGCAGACCCATGTCTTCTCCCATGGAAACAAACCTTCATAAACTAAAGTAGGCAACATCATATTCTCCGTTTGCAGATCCTACCCTCTACAAGCATCCTTGATGTACCTAGTTAATACAAGACCAGATATATGTTATGCAGTAAATACCTTGAGTCAGTTTATGTGTGAGCCTAAGGAGATACATCTTATGGCTATGAAACATATTATGAGATACCTTTAAGGTATGCTAAATTATGGACTCAATTATGAGGAAGTTGACTTGAATCTACATGAATTCACAGATTCTGATTGAGCTAGAAGCGTAATTGATAGAAAAAGTACCTATGGTTGCTGCTCCAGTTTGGGATCGGCCATGATATCTTGGACGTGCAGGAAACAATCTTCAGTGGCTCAAAGTTCTACATAGGTCGAATACATTGCAGCCTCTATAGCAACAAGAGAAGTAGTATGGCTCAGGAAACTGCTTGTGGGATTATTCGGTAAACCCGTAAAACCTACAATCATCCATTGTGATAATCAGAGTTGCATAAAACTTTCTGTGAATCCGGTATTTCATGATAGATCCAAGCATATAGAGATTCCTTATCATTATGTGAGAGACATGGTGGATAGGAATGTGATTTAGTTGGAATATATCAGTACAAGAGATCAGACATCAGATATACTCACCAAGCCACTTGCTAGAGTGAAAGTTGAATACTTTAAGAAAGGTTTTGGTATGATTGAATTGTAATTTGCATTGTACTATCTACTGATATATATATAAATATATAAGATGTTTAATCTGTAAACTTCTTTTGTCATATGTGTTAATACTAACCGGTTACTGAGAGGGGGGGGGGGTGAATCAGTAAAAGCTATTTCTATTCCAATTCAACACTTGTTTAATTATCCTTCTAAGATAAGCATAATGTAAACAATCATCAACAAGCATAAATAGAAATACACAGATCAACACAAGATGTATATGTGGAAACCCTCGGTTAGAAGGAAAAAACCACGGTGAGACAGAGCTCACAACTTCACTACTGCAGAATGAAGGCGCCCTGTTAGGAGCTTACAAAACACTAGTGAGGGTGATATCCAGTTAAGGGATTTTATAAACGATCAGTTAAAATCTTAACTCTATTAAGAGTCACCTAGTTAGAGGTCTTTTAACATCAAAAAAGATGTTATCCTGTTAGAGGATTTTACAAAGAACCGATTAGGTCCACCCTGATAGAGGGATTTCAATTTGCTTTCACACCTTATAAAAGCAATGATCTCATATGACACTGATTGTCTAATTGGATTATCCCTGTTGATCTCTTCCCCAATTTGCCTGGCCGTTGAATCTTTTCTATCTCTTTTCCTTTCACCTCTGGTGACTGTGATATTTTCGCACATGTGTCTCCACTGCTCTATTTTCTCAACAACTTTCAACAACACTTTTCTTGCATCCTATGACATGTATTTATAAAAGAGTCCACCTTCATGAAACCCTTAACTCATAGAACCGCCATGCTGTAAACTCAACAATAAATCATGCAACTAGCAAAAAGTTATGTGTTCTAATATGGAGTTTACATTTAAAAAGCTTCGTAGAAATAAAGATAGCTCTTGTTAAAAAGATAACTCCACTTCCGAGCGGTGGATATTCTGTATAATCCGGTTTTAACTCAAATTGCTCCATAGAATCCGGTGCGGATCTTCAAGCAGTAGACCAGTATATACTTATACCCGGTTCATCCCTGTATACAATATAAGACTGGTACTGTGTACTTGGATCGGTCTTTCAGTGTATCCCCTTTGCTTAATCTACCGGTGCATACACTTTGTTTTCAGTCTACCAGTGTCTTTGAAGTAACGTGAGTGACAGGTGAACCTTTACCGGTGCGAATGGTATTTATGATTTACACTAATGACAACTTAAATTGCTAACAATCTTCCCCTTTGTCATTGGTGGCAAAACTATACACAAAACCATACTCACTTGTGACAATTTATACCTTTAGTTCTATAGACTCTTCTTTTCTTTGTAGCACACTTCCCATGTCTGTGTGCTCCGGTTGTCATGTACCTTTTCTGACCTTTCCGATGTCTGAGTGCTTCTTTGCTTCTCATTTCCCTTTCTGTTTCCTCTGCTTTCCTCTACTTCTTCCCTTTTTGCCCTCCATAGGACAAAGGGTTATTCTTAGGATTTCACATTTGTAGCTTAGTGAAGATATCCTTGTAGATTGTCTTGGCAGAGTGAAGAAACGATGCCCATTGATCAGTTACATGTTCAATGTTCTTTTGGGCTGCTTTAAGAGAAACAATAATGTTCTCCATATCTTCCACAGTTTTGTAATCCGGTTCATTGATCAGAACCTTTGTAGAAGTTGCGGTTTGGTGCATGAAATCAAATATTGGGGCCAGAAATAACCGAAATCCAATAATGTCTTGGATTCTCTTATTCTCCTCTTCTGCAGTCTTTCTTAAGACTAGAGCAAGACTTGTCATTTCTCTGCTAAAATCTGTTGCAGATTTATTCTTGATGTCAAATTGAGATGACAAAGTTCTTATTTCTTTAGTGGTCATTGCAGACTTCTTTGTCAGATCTTGCAAAAATACTTCAAAGTTTGAGGTTCGAGTCATCAAACTGCCTGCCACTTGAAGTTGTTGTTGAAGCACTCTGAGGTTGGTTGATACAGTTATCTTGATTTCTTCAACCTATTTGTGGATAATCTCTACTCTTTTCTTCTCATAGTGGTTTATTGCCACAATCTCTGGATCTGTGAGATCATCATCGATAGCTTGTGCCAAGACTTCTAGTTGATCGATGACCAGTTCATCTTAATCTATATCAGCATCTGGTACGAAGTTGCACAAGATATTCTTTACAGTGGTCAGGACCATGTCTTGTTTCCTTTTGGTCAACTCTTTTAGCTGAATTGTTGACATCTTGCTAATGTCAACTACTGTATCAGTGGCTTTGCTTCTTTTGGCTTCCTTGTCCTCAGCAAATGAGAACTTTCTCTTTGATGAGGAGGAGCTTGAAATATCTACTTTCTCCTTTTGCTTGGGCTCCTGTTCCGGTTGAGCTTGCTCAGTTTGTACAGGAATTTCTTGTTCTTGTTCCTTATTTTCTTCATCTCCCTGTAGAGTCTTATCTTCTGGTGGCACCTCTTCTTCAGGTAGATCTTCCTTGGCAGGTGCTTCTGCCTCAATCTGAGCTTCTTCTTCCGATTGCACATTAACTTCAACATCAAGTTCTTGTTGAAGTTGTTCTTCTGGTGGGACTTCTTTTGTGCGCTACTCTTCAGCTATATGGAGTTCTCCCATAGGTATATCACTTCCTAGTTCTTGTTCAACATTTATTTGTTCACCAGATGTGAACTCCTCTGTTTGAACATTTACATCACCGGTTGTAGTTTCTTCACGATGAGTGAATTGAACTGGTGGTGGCGGCACTTGTTCAGTTTGATCTTGAGGACATAATTTTTCAAGTGCACTAAAGTCATACTGTTGCTAGAAGTCGAGAGTCTCTTTATAGACTTGATTTTCATATCCGTTTAGAATCTAGGCAACTCTATACTTTGTATCCAAGTTCATTGCTACTTCCTCTAGTAGAAGCTTTATCATTTCTTCACTAAGACCAGGGCTGACCGTTCACAATGTTTCCCTAAGGATCCTCGTGTTCGTGCCTAGACCGGTTCTCCATTTCATCTAAAGCCTAGAATTGAGTTCTAGTGGGAACTTGGACCTATAGTCCCTTGGAGTCATATTGTAGTCCATAAAAGTTTCAACTATGGCTACTATGACTGACTGCTTATCATCTTCTCCTAGCAGACTATACCATTTGGCAACATTGTCTACTTGTCCAAAGTCCATTACTTCAACAATATCATTAACACTCATTGTGCATGTCTTACCTTTTTCCTGGAGAAGTTAGAATGGTTGGATGAGCTGGATAGTCACTGCCTTGTTCATCAATGATATCTACAATTATTGGTGCCTCAGCTCTAAGCACTCCTTTCCCTTTACCGGTGTTAGCAACCAATTGAATTGTTGCTCTTTGTCGAACTTCTTCTGCTTGTTGCCGAGTCTGAAGAAGTTTGGTCCACATCACTACTCCTTCATCATGCACTTTCTCAGCTTCTCCAATAAGCATGAGACCGATCCTCCTCTTTGTTAAGAAGGTTTGCTGATGCAGTTCAGCCTGTTCGGTGACATCTTCCAGAGTGAGGTGGTTCTGAACCTCTAGAAGAGCTCGTATTCTCAGCTCCTTTTCTCTTTCCATTGAAGCTTTCTATCTAGCTTCAATTATTTGTAGGAGATTCTTCGATACAGTCTTGTGAAGTTCGGTAGGATGCAAATTATACTTATGAATGCAATGCACTACCGCTTCTTCAATCTTCCTCATGTCTTCTTCATTCGCAAGCTGAAATCTTATGCTTACATAACCCATTCCACAGGTTTCTTTCAATCCTGCCACATATTCATCAATTGTGGGCTTCCTTCCTCTTGGTGGATCCTCCTTTACCGGTTTGCTTGAACCCCTCTTCCTTTTGATTAGAGGAACTGTGTCTTCTGAATCTGTCTCCTCTTGTTCTCCCTCTTGGGTAGTGGCTACCAGTTCTACTTTCTTCCTTCAAGCCTTGGGTTGCTCTGTCGCCGGTTTCTTCTTTGGTGTGGGGGCCCTTTTGGTGTAGACATTTTTTATCGGTGCCCTCTTTTTAAGATTCTCTTGAATCTCGGTGAATGTACCGAACCGGTTTGTAGAGAGATCCAAATTTTCTTCATTTAGGGCATCAACATATGCCTTAGCAATTTTGGTAGAGAGCTCATACCCCAACTCAGGAGCATACTCTGTTCTCAGTTCCATTGCTTGAATGATGCAGTGATCGGTGGAAACTAGAAAACACACATCATCCTTGCATGATTCAACAATTGTTGATGGCACCCGCTCCCTTGTGTGCATCCTTAGTTGAAAGGCTTCAAAATATTTGTTCATTACTTTACTTGACTGGTTTCCCAGTTGGTTGGCAAATTCAGCTATTTGGTGCATGACCGATCTGTCTGTTTTCCATGCCACTTTGCCAACTCCAGGAAAGAAATTTTGATAATAGAAGTAGCGACATACCAGTAAAGTCCCATACTTCATAGATTTCTTCTTGACAATACCGAGCTTCTTCATATTTTCAAATATCCACCCTCGGAGCATTCCGCAGATATCATAGTTGGCGTTATCATACATTATTCGGTGGGCGACATGTATGGCTCCTCCCGGTATACTGTTGAGATTACTAGACATATAGATTTTATAACCTATCATTGCGGATGCAAACCGAACCCCATCGTCTTCGATGTTGTTCACTGTCATGAGGCGACCATCGGATTTGGACTTCGTCAACTTGGTGACGATTGCATTAGAGATCGTTCGCAGGGTTAAAGCTTCCCCTTCCTGACTGTATCCAATCACGCGATGCAAGTCCTCCTTGGTTATTTCTATAACTGCACCCTTTTGGAGCCAAAACCCTAGATCATGATCTCGACTGAGGACTAGTCGGATCCAGTCTAGTTGGAAGATAGTTGGATAGGTGACTCCATTGATAAGACCAGATGACACCAACTTCGCGTATCGGTCTTGCAGTCTTCTGTCCTCACACAAAGAGATACTCACCTTGAATGTATGTTTCACCAAGTTCTTCCTGCTTGGCATGGATAAACACAGTCACATCTTCTGTCATAAAGATGCCCTCTGGCACTATTGACAAAGCTCCAGCCATATCGGTTTCTTGATTCTGGATTGCCGCAATATCATATGCAAGTCGGTCCACTTGATTTCCCTTGATCAACTTCACTGTAGAGGATGATGAGGCCATGTCTTGATAATCGGTTACCACAGAAGGTCACTTGATCGGTATTGTAGACAGTAGCTCACAATGATCAAACCACGAGAATTTTACTTAGCACAAGAATTTGTTAATCACAAAGAAAGCAAAGTAAAACTTATGAGTAATTCTCCTTTCTTTTATAGGGTTAGGTCATAATGATAATTACTAAATGGTAGCTATTTGTTAAACGACTACAATAATATATGCCTTACCTAATTTTTCTTTCTATTTTTGCCAACCGGTGATCCGACTTTTTCGGTTTGGTAAACCCTCGTTGATTACTTATTACCTGTCTGGTTATCCTTGTAGACTGAGTGAGTCCGATTCTCACCAGTCCTACTGGGAATGATAGATGGTCTACCGGTTCCCTCTAGGCCTTCTTGGCTCAATTTGCTGAAGAGATATCACCATCAACAGATGATGACCTTTCCTCTGTTTTCTCCTTAGCGAAGCTCTTTGATTCCTTTTTGAACCAAACTTGTCTGACTATTTTTCCAATCTTTTCTTCCTTATTGATCTTCTTATTTGAGGATGAGATCTTCTCTACCGGTTTGACCAATTCTTTCTTTTTGATAGATGACTGGTTCTTGCAATTTTTGGTTAGGTGTCCAACTTTGTTGTAGTGATAGCAGACTATCCCAGTTGCCTTCCATGGGTTCACCCTTCTAGTGCTAGGTGATTTGTACCATGAGTCACTGTGACTATGTATCTCACAATTTGCTCAATTGGTTGTGCTTCGGTTCTTGTTTCTCTTGGTGAATACCGGTCTTGGGGATCTGAATGCCATTGTCTTTGATCTGCATTCTTTAGCCTTGTGTCCAAACTTATTGCATGCATAGCACTAGCCCTTGAAGCTTCCCCTGCTTCTACTGGACACAGTTGTGAGGTTGGACCAACATTCATTGGTCTTGTGGCCATACTTGCAACAGTTCTTGCAGTAGGTGTTGTTTGGCTTTATCGGTGCATTCTTGCAGTCATTTGTTCTATGAATCAGTTTCCCATAATAAGTGCAAGAGGTGTTGAAGGTCTTCTTACCTTTTTGTGTTAGCGGCTTCTTTTCTTTCTTGCTTATCTTGGCTCCAGAAGACTCACTAGTCTCTTTGGTGACTTCACCGGTGAATTCAAGACCGGTGTGATCTGTATGCTTTCTTTGACCTTTAAGTTGCTCATCAAGCTTGACCGAGCTCTCATTGTATCTTCTTAGGTTTTCATTTCTTTCTTCAAATTATTTCATCTGTTCCTTCAGTTGATACAACTCTAGTGCCAGTCATTTGCATTATTCATCCCTATCATGCCATCCCTTTTGCATGTTGGCATTTTCTTGGGTGATAATTTGCATGTCTTCTTGGAGTTGCAAAATGATAAGTTCGTTCGCCCCTACAGTTTCCTCTGCCCGGTTCCTTGCTTTTTCAGAGGTTGTTAATGACTTGGTTGTTGTGTTTCTTTCATCTTCAGCTTTCCTCTTTTTCTCGATCAGTTCAGTCATCTTCAGGGCATTCTCTTCTTGCTCCCTTTTGAGATTGGAGATTTGATCGGTTAGGATCTGGATCTTTTCCATGAGCTCGGAGACTGCCTCCTCGGCTTCATCAGATCCACTCTACCCAGAGAGTTCATTAATGGTCTCATTGCTCTCATTCAATTGCAGAGCCAACTCCTTTCTTTTTGCAAGTGATCTCCTCAGCCTATTCTCCAGAGAGGTAATGATGTCATTGGCTTCCTCTAGTTGTTTTTAATACTTGTAACCTTCTATGATCTTTCTCTCAAGCGGTTAAGCTTTATATATGAGAACTCAGCTCTGATACCAATTGTTAATACTAACCGGTTACTGAGAGAGGGGGGGGGGGTGAATCAATAAAAGCTATTTCTATTCCAATTCAACACTTGTTTAATTATTCTTCTAAGATAAGCATAATGTAAACAATCATCAACAAGCATAAATATAAATACACAGATCAACACAAGATGTATACGTGGAAACCCTCGGCTAGAAGGAAAAAACCATGGTGAGACAGAGCTCACAACTTCACTACTGCAGAATGAAGGCACCATGTTAGGAGCTTACAAAGCACTAGTGAAGGTGCTACCCGGTTAAGGGATTTTATAAATGACTAGTTCAGATCTTAACCCTATTAAGAGTCGTCTAGTTAGAGGTCTTTTAACATCAACAAAGATGTTACCCTGTTAGATGATTTTACAAAGAACTAATTAGGTCCACCCTGATAGAGGGATTTCAATTTACTTTCACACCTTATAAAAGCAATGATCTCATATGACACTGATTGTCTGATTGGATCATACCTGTTGATCTCTTCCCCGGTTTGCCTGGCTGTTGAATCTTTTCTATCTCTTTGCCTTTCACCTCTGGTGACTATGATCCTTTTGCAGATGTCTCTCCACTACTCTGTTTTCTCAACAACTTTGAACAACACTTTCTTGCATCCTATGACCTGTATTTATAAAAGAGTTCACCTTCATGAAACTCTTCACTCATAGAACTGCCAGGCTATAAACTCAACAATAAATCATGCAACTAGCAAAAAGCTATGCATTTTGATATGGAGTTTACCTTTAAAAAGCTCCGTAGAAATAAAGATAGGTCCTGTTAAAAAGCTAACTCCACTTTCGAGCGGTGGATGTTCTGTATAATCCGGTTTTAACTCAAACTGCTCCGCAGAAACAAATGCGAATCTTCAAGCAGTAGACCAGTATATACTTATACCCAGTTCATCCCTGTATACAATATAAGACCGGTACTATGTACTTGGATCGATCTTCTGGTGTATCCCCTTTGCTTAATCTACCGGTGCATACACGCTATTTTTAGTCTACCAGTGTCTTTGAAGTAACGTGAGTGACCTGGGAACCTTTACCGGTGCAAATGGTATCTGTGATTTACACTAATGACAACTTAAGTTGCTAACAATATGACTTTATGGGCTCTACCCCCTGTGTTCATCTCTAAAAGGTGACGATCTTTTGGAAATGAACACTTGTATTCAAACATTATAAGATGATGATCTTGTAATGTTGACTTGATATCATTCATGGATGTGCCATGATCTGTTATGGTAGACATTATGTGACGTAATGTCAGTGCACATACCCTAGCTAGGATGTATAAGGAGAATGTGATATTCTCAAGTATATCATCCTCTAAGTGTCACGAGTTATGTGATACTTATCATCATGTGTTATGTGATGTTTGTCTTCATGAGATATGTGAGACTTCTTATCACGAGTTATGTGATATACTTAGTGCCATGAGTTATGTGACACCTCACAAGTTATGTGATACTTATCATCATGTGTTATGTGATGCTTGTCTTCACGAGATATGTGAGACTTCTTATCATGATAAATGTGCTATATATGATTTTATCTTCCCTAGCTAAGAGGGAGTTTTGTTGCATATAGACATGATCAGATAAATTCATATTACTAACACATATATCAATTAGAGAAATACATAATACTAAAGCATATATCATCAGATTAAAGAGAGAGAGAGACACACACACACAGATATATATATATATATATATATATATATATATATATATATATATATATATCATGCTCTATATTCTCTTTATGATCAAATATGAAACAAACCCGATTACTAATTGGAATCGGTATCAACCCAATAACTAATGAATCATAATTGGTTTTGAATCGATGTCAAACCCGATAATGAGTTTCAATGCTTTGTATTACCAAAGGGTATAAAGATTAGTCAAGCCTATGATAGGCGTGACTCCTATCATAGATGTGATTGATCACATTACCATGCACATATTTATATTGCTCGAATTGTTCAATACAAGTACAAAAATTGATAAGTACGAAGTATATTGAACAACACACACACACACACACACACATTCTTCATTACAATTTGATCATAGTATGAGTATGATGTTCTTAATCCTCTTCCTCCTAAAAATCATGATTATTATTCTAAAACAAATTCTTCAACTTCTTCTAATTTTTAGATTATTCTCAAGGAAACACGTCTTGGCAATTATTGGGGTTCCTTATAATTTATAGAATCCTCTATTAAGAATATAAACGCAACCTTTTTCTCCTCAACATTTTAAAAATATTATTCACACTCGCTATCAGGGTCAATTACTCTTACATATCGAGGGATAAGGTGGACAATTTTTTTGATAATATATAAGACTATTTTTTACTAAAATTAACAACAAAACAAGGGTGTTGACCCTTACACAACCACAATCCATAGGCGTCAAAAGAGATCAATACTACACTAATAGGACTAAATATGTTGCTCATGTTGATCCTATCTCTTTTGAGGAGTTGCAATCACATTGATTCTTTAAAAAAATGGACATAAAGGAAAAGGTTGTGGATGTAATGAAAAATATACTAAAATTCCATTAGAACATAATCCACATGGATCTACTTTGGAAATTGGATTTCACCCAACAACCTCTAAAGCAAGCTTGTGCTTAAACATTCATATGATATTTTCTAATACAAATTGGCTTAATTTTATTCATGCAAAATTCATTAATGATAGCATGACACTAATGTGTTTCCCTATATCTTTTCTCTCAAAGCAAGCTCTCGTAGAATTGCCTATTCTACTTTTCCTTCTTACCATCATAACCATCAATTCTCATATTGACTATGAAGAGAGGAGAAAAAAGATTGAAGCAAAATAACATAAGAATTGCAATGAAATCAAATGTATACCTCAACTACCTCAATTCTCCTTGATAAAGCTTGAAATAGAATGCACCCTAGTTTAAATTGATTTTCTCTTGATATGTGGACTACTCAATAAACTAGCATAACCTCATTATGATACCAATAATATGATCAAAATAATAGTGTGAGTTTGGTTGCATAAGATTATATTAGATCATTGGGATAGCTTGCAGACCTCAAGATATGGAAATATTAGGAGGACAAATCAAGGGTTATAGTTAAGAGGTTAAATGGATGGCTTAGTTTCAAACAAGATTAGGGTTAGGATAGAAAAATACATTCATGTGACAAGTGTCACATGATATGCAATGTAAAGGCTTGGAATAAGGTAAGATTAGTATCCTTATAGGAAGGGCCAAGATTAAAATGTTTAAGTCAAGATGAATAGATAGAATATAAGGTCGAATTTTTGGTAGTTGTCTAAGTTAAACGAATGAGTACAAGACTTAGGTTAAACATGTGAAGGAGACACAAAAGAAAACTTTTCACATTACAACAAACTTAGATTATGCTCTGTGTGCACAAAAAAGAGAGGTTGTGATTGAATGGATAAGGATGGAAGCAAAGCGATGAATTATGGAATTCATTAAATAAAAATATAGGGGAATGGGATACTAAGGGGTCATAAACATAAGAGTGTCAAAGCCTTCAATATAACTCATTGCATCAACACAAAATGACTATGAAAGCCGATGGGTCTTGTAAAGGGCCTTCATCTATTAAAATGCCACAAGTTGAATATTGGGTTCATTGATAGAGACTTTCAAATTAATTATTTATGTTATGCATGGTGGATTCAATAATGGGTGGAAATGAAGCCACATTCTAGGCAAAAGAAGGGAGATATTAATTTCAATCTCAAATAGACATTGTTTTAAAGAGGTAAAGAAAGTGGTCAATAATCTATATAAAGTAGGTGATATCTAAACACATTTTGAAAAGATAGAATGTGCATTATTTCAAAGGTATAAAATTGATGCAAGAGCATCTCAAGGGTGGAGCGATCTTCCATCACCATTTTGGGCATTCCAAGTCCTAGATCAATAACTCATAATGTCACAAGTATTTTGGATTTGTGATAACTCTTGATAATACTTCCAAGCTTGGTTCCAAGTCCTAGATCAATAACTCAATGTCACAAGTATTTTAGATTTGTGACGACTCTTGATAATACTTCCAAGCTTAGAAGTCTCAAGGGAGCTAATAGCCTGGAGTGCATCAAATTCCATCATATGGATCTCACACACATAACAATCACCTTACAAGTCCTTCAGATCAATATAATGTATAACCAATTGTTTGGACTTTGCAACAAATTTTGGATATTGTGCTACCTAAAATATTTCAAGTTCAAATCAAGAGATATTATTATGGAAGGTTCATGATCCTTTAGTCAAGGATACCTCAAAATAATACATAGATTATAAATAAGAAAAAAAAATATTTGAAATACGACAAGCATAGAAAATACAATCTAAATGTTGAACTTTATCTTCCCTATCAAAATAATGGCATAGACTATGTGTATGTTAGATTGTAGAAAGCATTGTTAGTCCTAAACTTGAGGGTGGTTGCACACATAATTGTCATGTGTATGTTTTGAATGAGTGCCATCTGATAATATCACTTAGTTGTTGCATCTCATTTGTCTTCAATATGTTTTGTTAGAGAGCAAAACAAGGTGATGAGGATTCTAGAAGGGAGTGGTAAGATGGTAAACTAGTTGGCATTTTGAGAGCTATTAAAGCGAGATTGGGAACCCTTGAGACTACAACGAAAAGGAACCACCTTGCTTGAAGATGCCAAAGCAGATGTAAGGTTGATTCAAGATGTCTAATAAGGAAA